>JAMWYP010000154.1:1289691-1842480 GCA_025563575.1 Acacia pycnantha
CAATTTGAATTGCTTCTTATTATTGGCTCTTCTGTTTTATTAAATTTTGGGATGAAAGTTATAGGTTAATTGTTTTTCCAGGCTGAAAATATATTCAAGTAGACTTGACGTTGCCTTATGATATGAAACCTTGCCTTTTCTTTTTTTTATAAACTTTTAACTCTACTCTAGTTTTTTGAAAAATGAGACATTTTTCACATTAATTATTTATTTAGCTCACTTAACCAAAAAATCCCTGGAAAATTTCAATTTGTTGCATGTGCAACTTTAACACTTCTGCTGTATTATGTTTATTTGTAATTAAAGAAACATTTTTGTCGTTAAGTTTTTCTAATTCCACAATCTATTCAATTTTATACGCCAAGCAAGCATAATACACCGTGCACGATTCATCGTCTTTGGAATCATGGGTATTGATTGGTACAAGAAAAAGTAGTTGTTTTTTTTTTTTCCTTTTGTTTTTTTTAATATGAAAGATGGCTAGAAGCCTATATTAATATTAAATGAATTACATTAAAGGGGAAATTAATCTTGGTCAACCCAAGATCTCAAATAAAACGGGCATACATCTAATGTAGAGGTCTTAGAGATACCAATCTTAGTCAAAGCATCAGCAAGTTTTTTTTTTTTTTGATACATAAAAGTTTTGGAGGGGTTCGACATCAGTCCCCCACCAAGGCCAGGGCACGGCCCCGGGCTCTATGAGCACTTACTGGGGGCTTACGAGATCGCCTACCAAAGGAGTCCCAGCGACGGCAGAGGGGATCGAACCCACGACCCAAGGGCCTAGTCCTGGATCCCTTACCATCTATGCCAACTCACATTGGCAGCATCAGCAAGTTGTTAAGCTTGAATCTGAAGGGGAAGTGGGAAGCTTTATGGGCTAAAGCCCATTGCCTCTAAATTTTATTTTTGAGAAACGAAAGTGTTATGCTCATCCATAGCCCATGCTAGTTGAGAGGTTGTAAAACTTAAATTTACTCTACATCCCAAATTTATAAATATTTGTCAAACTATTTCAATTAATTTCATATATTAAAGAGTGTTTTCATATTAATGCAGTTAAAATTAATTATTTCTTGTAAAATATCAGAATTACCTTTAACAAAGTTTACTAGTTAAAGGGATTTGATTAATTAGGAAATTTTATAGTTAGTTACGGATACTAAGCAGAAAAAAAAAGTTTTAAGCAAAATATGTGATTTTATAAAACATGCTGAAAATATTTATAATAAGGACTTAGAATATATTTTTAGTTAATAAGAAGTTAGTTAAATAAAGTTGAAGTTTCATCAAATAGATTAGTTAATAAGTACTCCCTCTGATCTTTATTATGAGGCACCACCTGACAATTGTATTTGATCTTTTTTATAAGACACTTGCTTGTTTCTAAAACACATCAATTATTTTTTTCCATGTATGCATATAATTAATAAGGGTAGCGGGTGAAAGTAATAATAGAATATTAGAGTTTAATGCAATTAGTAGGGATAATGTTGGAAATTACGTAAATTTTAAGACAACTATAATGACTTTAACTGTCTTTATTGGTTTGTAATAATTGTTAGTTGATGCCTTATAAAAAAGATCAGAGAGAAGGAGTAGTTAGTTAAACAGGCTTTTATCAGCTTTAGGCTTTTAGCAGACACAAGCTCAACCTATAAAGAAAGGCTTCCGTAGGCTAATAAACCAAGTTTAGGCTTTGAGTCCTAGGCCTGATTATGATTCAACTTATTTCCACCCCCAAGACCATGTGCTTGGTTTTCAGGTTATATTGATTAACCCTTCGTCTTTAAGTTCAACTAGTAAAGGGGTCGGACACTTTCACCAAAGGGAGAGGGTTCGATACTGGAGTTGGGGGAAGCATCCTAGGCAATGTGAATAGTAGAAACGCAGGCTGAGGTGGAAACATATGTACTTTCACGTGTTGGAGAAAACATCCTAGGTGATGTGAACTTGTAGAAACATAGGCTGAGGTGAATGCATGTTTATTTTCAGTCCTGTATGCTCTGGGGAACAAAGTCATAGTGCCCTACTC
Organism: Acacia pycnantha; assembly: GCA_025563575.1. Taxonomy (NCBI): domain Eukaryota; kingdom Viridiplantae; phylum Streptophyta; class Magnoliopsida; order Fabales; family Fabaceae; genus Acacia; species Acacia pycnantha. The sequence continues at coordinate 1,291,730 of JAMWYP010000154.1, forward strand.
TTGAATTTTGGGTGAGCCCAACCCCTATTCTAAAATTTTATATCAACAAAAAAAAAAAAGGTTATACTGACTAGCTTGGTCTACTCTTTACAATATGGTGTAATTTCTTCATTTCTTTGTTTTTTTAGTGGACAATTACACACACGACCACCCATCACAACCTTCTCATGAGGAGAACTCACACATCCACATACCCACCTGGGGTTTGAACTAGGAACGTCGCCTTTTGGGAAGGTTCTTGATGCCATTGTTGTACTCGGCCACTGGCTCCAAGCATGGTCTTATTAATATTGAGGTTTGGGCTACTTGGATAATGAATTCCGAAGTACAAATTAAAAGTGTCTATACCATTCCATACACCACCCAAGGCGCTACTTTATAGTTATTATTCCAACAGATTGAGCATATAACTGAAAGCAACTAAAAATATTCATTATTATTTATTTTTTGTAGTCATTATTCCATTAAAAGAAAGCGCGAGATAAGGCTTGCTTGTACTAACCCAACCAGAGAAGCACATCACGACAACAAGTTGAAGCTAAAGCCTGGAGGGGGTTCCTCCAGCAACCACCAGAGTTTCTCCTGTTATATAAGATGCATCGTCCGACGCCAAAAAGGCGGTGGCAGCTGCCATGTCTTCGGTTGTCCCAAGCCTTTTCAGCATTGAATTCTCTTGAAGTTCGTTCCTCTGCAGTGGCATACAGTCCCATCATATGACAAATAAAAGATAATGAGACTTGGAACAAGAGGATGAAGCTTTTACGGCTGGTCTGGCACATGGAATGGAAATAAATAGATAAAAGTAAAATACAATGAAAAAACTGAGGTTTTTAGATATGATAGGGTCCTCTTACGCCTACAGATGACAAAAACAAATAATAAAAAGACAGTTAAGGTTAAATAATGATAATAGGGATAGCAATTGGATATATCAATTCTTGTGCAATTCCCATAATATTGTACCTTTTTTGTGTATGTGCGTGCATTTTTTTTTGTGTCGGGGGAGGGTTCCCAAAATACTCACAATAACTTCATTATTGGTAAGAAAGGAAGCAAAATGGGTTGGCACAAAACCAGGAGCAACACAATTGACACGAGTGTTTGGGGCCATCTCAGCTGCCAGAGCCTAAGCAATGAATAATAAAAAGCATATAAACATTAAAAAAAGAAACTCAATTTATCATAATAATGATGAAACAAGTGCAGCCAAGGTACCGACTTTAGTAAGTCCAAAAAGGGCTGTTTTGGTCACTCCATACATAGCCAATGAAGATGGCGGGTTATAACCAGCAATAGAGGAAATAAGAACAACAGAAGAACCCTTCGACAAGTAAGGAACTGCATCCTGCAAAAATAGGCGAAGCAGATAACACACAGGAACAATAAAGGGGGAAAACACAAAGTGGTGGCAAAAGGAAATAAGCTAAAGCAGATTTTTCTATTTCTTTCACAATTTGGTTTTGGCCCTCAGGCACTGAAATTACCTTCAGAAGAACTATAGAGGCTTTGACATTTACTTCCCACTGCTTGTCAAGGATGGATTCTGGGCTTTGCAATAAGCTCTCAACAGCGGGATTTGTAGCAGCATTGGACACAATAACATCTATCTTTCCGTATTTCTGTAACAAACCAGAACGCTTAACCACACCTTAGAATGGAATACAAGCATTTATGAGGATCATTTTAAAGAGATTACAAAGTTAGGCGCACTTAGAGAATCTTAATATAACTGGCAGTCCAGTCAATAGATAAAGATATTGTGAAGAGGAATAGTAAAAGGCATCAAAGAATAAACATCAAGGACAAGATGGTCCTATAGTTAAGAACAGATACAATGACAAAATCAGATCAGATTAATTTTTCTGTAAAATGTTGACCAGTTCCTAGATTGTAGTAGCATACTGACGTATATGCTTATAGTACTTCTGAGACTTCGAATTTACAAAATTTTTCAGTGAATGAACTTTGTAGTCATCAGTTAGCTATTGAAGGAATAATTACCTGAACGGTTTTGTCTATCAAATTCTTCCTTTGTTCTGCATTTGAGACATGGCAGACAAGAGCCAATACTTCAATTCCTTGAGCTCTGAGCTTCTCAGCAGCTTCATCTACATTTTTCTGTGGTCATTAAACCAAAGAGAAAATCATTTCAGCAACCTGAACATCACTGTAGAAGCATTATAGGACATCATTTATGATCGCATGAAGTATAAACACAATAAAAGAGATTGGTTTTTCAATCCACACAAAGATAAATCAACAATCATTAAAGCTTCAACCTCACAGTAGATATACCAGTTTGAGCAAATTTGAGAAAACTTTTTAAAAAGTTATCATCAAGTTCTTTAGTAGGAAACGTAATGTGGAATTCTTAACAGGTGAGCTGAAAGAACCCTATTCGCTGGTCAAACATATACTAGAAAACAAAGGAAGGCACAGATAACCACGGAAGACACAACAAATAGGCAGGATGTGTTTTAAGGTTACAGAGTTGACCTTTTATGTTTCTATATTATTATGGGTAGTGTAAGACCATTAGCTGTTATTTAGGGTGGCGTATGGGGGACTGTGAAAGTCACCCTGTTAGTATATTAGCCGTTAAGGAGATTAGGAAGGAAAGGAATATTTTGTATCAGAGTTTTGAGGGAGGGGAGACGGGTTGTGCCTAACCTGTTTCTTTCTTGACTGAGGAGAACTATCTCTTCTCAGAGGTCACTGTAGTCTTCCTACATCAATTTATCAATGGTTTCCCACTGTTTTTGCAGTAATATCAGTACCCAAATCTGGTCCCTAACATGAGCTAAGCGGATTTGAGTCAGAGTAATCAGGTAAATAAGTTTATCTCCACTCTAATAATACCAGGTACACAGGGTATCATTTTGTTTTTTTTTTTTGCCATCCGGGTACACAGGGTATTCATTCAGTACTATTTCCCAAAATGAGGCAAACAAAAATTGATCTAAAATCATTTTCAGTTTTGCAGGATAAATCCAGACCAATAAGTAGTATTCTGTCAATTAAACCCACAAAACAGGAAATCCGTTTTCCTCTTTTTCCTCCATCATATAGCATCAATTAACATATCAATATAAATATTAAATGCAGAGCACAACATCTACAGCAAGCTGCAATGTTCACAGGTAGTAAAATAATACGACTTATTTTCTGCAAAATCACGGGGATCGATCAGGACTCATATTCAGGCAAAGAATGCAAACAAACTGATGAAGTTTAGGAAGCAGAACATGATTGAAATCGCAACAATTTTGAAGATTTAATATTTCAAGAAAGAAAAAGACGAAGAAACGACGAACCTGCTTGCGAGAAGAGATGACAACAGACGCACCCTCGAGGCCAAGCCTTTGGGCAATAGCGAAACCGATGCCTTGAGTAGAAGCAGTAACAATGGCGACCTTAGCCTGAAATCTCTTACCGATCTTCGACTTGTCCATTTCTATTTCTTCTGTGACCGAAACCAGATTGAGGGGTTGGACTTTTGGTTTGGGTGATATACTACTTACTTCTCAGCTTCTCTAGTACAATCAGACGTGGTGTTAACAAATTATTCCAAACAATTCATAATTCACTAAATTATGAGATTACGGTCAAGTTTAAAACCTGATGTGAAACGATATTTGAAATAGAAGACTAGCCGTCGTGGATTTTTATGATTTAGGCGGTTAGGCCGGCGCTGTAGAACAGTAATAATTAAAGGGTAAAGGAGCAAAAATACACAAGTGCTTTACTCCAAGAGTGCTCAGCACCATATGTTTTTTTTTGAAGCAAAAATATACACGTAGTTATCTGGAGCAAAATTCACATCTCACCGTTATATTACTGTTCACTTCAACTCTTTCTCTCCCATCACGGTGAACAGTAACATAACCCTAAAAAGCGGTAACACGTATGTATTTTTGCTCTAAAAAAACATATGGTGCTGGGCGCTCCCGACGTAAAATACAAGTATATTTTTGCTCCTTTACCATAATTAAATAAAAATTTAATTAAAATGAATAATTTGTGGGTACACGTAGTTCTTTCGGTCTTATCTATAAGTTATCTTCTCTGTTTTGTAATTGGTCATTAATATAAATAATTTTTTTCTCAAAATTTAATTTTTTTTCCTTCTTTACCTCTATCAAATGCATACCTTTAATTAATACATATCTTTATATTAATGAAACACTAATTATCTATTACATATTTTCTCTCCTATGTTTTTATTTATTCTGTCTCATATGTTTTTTTCCCATAAATAAAGAGTATATTTAGAAAAGATATAACATTTTTGACACATTTATTGTTTTTAATTAATTTTAAACGCTAGTTCATTTTGCACCATTAGAAAAAAAAAATGTTATTTATAGAAAAGAGAAGAAGAGTGTGTGTATGTGTGTATATATTAACACTAAATTTAATTATCAACCTAATAACTCCATGATATATAAAATTTTTAATGTAATAACATCATATTGTTATAAATTGGTCTACAAATATATTGAGATTTTAGAGAGGTTAGTATTACTTATTTATTTATTTTGTAATTTCTTAACTTTGTCACCATTGCTACGTCAAGTCCAAAATTCATCCAGTTTTTTTTTTTTTAAAATCTAATTTTGTGTTTATGATTACATTGTAGTTTTTGGGTTTTCATAATTTCACCTCAGGGAAACACGCCTGCATATAAAAGCATTAAATTTTTGATATTATCTAAGTCATAAGAAGATCCTTGATATATTCGATTTTATATGTAGTGACAACATATTTTAATCCGCCAACTATAAATACATGCTACAATTTTAAATTTGAATTACAGGCATTCGGTCTGGATTAATATGTAATTGAGGAAGCCAAAGTAAGTGTGATAAGTAGAGGTTGAAATTAACTCACAGAAAAGACGTGTTTATTTATTTATTTTTTGCTATAAAAATTTTAAGAAAGGGGTTGGGCACACCCACAGTCCAAGGGTGCTTTGGTTCCGCTTCGCAGAGCATATTGAGGTAGAGAGTACACATGCCTCCACCTCTTCCCAGAGTTTTCACTGCTTCACATCATCTAGGATGTCTCCCCCAACGCCTTGACCAACTCCAGGATCGAACCCCCTCCCTTTGGTGAGAGTGTCCGACCCCTTTGTCAGTTGAACCCAAAGACCCGTAAGACGCGTTTATTTTAAAAGGGAAGGTTAAGAATCAAAATAAAGTCATTTTTGTTAAAGGGACCACAAATATTTTAAAATATTTTGAAAGACTAATGCCCCGTGAAAAGATGGAGAAGTGGAAGTGGATGCCACAGGTTGGGCTGTTTGGTTGGTGGGAGCCCACTTCCAAATTGAAGTCACTTCCTAGGGAAACCCATGGAACTCATAGGGCTTTCATGGAAGTGAAACTTTATTGCCATTATACCCTCATGCATTTGTTTTTTTTTTCAATGTACAGCTTTGCCCACATAACCTTCCTTCAGTTATCTTCACCTCGACTTAACAGCCCCCTTCCCTTTCTTACGGCAACGGTAAGGACATTGACGGCAACACACAGCGACGACAAGGATATCAATGGCGATGCACAACAACAACATTGAGGCACATTTGTTAGAATTGGCTGACATCCAAGAGGGGGTGAATTGGGTGTAAGATAAAAAACTTAGGAACTTTAAAAATCTTTTTGCATCTTAGTGAAAATAAAAGTATGAAGATAATGTGCTATAGAACTACAATCAATTAAGCAAATCAGGTATGTTGGAAATATAAGATACTCCCTCCGTCCCTAATTATAGGAGTAAATTTTGGAGTTGGTTTTGGTCCTAATTATAAGAGCAAGTTTTAAATTTTGTCAATTTTTTCCTATAATACCCCTATTTATACTTATTACTAGGAGCATTATATATATATATATATATATATATATGTGTGTGTGTGTGTGTGTGTGTGTTTACATATATATGTATATTTGTGTTTATGTGCGTCAATATATATATGTGTAGATATATATGTGTGAACACACACACACACACATATATAAACATATGTGTGTGTATAGATAGATCTATATGTATACACATATATATACACACATATATGTTTATATAGCAAGACCATTATTTCAATTAGAAAGTGTGTGGAAAGAAAATTAGATCTATATGTATACACATGGCTATATAAAAGCAACTAATATACATATATAAACTAATATGTCATGGATATCTAACGTAAGACAAATTAGAAACACTTATAATTAGGGCAACTTGTGTCATTTTAAATTTATATAAGGACATTTTAGGAAAATGAGTAAAATTAACTAATTTAACTCCTCTCCTTAATTCTCCCAAAATCGGTTAAATTGCTCCTATAATTAGGGACAGAGGTAGTATAAGGTAAGAGAATATGCAAACTGTGATTTATATTGGTTCTATGTAATCCTTGAAGACTTACGTCTAGTCCCCAAACTCCACTTAAGATTTTCAATCCACCATCTTCTTTTTTAATCCGGGCACAAGAGGAGACTCTATAATCCCACAAGTTTAGCCTAGCACTTGCGAAACCATTTACAAATCTCTCACTGAGTTACTCCCTTTACACACTATAAGGATTCAACCTTATGATGAAGGATTACAATCAATCTTCTCTCTCAGAAGTGAATAAGATGAACACTAAAGTGCAATACAAATAATCCCTCTCTCTCTAAGGTAAATCTTCTCTTTTAGAAGTGAATAAGATGAACATTGAAGTGCAATACAAATAATCTCTCTCTCTAAGGTAAATGATATAAAAGTTACAAAACAACAAAGAGGATTCGGGTTGAAGTGGATAATTAATCATTTTAGCATTTTTGGCGTTGTTACTCACTTTTATCGGCTTTGAGTGCTTTTTTATTTATAGTTGATGTAGTTGATGGCCGTTGAGCATGCTTCAAGAGGCATTGGAAGGGAAAATTGGTAAGAGCACAAGGAGATATTCTTGGGTGCCTTATCTCTATAAATAGGACCCCACTCTTCTTCATTTTGAAGGTAAGAGGCGCCACACACACATACATAGAGAAGAAGAGAGTGGTGAATTGAGAGTTAAAGTAAGAAGGAAGAATATAGTGAAAGTTGAATCAAGGTATGAGAGATGTGGAATTTATTCTACTTCCATCAAATTTGTTTAAGTTTTCAATTAGTAATATTATATAATATTGTTGGAGTTCTAGCTACAACCAAGAAGGAGATCAAGGTGAAGTAGCTAAAGAAGTTAGAACTTTAATTTGGGCAAGTAAGTTCTCTTCTCTAACTCCTTGTAATATTGCAAAAGTTTAAGGAAATTTTGGTCAATAGCTAGAACTTGGTGATATGATTTTATTTTGGTGATTTTGATAGTTTAAAAGTGTTTAAAATGGATTTTTGCATAAGAAAGAGTATGGGGTATAATTTTGAAAATGTAAAAGTATGAACATATGCAAATTGAGAAGCTGAAAAACCAACAGGGGCATTTTCGGAAACTGGGAATTATTTACGTGTTTCTGAACTTGGAAAGTATTTTTAGTCAAAAATAGACATGTCAAGGGTCACATAGATTTTTGGAACACCCCAATCGTATTTTTCTACAATTAATTATGAATTTTTGAAGTTGAGTCAAATTTTTGGAATTTTTAGAGCTTTATGCGAAAATGAAGGATAAGTCACTAATGAAGGGATACTCATTAACAAAGAAAATTAATGAGTTTCAAATAGTGAAAAGACCCTTCATACAAATGTATAAAGGAAAAAATTATATTGGCATTGACACCATTTATATTACATTACTTTAGGTCTATCATTCCTATTTAGTAGCTGGGAGTTTGTTATTCTACTAATATGCTATTTGCAGGTAAGTAACCTTAATCTCATATGCTCTGTATGACTTTTTATGTATGTTTTACCATGATTATGTATGCATTCGTTGTTAATATGTTTTCCAAGCGCTTGGGTACCGGAACCTGCTGTGTTCGACCCCTGGCATTGTTATGTGCCTTATTTAGCAATATATGTTATGTGTGACTGCTCGTTCCGGTTTAGGTTTTGTGCCTCGCTGTGTGCGACCTACTGAATGCTGTATGATTTGTGTTGTGGTTTTCTTACATACTCTGTATATACTTTGGATATGAGATTAACGGTTACTCTGGGATCCAATTATGAATCCCAGGCTATTAGAAGAATATAGGTAGTGCATCTAGGGCGGAGCAGTAGACTAAAGGTAAAACTGTGGAGCATGACTAAGGAAGTTGTGAAGGTTGCTGGAGATGTCTTTTGTTATATCTTATTATACTCGGATGCTTGTATATTATCTTTAGTTATTTTGAATATTTAATTTGGGATGACTAGAAATTAACCCTTTGGGGAACTTATTCTTTTTGGATATTTATCTACTTTACCAGTATTATATTGTCCATGCTCAGCTATGCAATAACTACACAAATATAACTGATAATAAGGAAAGGGTCACACTACCCGCCACCTGTAAAGGCAAGGCCGGTAGGGGTGTAACAATATGCATGCTTGAACCATGTTTGAGAAAAGCGCCACCTCGTAAGGGCCGGTACCACTCGTGAGCCGATTGGCTGGAGGAACCACCTTTTGTGAGGTTTCTTCTTGGTGGTTGGGCGATAGGGCCTAGTGGACTAGTAGTCCATGGATTGCGAAACCTAATTGCTTTCATATGATATATGGATGCCCAATTGAATGCCCAACGTTGTGGTACATGACAGGTTGAGCCTTGTGTTCTCAGTCAACATTGCATGTGATCCTTTGTTTACATTCGTTGTTGCACATTATTTGTGATGATTGATCTCTCAATGTTGAATATGCTATCTGGACTATTTGTGTTTGACTATCATGTACTGTGCGTGCATTTTATGTTAGATTAATTGTTACTCTGGGATTCGTTTGAACCCAGTCCTTGTTATTATTTGTGAAATGGATAGAGCACTGGACGCGGCTACTAGGGCAAGATGACGGACACCGATGAATGAGGATCTTAGATTGAACTGTGTATAAATACTCTAATGAATGTCGATATCTTGGTGGGGTATGACATTGTGGTATCAGAGTAAGTAGTTTTTGTGGCAACAAAATAATATAATGATATTTGATTAGTAACAGGAAATGGAGTAGTAGAGACATATACCCTGAGAAAGAGGGTTCGGGCTTCGGTGAGTTGAGGCTTTAGAGATAGATGATATAGCACAGAATATGGATTTTGTTGTTGACTCTGGGGCTTCTAATATTTGAGATAGGGTATGAATTAGATCCCTACCTGGTGTTACGGGAATTCATAGGGGAGTTGTACCAAGAAGTTGGCACTGTTTATGTTTTCCTATGGGGGCAATACTAATCATTTCTAGGAAGGCAGATATGCGATACTAGGATTAGTACCTACATGAGTTGGAGATATCCAGTGATATATGGACTTGTACTGGCAATAGTACCTAGATCCGATAGGCACTTTGAGGTTAAGGGTGTGCATGGGAACCATTCTGTTCCCCAGCACTGATTTTGAGATGAAACAGTTTTTTCTGATTTTGTGCCTGGAAAAAGTTCTGAGAATCATAATTATGTTTGTTAACTCATTTTATTTTTAGTCAGAGAATCAGAATTACGTTTGTTAACACATATTATTTTTATTTATGTAATTTTTATATTCAAAAAATTATTTATGTGGTGGTGGCGGTGGGGGTGGTGGTGGCGGCGGCGGTGGTGGTGGTGGCGGTGGTGGTGGCGGCGGCGGTGGGGGTGGTGGCGGTGGCGGTGCGGTGGTAGCGGCGGCCACGGAGGGGGTGGTGGTGGTGGTGGCGATGTGGTAGGGGTGGTGGCGGGGGTGGTGGCGGTGCGGTGGTGGTGGCAGCGGCGGCGGCGGCGGCGGGGAGGGTAGTTGATCCGTCGCTTAGGATGATTGGAATTTCTTCGCTTCGTCAATGTCACGATCAAGAGAAGGGGGAGAGAGAAGGGGAAAAATAGATTCTGGCTTTGTGTCCTGAAATAGAGAAGCATAAATTTTCTGCTTCTTTTTTTTATTCCCCAGCACAAAAAAGAAATCGGTTCATCCCGGGAACAAGAAAAAAACCGGATTTACCAAACACAATTCCTATCCAATTTTGGTCCTGGGAACAGAAATCAAGGAAAAACTCATTCTGGGAGCGTTACCATGCACACCCTAAGCGTACTTAGGCAAGAGATATCTCGGGATGGGTAACCCCCTGGGAAGTATCATAGAGATTTGAAATCTCTTGATTTAAGGCCTGAATGTCTTGAGGTATGAGATATGGTGATCCTTAGAGATGCCATCATGATGTTAGACTGAATACAGTAACGATTGAGAATAAACTTGAATATGATCTAAGCTGAATTAGTGCCTAGGTCAAAATGTGATTAAGGTTGTACTAGGTTCCAATACTTGAGAGGAGGAACACTGTGAATATTGATTGATGTTGCGTTGTCAGCATACTTATTTGGGTATGATTAATGGTTGACCTTGAGGCAGAATTAGAACCTCATGAATAGTACTGATGTTGTGAGAATATTACTCGAATTTTTTGAGGGTTAGACTAGGAATTGTGAATCACAATCCTAGTATGTACGATGGGTATTGTTAAGGAAATATGATTTCTTAACTTAGCTGATGTTGAGGTTTTAAGAGACGAATTGTATATATTTGACAGTTCTTGCTTTGGGAATATTGGGGGATAGTGCCTAAATGTTATGAAAATGTAATAGAAGCCAAGAATCATGATGATTCTAGCATGCTTATTGGGTATGATCGAGGTTTCAGAATTAGGTTGATGAACGTAAAAGTTAGATAGGCATCTAGAGGGTTTCTACCAATTGGGCTGTGACCTAAGAATCCAATCAAATAGTTGACTTGATTCCTTAGGCATCTGAATTGACCTAAATAAATTGTGGTACTAGAATATAGTACGATTTTTTTTAGAATTTAGGTACTAGAATATGGTACCGATTATTTGGATGACTTAAGGCACTAGAATGTGGTACCAATGTGTATAAGGTATCTGGAGGTTGCTAGCTGCTGATATAACATAGGGAAATATCTTAATATTCCCTTAGAAAGAATGATTGAGAGTCTGTTCCTCGATGGAACCAAATGGTAGCTAGAACCACAGTAGCCACGAGTTATGGTCTCATGATCAAGATAGATAACCGTAGATATGCGAGTGGCTAATATATTCCTGAAAGATGTGGGTAGAACACTTTATAGGGAAAAAAATTGAATTTGTGTCGATCCCTGGAGCTGGACTAATATCGAAAGTCCATACAGAAGGACCAAGATGTGATTTGGTGTATCGCCGTGGTGGTGTTCCAGTGTTGTTGTTTACTATTGAATATATTCGTGGTATGAATATACAGTGGGCAGTAAGATCTATTAGGCTAGTGCGTGAAGATGGAATATCACCTAGGGGGTGAATAGGTGATTATAAAAAATCTTTCGCTAAAGCTCAAGAACATAAAACAGAGACAAAGAGAAGAATAATGAACACAAGAGATTATACTGGTTCGGTCCAACTCTTGACCTACGTCCAGTCCCCAGAAACACTATGGGATTTCACTATCTCGAAACTTGATTACACACTCTGTAACTCTCGAGTAATCCTTTCACTAGGACTTACTCTTCTTTACAAGTTGTAATCAAATAAACACAGACACAATTACACACTCTGTACTCGAGATGATCCTTTCACTAGGACTCACTCCCCATTACAAGTTGTAATTGTACACCCACACTTAAGGTTCCTCAACCTTAAAATTTACAGATAAACAAATAATCAAATAGTGTTTAGACTCCTCACTGAGTAGATAAATGATAAACACTGAAGTACAAAAAATATCCGAAGATATTAAATGAAACTAATGAAACAGTTGATTGCAATAATACAGAATTGAATGCACAACGTTTCGGTTGTTGGCGAATTCAATGCTTCTGGTATTTATAGTTGTTGCAATTAATGATTGTTGGTGAAGCTTGGAGATTAACCGTTGTGACTCTTGAATATAGCCATTAGACAGATGAAGCTTGGTTAATACTTTCACCGTTAATGATCCAGGTGGATTTGTACCGTTACCACATTCTTTCATTCCTTTTGTTTTGCCCATTGTGAAATAGCATTTATTGCGAGATAGGAGTAGCAGGAATGTCTTTCGGATGATCAGAGGAATGGTTGCTGTGATTGCGTCTTGATATGGCAACTGCATTTAATGCGTTCTGACACACAAATCACTTTATAACAATTTGTTGTTAATCTGGGATTTAATCATCTGAAACTCATTTAGAAAACTGATTAAAATCAATTAAGAATAGTAATGAGTGATGATTTAAAGAATTAAAATCATAACCAGTTGATTTAGATTTTCCGGAGACGGTGATTAGAAAATCAAAGAGATTTTAACTTCCAGTCAAAATAAATTGCCTTGAGTCAAAATGACTTGAGGCAAAATAATTATGACTCGAGGCAAGCTTTAAAACAGTGAAGAAAATGAGAACTTGGAAGTTTTCCTAGAGTCAAATTGACTTGAAGTAAAAATGCCTTGAGGCAAACCAATTTCCATCGTAAATCACGAAGAGCATTTTAGAAGGAGAATTTCCTAGAGTCAAAATGCCTTGAGGCAAAATGACTTGAAGTAAAAGTGACTTCGAGGCAAAAACGATATGAGGCAAACTTTTTGATTAAATCAAGATGATCTTTAGTAATGCCTTGAGGTGATAAGTAATTGACTCGAGGTAAGCTTAACCGCGAAACCAATATATAAACTTTTCAAAAACAATTAACTCGAGGCAAATCAAATGTTAACTCAAGGCAAACAATTGTTAAACTAATTGACTTCCAGTCAAAAACAATTTCCCTCGAGGCAAAACAAATTAACTTCATTTGCTTGAAACAGATGCCTTGAGTCATATTGCCTAGAGGCAATTATGAGATAGATGACTAGAGGCATAGATCGGTTTTAGCATAATAACGAGATTTCCATTAGATGAATTGATGCTGGAGGTAAAACGAAAATACCCACATGCCTTGAGGCACTTATGAAGTGACTAGAGGCAAATCAGTTTTAGCATAATTACAAGTTTGCCATTAGATCAAATAAATTGAAGCATATAACTCGAGGCATATAATATTTGACTAGAGGCAAATTGAAACATCAAATTTTCATCAAAAATTAAGATTTAATTATATTATAGTTGTTATCATCAAAACATCAAAAACATGAGAACTAATAGTGTGTCCTTAGGTTGTTAGACTTGATGTACACCTGATGAGAAGCCCTACGTCCTGTGAGACTAGTGTGTCCATAGGCGGCAACATATTATGTATTTGAGAATTGTGATGAACAGAGGCTTGAGGCGGTAAAAGTCGGTGTGCAAGTTTGCATGGGGCGTGTCCTAGGCTGTAAAAGGTGTGTGCCTAGCACTATGTTTGTTGCCTAGTGTAGTGACTTTAGACTAGTGTTTCTAGAGTATTGAGGCAGGTTGAACATTCAAATTGTGCCAGGTAGTAGTCAAGATGCCTATGGCATGGGGGTGATTCCCTGGTCAGTAAGGCTTGAATATCCAGCGCTACGGTAATAGAATGAGCAGTAAGGCTGAATGTACTGGGCAGTGCCCCAAAGAGGCGATGAAGCCTGTGTAACCAAGCGCTCGAACAATGGACCAACAGGTCCTGTGTTTGAACACTACATATTGGGTATATGATGAATGAGAATGTAGTATGATGAGTATGTTGCGTGCCTAGTGAGCATGCATAGGAAAAGGATAGACTGTGTGTCCTATGAATGGCTCAAGTGAGCCTGGAATATGTTTAGAATTGATGACCTTCTAGAATAGTTGTTTGGTTCCTAGGTCTGCTTGAAAAAAAAATTGAATTTTGAACTTGCCAATGCACTTGCTGTATTTGTGAATTTTCTAAACTGAATTTTCAATTAGAATGTTTTCAACATAATTTAAGACCAGTTTGTGGTGGTTACTTTTGACCTATGTTGTCTCTTGGAAGGGATCCTTGTGGAACCTAGAATAGGGGAAGCAATATAGAACTAGAAGAGGCCAGAAACTGTTGTAGAAATACTTAGTTTGCTAGGTCTTACCAGATGTATGTGAAATGTTTCTTGAATTGCTTGCCATTGATTAAAACGCAATTGACACTACTATAATAAATGGCTTCTACTTCTCCAATTGGTGTCCTATTTTAAAAAATGGAAGTAAAAAATAAGGCGGTGGCATTTTTGTAATTATATGTGAAAAAAGTTGACTTTTGGCGTCTAACATTATCACTTAGACGCCAAAAGCAACACTTTTTGCGTCTATCTTTTGAACTTAGACGCCAAAAGTAACACTTTTGGAGGAATTTAAAAGCGTGGGCGGCAAAATAAATTATTTGGCGGCAAAAAGCAATACTTTTAACGTCTAAGTTTAGAAGTTAGACGCCAAAAATGTTTCTTTTCACGTCTAAGTGATAAAGTTAGACGCCAAATCACCATCACTTTTTCGTTTTGTTTTTTCCCCTTTTTTGTGCCTTAAAACTTCCGACTTCTCTCCTCACAACAGCATGAACTCGCTCGCCTCTTCGCTGTCTCTTCGCTCTGACTCGATTTGTGGTTCCTCGCTCTGGCTAGCTAAGTCACTTCGCTCTGCCTCTTCGATTCGTGCTTCGCTTTGTCTTTTCCCTTCTTCACTCATCGTGGGTTTTCCGATGATCACACCCAGGTCTGCTTCTTTTCCTTCTTCTTTTCATATTTTACTCATTTCTTTTCAGTTTTAGTTTATTCGGCTATAAATCTATGGCTATTACAACGATCTGCTTATACTTGTATATGGTCTGGACTCTGGAATTCAGATCTGACGTCGCTGAGCTTTCAATTTCAACAAATTAGTATGGTCTGAAATTTAGATCTGACGTCGCCGAGCTTTTAGATCTGGAATTTGTGGTTATGCAAGTCCTTTAGGGTTGTAGATCAGAAATTTTGGATATCGCACATTTGATGCCATTCAAAGAGATCTGGAATTTTTCAATCCTTCATCACCTTCTCTAGCGAGCTACGTCGTGCATTTCATGATCTCTTGTCGCTGGTCTGTGTGTGAAGAGTTCCGCTGAAAGCCTTCAAATAGGGATTTGATTGTAGATACCAGAGAAAACAATTGATACAAGTTTAATTCAAATGTCCACTCTCATTTAATATCTACTCCGGCAAGCTACGTTGTGTAAAGCAAGTATTTTGTTTTTCACTCTCTTTTTCTTTTTTACTTTGTTCCTTCTTCAAGGTTTGAATCCTAATGTACAATGGTAGTAATGCCTGTTCGGTGGTTTGGGGGTTTTTTTAACTTGGTTATGCAAGTCCTCTTGATTCTTGCCTCCTGATTGTTCTTCCACGGCCAACCCTTGAATTGAGGGGTTTTTTTTTTCTTTTTTTTTTTAAAAAAAAGCACTATGGCGTCCTAAAAAATTTAAGACGCTGTAAATTGACATATGACGTCCTAAATTTTTTTAGGATGTCATAAGTCTTGACTTATAACGCCTTCTGAATAGGCATCCCATGAAAAAAGGACGTTAAAAGTCTAAAAAATAGGACACCGTAGCCCTTTTTTGTAGTAGTGTGAACAGAGAATTGAAAGAAAGAATTGGTTAGTATGACTATGAGATATTTTCAAAAGTTGTATGAAAGGTTGAGACTCACACCAATAGTTAATACTTTCAATCCGAGAAAGAAAATCTCGCTTTTAAGGGCTAGTTACCACTCTTGAGTTGATTAGTTGGAGGAACCTTCAGGGGAAGGGGTACGAGACATGGTGTCTCTGCCATTTTTAGCGGGGTATCTTCCAAGGGGTATGTTGAGAAAAGCCCTACCTTGTTGAAGGCTGGTCACCACTCGCAAGTCAAATGATTGGAGGAACTCTCTAGAGAGGGAGAACGAGACATGGCGTCTCTGCTACTCTTATCGGCCTCGCCCTTTCGGGTGGCGGGTTAGAGGGATCCTTTCACTTATTACCCTTCCTTAGTTAGTTATTCCTTTTTAACATAAATCAAAGTGTGCGCGGCAGAGCATATGATTTGTTTGGACAACTACAATATACTGGTAAAGGTACAATAACTAGAATAAAGTCCCCATAGGGTTAGGGGTATAGTCGTCCAAAATAAGTACTGATCATAAGCAACAGTCATCCAAAATGTAGAGTACAAAAATGAGATAGGGCATCCCCTATTTCTTCAACTCTCTGTATCATGCCCTACCTTCTCCAACCTCCGTCTGCTACTGCCTCACCTCTGTGCCTCCACAATGGTTTGGAGTTCAAAGTTGAACCCCAGAGTAACCGTTAGACTCATATACAATATGTACACAGTGCATGCAATGCAAATCACAATCAGGAAGTACAAATAAACTTGCCTCTGGCACAACAAATTGGCATGTAGCATCTCCGTAGGACCGCCTGGTCAAGGCAGGCCCCTCGGAATAGCACGCTTAGGGGCCTTAGTAGTCAGGGTGGCTAAGCACTAACCACCTACCCCTCCTGAGGCCTTAGTAACAACCTATGAACATACAGTCACATAGGCCTACCTACCTCACATATCTCGGTACTGCAGCAACACCCTAAGGACACAGTCCAATAGGCACCGCATCCCGATCCTACATGCCCTCGGTATTGTAGCATAAACCCTAAGGACACACAACCCAATAGGTACTATAGCTTGATCTCGGTACTGTAGCAGAGGCACTACATCCTGATCTCCTACATCATGATAAAACACAAATGCAAAAGCAACATAGAGTATGCAAGTCAACAATTAATACCTGGCACGCCTTGCAAATAGACAACTCCTCTCTTGACGTTAAAGATATGTCCCACACATGATTTATCCTAAATACAGAAAAACATCATGCTTTCAATCATATATACAACTTTACTTCAAATTCCATGAATTTCACCCTACACCAGATTTTTCAGAATTTATGACCCAACTTCTCTGATTTTTAATAAATTCTATAAAAATCATATTAACATGTAATCAGTGGACTTAGAACCCTTAGGATTTCTATTTTATATGAAAAATAATTACCAAAGTCATATGGGTTCGAAACCTGTCCTTATTCCCAACCATTAGCCACTGGTTCGAGATAGAGTCCAGGTTTTTAGGTCATTTTCAATCTTAAAGAAATCTCGGTTGGAAACTCCAAATGACACAAAATATTATATCAAAATCATCCTTAGGTTTTATAATTTCACCATATAAAATTTCAAAGAAATCATAATTCATTTACCACTTCAAAACCATCGATTAGTATATGCTGCCCAGAAAACTCCCAAATCAGCAGATTTACGTAGTTTAAAGACTTAAGCTTTTTGGCTTTGAAAAAAGGTAATCTGACTTGTCCCCACTCAAAATCAAGTTTTGGAATCAATTAAAACCTTAAAAATATAAAAATCCTACTGAAAATCCATGAAAAACACCATAGGGAAGAAACAGAAGTACTAGGTTGTCGGTTAGGGGCTTACCTCGAAATTTTGGTTGCGTATGGTTTCCCTTTCCCTTGGATCAAAACATTCAACTGGACCTTCTTATTCCTCACCTTGAGAACGTCCTTGGAAGGTGGAAAATGAGTGGGGGAGTGTCCTTATATAGACTCCAAGGGTTAGGGCTATTGTCTAACTTTGGTTATTATCCATTGGACGAAAGGATGTCTCAGATTATTTAAATAATTCTTTGACTTGATTCTCAAGAATTATAGAGAATTCTTGGCATATGGGTGCACTTTTTAGGCCCAAAAATCAGATTCCTAAATTTCCCTTGGTGTTGGTTTTTGTCTGGTACTTAAAATAACACTTCAGGGGTAAAATGGTTATTTGTCTTGCTCTTCTTCCAAGTTAGTGGGCCCCACCAAATCTTCCCTAGATTGCACCATTAATGATCCATGTGATGTCATAATTGTTGGAATCAGTACACACAGCGGAATTAAAAACTTACGAATCTTATCGGAGGATCCATCAATGACGTTTAAATCAAGGTTAAGAGAATCTGAATCGTACCTATGCTCGAACTTAACATTTGGACTGGTGGGCTACCTTCTCGATCAGCAGAAGTAGACTCTTTGAATCACCTTCCTCTACTGGTATCCATATGAATAACCTCGAACACAGACGGCAGCGTGCTAGCGACTTCAGTATTCTCGCGTCTCTCTATTTTTTTTCTCTAGGGTTTCTCACGGCTTTCTAATACGCTTGACAAAAGTCCCGTAGGTTTTTCCTAAACCTAGTAGGCGTATTATATTCAAAATCAATCCTCATTAATTTTGAAATTCGAATTTTGAATCTGAATTAAAATATATATTAATTAAATCTATCTGATAGATCTAATCTAATTTATTTATTTAATCCTAATTAAAAGCCTTCTCATTTAATTTATCTTTATAAATTAAATCCGAGAAATGATATCTATCTATTTAATTAAATCTGAGATACCATATCTCAATTTAAATTAAATAAAATATATGATATCTTTATGGTTTTTTGACCAATTTGCCCCTTATTAAATAACTATTTGCCAAAATGCCCCTGTCTGGAAAATATTTCCCAATGTGCTCCTGTTTAGTCGACTAAGCCATGGTTTAGTCGACTAAAACGTAGGGAAATTTTTTTTTTTGAAGACCCCTGAGATTTAGTCGACTAAACCAGTCCAGGGGCTTTTTTAAAAGCCCAAACCCGCAATTTAGTCGACTAAACTGTAAGGCTTAGTCGACTAAATCGCGACAGAGGGTTTTTTAAAACCCCCAATCGCGCCTATTCGAAGCTCCACAAACCCTAATCGACTAAATTGACTCCCCAAACCTCTCCCCCTCAGTTTTTTGCACCAAATCCTTGTTGAATCCGTTGTTGAAGGTATAATTGTTGTGTAATCTTTGTAGTTTCACTTTGTTAAGCTTTTGTTCTTGTTTGTAATCTGAAACTCTCCCTTCTACAGCTCAAAATTCTGGTGTGAAGGATGAGTTCAAGTTCAAACACGCTCGTTACTGTAATCTACTATAGTGGGAGGCATTTTGAAGGTCCCGATGGTGTTCAATTTGAAGGAAAAACGAAAATGATGAAAATCAAACGGGGCACTACGTACAACGAGCTCAAAGAAAGAATTTCCCAAAAATTGGGGCTACATGGAAGCCAATGCATTCATCGGATAATGGCCAAAGTGGAGACTGTAGTGGGTAAGGATAGTGTATACTACATTAGTAACGATGTATGTGATGATGAAGACGTAGAGTGTATTATAGATGCATTTGCTAGTCGGAAATCACAAAATTTTATTGAGATATATGTTGAGCTTGAATCTGGTGAATCATCATCTGTACCCATGCATACAAGATCTCCACAGCATTTTGGTCAAGAAGAAAGACCTGCACGTGTATCTGCACCTTCACAAGGCTTAAGTGAGATAATATTGACGCAAGAAGAGGAGGATGAGAATATGGACAGCGATGAGGAGGACGAATATGAGAGGTTTATTTCACTAGGTGAAAGCTCAGATACTGATGTGGAGGATGATTTTGATACTCGCACGAACCCTGTAAACCCGAGTACCGCAACAATGCCACCGCTGAATGTTCAACCAACTAGCAGTGGTAAGTTAGTAAACTTGTATTTGTATTTGTAATTTCGATTTAGTGGTTATGACAAAAAGAACATTTTGACAAATGTAGGGCCTGGGACTGAACCATTTTGGAACGAAAGCCATCACTATTCGTTCATTGATTGGACGCAATGTGATGATGAGATGGAGATGATGATGAGCAAGGTGGTTGGCATTTAGGTGATCCATTATATGTGAATCAACAGTTTCCTTCTAAGTCTGAAATGCAACATGCCGTGAAATTATATTGCATAAAGTCTCATCGTACAACCAAAGTTCAAAAAAGCGATGAGCATAGGTTTGTGATGAGGTGTCGAAACCATGCTGACGGTTGTCCATGGTATATGAGGGAAATTTTCCCCAAGGATGGACATAGTTGGGTGGTGCGTAAGTGGGGTAAAGAGCACACCTGCCTGAACCAGAGTCTCGCCTGGGATCATAGACAGTTGGATACAGATGTTATATGTGCAGCCATTATCAGTAGGTTTTCATGTCTTTTTTGTTCCAGTTACATTCGGTTTGTTTATTGACAGTACATTTAGAATTTGCTTTGTTTTCACTAGGTATGTTAAGAGAAGATTCAACTTTAAAACTAGTGCTGATACAAGAGAGGATACAACGTCTGTATGGATATAATATAACATACAAGAAGGCTTGGAAGGCGAAAATGAAGGCCATTGTGAAGTTGTTTGGTGATTGGGAGGAATCATATGCATTCTTGCCCAATTGGTTGACATACATGACGCAGTGTAACGTGGGTTCTTTTTTTAGGCTTGAAACTCATGAATTGTATATCCAACGTCGTGTAGTGCTAGACAAATGCGTCTTTCTTAGGGTTTTTTTGGACATTTCACCATACCATTGAAGCCTTCAAGTACTGTAAGCCCATACTTCAAATTGATGGCACCCACTTGTACGGAAAATACAAAGGTGTCCTTTTGATTGCGACTTCACAGGATGGGGATGGGAAGGTCCTGCCCATTGCCTTTGCTGTTGTTCCTCCTGGTGAAACGTACGAAGATTGGTGGTGGTTTCTTTGTCTCCTACATGATCATGTGACGCAGAGGCAGGGTATTTGTTTGATATCTGATCGTCACGCCAGTATCATAAAGCTGGTTAAAGATCACCCTACTTGGCAGCCTCCATATTCCTATCATGTGTATTGCCTACGACATGTCGGTAGCAACTTTAATACTAAATTTAGGGATATGCAGCTGAAGAAAACCGTTATGAAACTAGGTATGAAATTTCACATTTTATGTAATCATTAATTTGTGTCCATTGTTATAAGTTTACATTCGCTGTTATGCAGGGTACATGAGTTCAAAGATCTACTTTAACATGAGGTTTTAAGAGTTTCTTGATGCAAGCCCACATGTTGCCTCCTGGTTTGATCGGCTTCCAAAGGAGAAATGGTGCAGGTCCTATGATGAAGACGGACGGAGGTTTGGTCACATGACAACTAACTTAGGCGAGTGTGTCAACAAGGTCCTCAGGGGTGCTCGTAATCTGCCGATAACGGCATTGGTGAAGATGACTTGTACTAGACTTGTCGAATATTTCATCAAGAGGCGTGTTGAAATTAACAAACATATGGTTGCAGGCAGGATAGTCGCAAAAACGATAGAAGAAGCGATACAAAAGATGGACCAGTTGACAGTCACACACCGTGTGTGACTCTATGACAGAGATTTACAATTGTTTGAGGTTGAGGACGCATACAACCAATCTACACATGAAGCCGGTGACATCATGAGGGTTGACTTGATCAATCGCAAATGCCAATGTGGGAGGTTCACAACTAGAAGGTATCCTTGCAGCCACATATTAGCAGTATGTAAGATGGAAAATTTGAACCATTACAATTATGTTGACCCGGTGTTCACTATCCTATACATTAGTCAAGTGTATGCCACACATTGGTATCCGATAGGCAATGAATTGTTGATTCAACAAGGAGGAGGCCCAACCATTATTCCGGACGCAACTTTGTCACGCAGAAAGGGAAGACCAAAGTCTACAAGGATACAAAATGAGATGGATTGGGTGGAGTCTCAACCCTCAAGCAGTCAACAAAGATGTAGGAGTTGTAACCAAGTCGTTCATAATGCACGTACATGTCTAACGAGGATTAGGCAATCTTGAATTCTATGTAACGTGTTTTGTATTGAGTTTATGATGATTTATTTTGGTAATGGATTCAAACTTTCAACTTTGTTTTGTTGTTACATTATCGGTTCAATCCTATGCAAGACCATTAATTGATACTCAAAATACCTTCCCCATGTCACACTGATATGTAAAAGGGATATAAAAATGTTGTTGTGCATGCATGAAATCAAAACGGATAGGGGAGGGGGGCATGTTGACTGGTTTAGTCGACTAAGACCATCCAGAGATAGGGGATGGCGTCTTTTGATGGTCGTAGTCGACTAAACCATATGGTTTAGTCGACTAAACCAGTCAAGAGGCTACATCACCTATCTCTGGACTAGTTTAGTCGACTAAACCATATGGTTTAGTCGACTACGACCATCTAGAGACGACATCCCTACCTCTGGATGGTCTTAGTCGACTAAACCATATGGTTTAGTTGACTAAACTAGTCAAAATGCCCCCTCCCCTATCCGTTTTGATTTCCAGCATGCACAACAACATTTGTAACACAATTTTACATATCAATGTGACTTGGGGACAGTTATTTGAGCATCATTCTTTGGTCTCGCATAGGTTTGGTCCGCTAATGTCCCAAAATTTATTCTTTAGGTCTATAACATGTTTTTACCAAAAATGGATAACTTCATATCACGTGCCTCCAAAAGCAACAACATTCACTAAAATTTAACATCAATGTCATTACAACTACACAAAGTCTAACCACACAAATAAAAAAGCAACATCAAGCCAAAAGCAAAATCAAGTCAAATGAAATTTCAAATCTAAAAACAACAATGGCAAAACAAATAAATCTAAGCTTCCTCCTCAGATGTGCCAGCATCCTCCTCACCCTCCTCATCAGATGGAGCTCCCTGGTCATCGTCACCAGCTGCCTCCTGCTCTCCACCAAGCTGCAACTGCCTAAGCCTATCGTCTATCCCCTTTATGGCACCATGTATCCACCTCCACCTTTCATTCTTCTTCTTCCACCTCTTTTTCTGTTTCAGCTCCATCTTCGACATCTGTTTCCTGCTAGCATTGATGGCTCTCATGACATCACCAAGGGAGAATCCACCTTCCGGCTCAATTATGTCCTCCATATGAACATCATCATCTACCTCATCATCCTCATCATGAACCTCAGGAGGAACAATAGGTGGAGCCGGGCCAACATCAGGTACCTCCTCCTCTACATTAGTGTAATGCCACACACCATTTGGCCCCTTGGTGATCTTGCACTTCTTCAATAGACGCTGACCAACTCTAGCATTCCACGTTCTCTGATTCACCATTTTCTCATTGTCCATAGGAACACCAAAATACTCCAATATCCCCTGAACCAGATAGGCATATGGGAGTGCTGCATTACCTTCTGTTTAGCCTTAGACATCATCCAGCAAATGTAGTGCCTCTAATTGACATTAAAGCCACGACGAATAGCCCACATGACAGGAATGTCACCCTCCAACACCCTTGAATGATTGTAAGCCCGAGGGAAAAATATGTGGGTCATGACGTAGAAGAGGATACAGTCATCAATAGTCAGCTGGCCCACAAAAATTACAGCTCTATGAGGTCCTGGCCTCACGCACAACATCCTCTCGATGATATCCCGTGAAGGGTACACTGCTATCATCCCCATCATACCGATAAGTCTATACTGCATCAAAATTATATCCTAGTAACGTCCTCCAGCAGGCAGAATCCACCAATATGTCAACCCCACAGACGCGAGACTGCAGATGACCATCAATGTAGCTCAAGTTATGGTAGAAAGCTCTCACCATAACCTCAGAATAGGGACAACTACTCTCTGCCAAGCCTCTCAGATGGGCATGATCCAACGTCGGCACTATCTCAAATCCCTCACCAGTAAAGATTGTTAGGTCTAATGACTTTGCCTTGCAGATGGGTCTAGTGGCAAAATTCGCCACGAATTGTTCATGTTCTTCTACATTGTTATCAAATA
Source organism: Acacia pycnantha (assembly GCA_025563575.1). Classification (NCBI taxonomy): domain Eukaryota; kingdom Viridiplantae; phylum Streptophyta; class Magnoliopsida; order Fabales; family Fabaceae; genus Acacia; species Acacia pycnantha. The sequence continues at coordinate 1,315,478 of JAMWYP010000154.1, forward strand.
GATAACTGTAAGGGAGATCCACAACGGGCTCAGGCTGCTGTGGGTGGTGTGGCACAGAGGAAGATGCCCCACGGTTCGCCTGTTGTTTAATCCGCCTCCCACGCTCGTTGTCGGTGTTAGCAGGAGCTTGTCTACGACGCATGATGACAATAACAACCAACAAAGAGACAATATAAACCATCTACAAACAAAAAACATTCATCATTTTCACTTTCCCATATACATTCATCATTTTCACAAACCAATAACTTAAAATCAACAACAAACACAATCAACATAAACAACAAACATTTAAGGATTTGGTGAAAACCGAAGTGAAATACTCAAATCAATAACTTAAAATAAACAGCAAACACAATCAAATATACATTTACATTCATTTTCAACCGATATAAATCTTTCCATAATTAACTATACTCGAATCAACAACAAACAAATCAAAATGAAATCCTCAAATCAACAACAAACTTTCATTTTTATCCATAACTACGAATGACATACTCAAATCAATCAAATATACACAAAACACAATCAACAAAAAAAAATTGGTAAAAACCGAAGTGAAATTCGTCCAAAAATAAAACAATTCTCAACCGATGTAAATCTTTCCACTTTCACATGTACATTCTTCATTTTCATCCATAAATACAAATGAAATACTCAAACCAATCAAAGATACACAACTAAATCACACAATGAAAGCACAAAACACAAAAGCGCAAGAACAACGGTGGAAATTCGAAATAGAGATGAGAACATACCAAAATCAACGCAAATGACACTAGAATGAAGTTTCCTTCGCTACCCACCAACGGATGCAATAAGGATTTGGTGCAAAAAACTGAGGGGGAGAGGTTTGGGGAGGCGATTTAGTCGATTAGGGTTTGTGGAGCTTCGAATAGGCGCGATTGGGGGGTTTTAAAAACCCCTCTGTCGCGATTTAGTCGACTAAGCCTTACAGTTTAGTCGACTGAATCGCAAGTTTGGGATTTTTAAAAAGCCCCCTGGACTGGTTTAGTCGACTAACACTTATGGTTTAGTCAACTAAATCTCGGGGGTCTTCAAAAAAAATTCCCCGCGTTTTAGTCGACTAAACCATGGCTTAGTCGACTAAACAGTGGCACATTGGGAAATAGTTTCCAGACAAGGGCATTTGGTAAATAGTTATTTAATAAGGGGAAAATTGGTCAAAAAGCCTATCTTTATTCAAAAATTAAATCTAAGATACAATATATCTATTTGTTTTAGATATTTAATTTATTAAATAAATTAAATACAAACAAATATTATATAATAATATTATAATCTTTATTAAATAATATTATTGTATTAATTTCAATATATATATATATATATATATATATATATATATATATATATATATATATATATATATATTCATCCTAGACTAAATACAGTATTCACTAAATCTTAGACATATATAAGATTCAATGAATCTGACACTTTTGCTTATGTTGGGCTATTCTTGTGTACGACCTTGCAGGCCCACATGAGATTGGCAGTGGGCCAATATTGTACCAGCCCACAAGTCGCAAGCAGCCTCTAGCAAGACATTGCGACTACCCAATTCATATGGGGATCGATGATACGATACAACCTATCGTACAACCATGTCACGTCCTTTTTTGTCACGCGATAATTTGGTCAAGGATGAGGCATGGAGAATGTCAAAACTTCCTGTTCTTAACCATTACTTTCTCGATTGTTGAGTAGTATAATTGAAATGGAAACTCCTTCCCATCGTAGTATGACTATACATTTCTCAGACTCACTCATCGAGGGGCCCAGTATTATCTCTCTACAAATGTGAGGGACAAATTCCATCTTGACCATTCACATTCCTCTGCAAGAAAACCACTGATCCCGATCCAAGCCTTTATCATCACCTGGTCAAAGGTGACTTTTGACTAGGTCAAAGATTATCGACTCATCATGTAGGAATCTATGATGATCTCAGGCCAACGGCCGTTGTGACACGGTTATACATGAGAAAAACTTGTGACTTAATCCATGCAGCTTTCTCATAGTGGGTCGGTCCAGCACCTTGTACTCTTACAAGTGGCTATGATTTTGACTCGTATCTCTATACTCATCAAAGTCATACTGGTCTTATTTCATCTTTGCTCCCGTGCAGATGACCGACCAGGGGCATTTAGGATAATCTATAAGATATATCCAAGGATCAGTTATCACTATAAACATGATAACTAAAGGAGAATGCTTTAAATAACATAAATTGTCTAAAGTATAATGACTTGCCCTTAGGGCATAATTTCCAACAATAATTACATGTCATTCTCCTTGTCACATCAAATTCAAATATGTGGTCTAGATTAATTCTGATTATTTTATCTTTCTCTCTCTTCATAATTACATGATGTGACCTTTTTTTTCTCTCCAAGTCACTTTTTCTCTCCTCTGGGCCCACCCAAATTCGTCCTCCCTCTATGTCTAGGGGTCTGTGCCCGACTCCGAAAAACCCTAACCGGTCCCGCTTAGCTCATTTTTTTCGGTTACACCTTTCCTCGTAACTCGTGCCACTCTGTGGGACTTGTGTGGGTTCGGATTAACTGTTCCTTTTTCCCTGATGTGGCTGCACATTTTTCTATATTCTTGGAAAGCGAGAAATGTATATTTTAATGTCTCATAATTACCTCGTACTTTGTGGTGCCAAAAAGTCAAACATCCAACCTTAAAATGCCACGTGTCTTACTAGCATCATTACTCTTTGTCTTTGTAATCATGAAGGGACACGTGTCACCATTCTATTTGGCCAACACAAAAGTATGTCATTATTAGTCATCATGAAAATACTTTATTAAAGTTACTTTATCGGTACTTGCCCGAGATCCTGCCCGGGTTTACTCGGGTTTTCTTCACGAATATCGATGCCTTCTAAAAAACGCAGGGCATACCCAAATTCCCTAAAAATGTCGTATACCTACTTATATCGGCATATTTTCGCTCAAATAATTGTCCTATACCCTAGGACATAGTTGGGTGGCATTCTTCCCACCAGATTTACGCCGAATAGATCTTCTGTGTCCCATTTTCACTGGCACCTTAATTCCATGGCTTATGCATACAAGGTCCACTGACCCGTATGGTCGAGTTACTTAATCCCAGAGGGGCTTCCTAACTCTCAACATCCTTGAGACTCTTCCCCAATCGGGCTTAGTCGTCCGCCTATTTTAGGCTTATTCTTAATTCTCAGGGTCCAAAATTCAGGATGTTACATTTCTTCCTGGTGGTAGGTGGATCGGGATATGTCCTAGTAAAGAAGGTCATAATGGTGGTGTGTGTCTCTCAACTATTGAATCTCGCGAGATGAATCATCCTACTTATGAATTTGAGCTGGCAGTGAATGTGTTTTCTTGAATTTGAGCTAGTAGCGAATGTGTTTTGTTGAATTGAGCTGGCAACTGAATGATGCTACAAGAAAGGATCACTTTCCATTGCCATTCATAGATCAAACGTTAGAAAGACTTTCTAGTAAATCTTACTACTATTTTCTTGATGGATTTTCTTCAATATCTTAAACTCTGGGCTTAGAAACTTAACGATAAGCTTACATCAGGAAGATGATTAAGCCCAATTCGAGAAGAGTCCCAAGAATGTCGAGAGATATAATAGCTCTCAGGGATTGTGATTCGGCCATATTGGGCAATGGACCTAGTATGAGTAGGCCGTAGGATTACAGTTTCAGTGCAGAAGGACACATGACATGCCATTGGGTTGCTAGGGAGATGCCACCCAGCTATGTCATGAGGTATGGGACGATTGGTCGAGCAAAAATGTGTCAGTATAGGTGTGCACATGGTATTTCCAGGGCATACATGTACACCATGTAGGGATCCGTACATGCAGCGGAAGGAATTCATCCATTAAATTTTTTCGAATCCCATTAAGAGGATCTATCAATGGCGTTTAAATTGGGTTAGTTAAGAAAAACTGTACCTATTCAACTGGTATGCGTGCCTTGAGAACTCGTGGGCTAACACCTTTTTGCTCGATCAATCTCTAGGAGCCAACTCTACGAATCCACTCCCTCTACTTTTATCCACACCGAACAGCTCCTCAACATGTACGACAACATGCTAGCTCCTTCTTACTTTGTGCCTCACGTTTTTCTCTCTAGGATTTCTTTTGCGGCTCTTTGGTTCATTCTCTTAATACGACTAGATCAATATCTTTTATAGAGTTTCTAAAACCCTAATTGGGCTGTATTAAAATATTCAAGATTAATCTAAATTAATCTTGAAATTCGAATTTGGATATTAATTAAATCTGTCCAACAGATCTAATCTAATCTATTCAATTAATCCAAATCAAAAGCCGGCCTAAAATCTGAGATATGATATATGTCTATTTAATTAAATCTAAGATACTATATCTCAATTTAAATTAAATCAAATATATGATATCTTTATTCGAAAATTAAATATGAGATATGATATTTGTCTATTTAATTAAATATGAGGTACTATATCTCAATTTAAATTAAATCAGATATATGATATCTCTATTTATTTTAGTTATTTAATTTATCAAATAAATTAAATACTATATAATAATATTATCTATATAAATAATATTATTATTAATTCCGAATTTAACACACACACACACACACACACACACACACACACATCCTAGATTAAATGATGTATTCATTAAATCTTAGACATATCTAGATTAAATGACACTATTCATTAAAACGAGTCTTAGAATGTGTTGATTGAAGGTCTAGAACTCAAGTTATGAATTTTTTAAGTTTGGTAATGAAAACTGGAAAATTTTGTGTCCATATTGAAGTATGGGTTAATGAGCAATTTGGCCAACGAACTATTACCTCAGGAGCGCCCAACACAAATAAAAGGTGGACCAAAAATACCAAAAAACTCTTAAAAATGTGCAATCAGCACAAAAAACTGAATAAAACTTTTTTGTGCTGCTCGCTTTTGGAGTAAAACTTTTTTGTGATGGGAGCTCCTAAAGTAAACATTTTTTGTGCTGATTGCACATTTTAATTTTTTTTGGTATTTTTGGTCAATTTAAAAGTTATTTGTGCTAGGCGCTCTTGAGGTAATAGCTCGTTGGCCAAATTGCTCATTAACCCTTGAAGTAGTAACTTGTTGTCCATAAATGTGTATTTATAGGATTATGTATTTTCCTCGGACAACTAAAGGATTCAGACCAATTTGAGAATTGGTTAAGCGTCCAGGTAGTAACTCTTCTTTCACATACTATGTGTGACTTTATATACATGTGTGAACCTTGATTGTGATTCATGTTGTGAACACGCGTTAGGTAGTAGGGTCTAGTGAACCAGTGGTCCTTGGTTTGCGAAACCTGAATTGCATTCAAATGATATGGGTTGATTTCCAATTGAATGCTCAGCGTTGAGGCCCAAGATAGGTCGAGTCCTGCGTTTGTAGTCAACATTGCATGTGATCCTTTGTTTGCATTCGTTATTGCGTGTGATTTGTGATCTCTGAATGTTGAATGTACTGTATGTTGATTTCCTATAATATATTGTGCATGCATTTTATGTGAGATTAATTGTTACTTTGGCCAGCTCTTGTCATTATGTTTGAAGTGAACAGTGTAGTAGACGTGGCTCCTAGGGCAAGGTGGCGGATTCTGGAGTATGACGATTCCGGATTGGATCGAGCAGTTATGTCGACTATCTGTAGAAATGACATCTTTCACATGTCCATTTGGCACCTTTGCCTACAGAAGCATGCCATTTGGTATGTGCAATGCTCCTAGAACATTTTTTAGGTACATGATGAGCATTTTCGGTGATTTACTTGAGAATGGTATTAAGGTATTCATGGATGACTTTACCTTGTATGGAAATAGCTTTGATGACTATTTGTCCACACTTGATAAGACACTTAGTAGATGTATTGATAAGAGTTTGATTCTAAATTTTGAAACATGACATTTCATGGTGGATAGAGGGATTGTTTTAGGTCATTTGATTTCTTGGAATGGAATTGAAGTTGATAAGGAATGATAGAAGTGATCTCTTCTTTACCTTATCCAACTAATGTGAACGACTTGAGATCATTTTTGGGGCATGTTGGATTTTACGGAAGGTTTATCAAGAATTGTAGCCAAATAGCATTTCCTTTGTCTCAATTTCTACAAAAAGATGTTGCGTTTGATTTTTATGATAACAACAAATTGGCTTTTGATGAGATGAAAAACATACTGGTTTGACCTCCAATATTGTTTGCACCTGATTGGAATTTTTGATTTGAGTTGTCATGTGATGCCATTAATGTAGCTGTGGGTGACATGTTGGGGAAGAAATTAGATAAGCTGTTTAAGGTCATTGCTTATGTTAGTTCTCTATGTGTTTTGATGATAACTGACAATTGTAAACTTAAATGAAGTTTGTCTTTGTTAAGTTAAAAACTTACTGTCAAAGACAAACTCAAGTTTAGAAATGTCAAACTCGAGTTTGACCTTGACAAAGAGTAAATCAAGTTATTTTAACTTAGCCAAACTCGAGTATGGTCATTTAAACTTGAGTTTATCTTTGGCCGAGAGTTTTCAAATCTTTTCATGTAAAGTAAACTCGAGTCTATCTTAGTAAAACCGAGTTTACACCATACCGAGAGTTTTCAAGAATTTTGAAGTTAAGGAAACTTGAGTATATTTCTTAAAACTCCAGTTTGAGCTTTTATGTACTTAAACTCATTTTCAGTGTGAATAGTATCAAACTCAAGTTTTTCACTTAATGACTTGAGTTTGCATCTTGTTCAAAGTGTTCTTCAAAGCTCAATTGCAGTGTTCATTATAAAAAAGAACTAAACTCGGGTTTGGGGAATTAAACTCGAGTCTTACACTTGAGTGAAATATTCCAAACTCCAGATTCAGTCTTACAGAGATGTAACATCCCGTTTTCACAAGCAGTATAATTTTTTTTTCATTAAAACATCATTTAAAAACATCAGAGTAGAGCATCGGAGCATAAGAGTATTTCAAAAGTAATATACAATCACGGAAAGCGTCTCCCTGGTGATCTTCACGCTGTGACAGCAAAAGATGGTCTTCAGCCGAGTCTTTATGCGTGCAGCTTGCCTCTCTCCTCGGTCCTCGGTCCTCCCGACCCTGACGTTATGTTAAGAGCTGAGATCCGCACCGGACCTCAGGTAACGGTTAACCTCATGTTTACATACACAACATATGCATTACAGATATTAACAACAAACAAGCATATCCCAACAGCACATAACCCCCAGGCAGATGTGTGGCCCCTAGCAACGTATTTTTAATAGCACATGAAAAGTGTGGCCCTTAGCAAACGTATGGCCCTTATCAAACGCATGGCCCTTAGCAGACATACCCCAATAGTACATAAAATGTGTGGCCCTTAGCAGACGTAAACATACCAACAGTACATAACATACAGCAGAGTTATCATCCATTACACATAGACATACATAACATATAACATATAAGTATACAATAAACACCAGAGTTAGTGTTACAGTACGCGAATGTACGTACCCCAACTGTACATAAACATACAGCAAAGCTATCAGCTATCACATACAATACACATATCACATATATGCATACAATAAACATCAGCGTTAGTGTTACAGTACGCGAACGTACCTTCGTTGACGATATACGATACTTCTGTCGGAATACGATACCTTTGACAGCGGTATGACAGCGGTACGTGATCACACATATCCTATAAGGATAATATCACTTTAATCAATTTCCAACATTATAACAGGCATTATAGGTATAAATTACCTTTTTTCCCCTAGTTTGACTAATCGGCAAAATTTCGCCAGAACTTCGTTACTTTGACTCTAAACTTTCAGAAACTCAATCCCTACTATGTTTTTACCTCGTCAGGCATCTTTCAATGCAATGAGGCTTAAAAACAAGAATAGGAATTTCATTTCCTAATTCCTAGATCTAACTAACATTTCTACTAAAACTACTGAACAAAATACTAGAACTTAAAAGCTAAGGACCGAAGAACTTACTCAGAGCTTCGCTGCTTCTTCCTCCGAGCTCCTCCTTCTCTCTAACCTCTCTCTATATTTCGAAATCTCTAAGGGAATTGGTGTGAGAATTGCAAAGAGATGAAGGCCCTATTTATAGGAAAAGCCCATGGATATCAACCCTCGGATCAACTTTTCATCAACGGTTGAGATGATGAAGATGTGGCCTTGTGAATATCACTCATTTTCCTCTTCTCTCCACCACAAAAAAACGTCCCCTATGTCATCCCATGTCATGCACATGATGTCACCCCCTTGTTTAACAAGTTTCCTACCGATAAGTTCCCTGTTCGGTGTTCTAATCGCGTAATCTTGAAGAATCTTAGAAATCCAAGAACATAGCCTCAAAGGTCCATTCATCCTCTTTATAAATATCTAGATTAACTAAATTTTTGATCCTATTCAGGACATTCCGTTGCCTGCCGAACATTTTCGGATAAACGTCTTCGGTTACGGAAATCGCTTCGGGTAATGTCCAACTCGAGACAAAATTACATTGAATCATAATATGTCCAGTTGTTAGCAACCTAAATCAAGGATTTTGAGTTAGGATTTATTTTCTATTGGTTCTCATTTATCCTGTTTGCTTTTTCACAAATATCCTTTTTACTTTTTCAATAACTTCTTCATTAAGTTTTCTATTTAATTAACTCAATTTCCCTTCCAATTTCTTCTCAAAATTTCGGTTTTCATGGTCCCTTTTTGTTGACTTTTCAACCTTTTTAATTACTAAGATTATGCCCTAATTAACTTAATTAATAATTAGCCCATTGCTAATTAAACCCTTATATACCACCTTATTCATTTCCTAAACAATTAGCCATTAAATACTTATTTACTTACTTACTAATTATTGATAATTTTCTTAATTAGGATTAATCATTATCTCACAACTATTTTACTTACATTGGTATTTTATGTCCCATGTAAAATTTTAAAAATCATGGGGTCAATTATGGCCCCAAAATACTTTTTGATTTTCCCCTTTAATCTTTCCAAGTTTATAATTTAATAAATTACTAAAATTAGAGACAACATACTTTCTAATTTTTAATAATTATTTTATTTCCTCTTAGGATTTATCATAGTATTTTATGACTTTTAGTTCATCTAGGGCATTTTAGCAATTTAATTCCTCTAATTTCAACAGAAATTGCCCTAGAAAATTATGACAAATCCCTTCCAATATTTGAGACCGCATATTCACCTATTTTTTATAGGTATAATTTAATAAATTATGATACTTATCATAAGTGTGATTTTTAGGGTATTACATGACATCTTCATTTTCAACTTCAAATTCTTTCCAAAGAGATGTCTATGAAACTCGAGTTACAAACTCCAGTTTGCTTAAACAAACTCCAGTTTAAAACACTCTGTTTTGAAATCACTGTACTTGAATTTGTGAAATCTTCATGAATGATCTAGATACTTCTTATCATCACTCATTACGATTCCTTAACAATCATTAATCAGTTTGTTAGTGAGTTTCAGATGATCAAATAAGTATTAGATTGAGGATTAAGCATAAAGCAAAAAGTGATATCAAAATATTTATTGCTAATCTAGAAAACTCAACATCCTTTTGACAAATCATTCTCTGGACGTTGCAAAGGTTTAAATGTTTTCTTTCCACATATGAAAGCCACATCATCTAACGGATTTATTTCAAGGAAAGTCAACAAGAATGTCTGAGCATCTGGATTAACTCAAAGCATGAAAGAGAATGAACCTAGTTGCAACCTAACAGCTTCATTAATGTCTCCAACGGTTACATTAATGCTTCCTACGGTCATTTAATGCTTCCAACATATATAAGCTGAAGCATTCAAATAGGATATCTTCCCTGTGGGGGCCTAATGTGAAGGAAAGAAAGGATTAGGATATGTCCTGGTGAAGCAAGGAAGAATGGTAGCATGTGCCTCTCAACCATTGGCGGTATGTGTCTTTGAAAATGTGAGAGGGCACTATTATCGTATAGTGCGATTATGAAAAACTACTGAGACCACAAAAATTTTGAATATTTGAAAAATTAGAAAAGATAAATGTGAGACAACATAGAAGAATGGAAAAGTAGTGACGTGATTGTCGTCGTTGATGAGTTGAATTGAAAAGCGATGCAGTTGGTGATCATGACAATACATGAACAAAAATTGATAGAACGGTCTAGAAATCTGAATTGGTTAAGTCAAATAGTACTTGCTAACTATAGTGCTAGTCGAGAGAGAAGTAGTCTGAGAGCTTTGATTGAAGAAGCTCAGACATAGACGGGTAAGGTATATAAGAACAGATTTGAATGAGAAAATCTCTAGAATTTGAGATTTCAAAAGGATGTAAAAATAAAAGAAATGAAACCCTCGCTACAGGTATTATTAAGAATTGTACCAGTAGTAAATTTTGAGAACGAAATTTATTGAAGGGGGAGAATTGTAATACCCCAAAATTTGGAACTAGATGATTTGGGATAAGATTGAGATAAATAGGCCGCGAAGCCGAAAGAGTCCAAAGTTTTAAGCTTATTGTGAGGAAAAGTTTAAGATAAATATTGAAAAATTATGAATATTATTTTGAGGATATAGAAATATTATAAGGGGAATTAATTATGAAGAATTGGGCTTAAATAGTTATAAAACTATTATTTGGAATTTAGAACCTATATTCCCAGTTATTCAAGGAAAAATAATTAGAGAATAAACCTTGACCTATAAACTTTAGAGTCAATATTTTTTGGACTATATAACCTAATTGAGGAAGAAAAATCCTTATATAGAGTTAATGATTTATTTCTAACACCTATCCATATTTGCAACTAAATGAGTAAAAGACTAAGATGCAAATAAAAGTCTTGTGGAAATATAAGAAGGTCAAATGATATTAGTTAAGTGTGGGACCCGCGACACTCATTTCCCCACCTTTGAACACGCCACCTTACCTCTCCCTCTGACTTGTTCAGGAAGCGCGCCACCTCACCTTTCCTTATAGCTTGTTCGACAAACATGCCACCTCATCTCCTTCTACCTTGTTCGAAAAACTCTTTTTAACTTATTGGACAAGCACAATTTTATTTCCTCATTCTCATCTCTCATTCAACCAAGATAGAGAAAGAAAAGAGTGAGACCGAGAGAGAGAGAGGGAGAGAGAGGAAAGAGAGAAGGTGAATAGTAGTGTTCTTGAGCTCTAGAGCCGATTTCACCTCTGAATTGACGTTTCTAGCTCTTGAGGCCTTTTCTAATGTTGTTTCTCTTAGAGAGAGCAACATTTCTACGATTTTGGATTCTTGATCAGAGGTGTTTGGTGCTGTCTACATAGTGGAGGTGCTTCCAAAATCAAGAATCGGTTATGTGTAATATCCTAAAATTTTCTCTAACAAATTCCTTGTATGATGTACATGTATTTGGTGGAATGAAATAGAAATTTTTGACTAAAATGTTCATTTTCACCCGAAATACTCGATTTTCTTGAAACAAAAAATTTTGGGACATATGTTGGTACAAATGAAACATATGGAAATTAAAACATCTTTGTTCCACTTTAGCTCATTAAAGTTGACTAAAGGGATAAAAAGAAGGTTGCATGGAATTTTATTAGAAAACATGAGAAAATTTAAAGAATAGTTAAGAATTGCATCTTGTATGAATTTTGCCACATGTCTCATATTTATTTAAAAATTTATGAACTCATGAGCATATGTTACAAGTCAACAAAAATGGATCAAAAGGCCTCCCAAGCATTGTAATATTTCGGTTAAGTGACTTTAAGGGAGAAGGAGCACATGGGGTTCATCATTAAAGCACATGTGATGGAAAATTTTGAAAAAAGAAAAGAAAAGAAGGGTTGCATCTTGGTTTTAAGTGGATTTTGTGGGACCCACATGAGTATTCAACAATTAGATATAAGAACATAATAATCATCCCCTCTAATCTTCAAAAATTGGTTACATTTGGGCCAAGAACAATTAGATTGCAACTAAAAGTTTAACTAAGGACATAGTGGGAATTATGAAAAGTTTGAAGGGAAAAATCCTTTACCTTTCTAAACTGACCTTGGACTTTTAATGATCAGAAAACACCTTCCCTAATCAACCATTTCCATCGGATTCCAAGATCATACACCCAAGGAAGATGAAACACAAGGCAAGGAAGAAGAAGAAGATAAAACTTGTGACACGAAGGTAAGATCTTGTGTTATGGTCTTGTTTTCTCTAGTTCTTCCCTCCTCTTACTTCCTAATCTCATGAAACATATTTTGTATGGTAGATTAGTTTGCTGGCTAAAACCCATAGAGAGCTAAAGGAGGAAGAGATTTTGGAAGAAATGCCAAACAAAGATCAAGGTGAGTGATTGTAGACCTACTTGATGTATATTGGAACTTGATTAGTGGTTTTGTGTGTTTTCTTGGAAATTTGGCGGCTGAAACCCTAATAGGGAAGTGATGTTCAATTGACCAAAATGTTCTAAAGTGTGTATATGGTTTAAATAACAAGATAAGAAGTGGTTAAAAACCAAGAATAGGGTGTTTTTAAAGTGAAATTGCAAAAAACAATTTTGGCCACATTGAGCCCTTGTTTTGTCCAGAACCAGGGAAAGATAGGGTAGTAATAATTTGGTCAATTTGATGGTTCCAATGTGTTTAAAATGAAAAATTGTGTAGGATCGAGGTTGGGTAGTGATTTTGGAAGCTTTGGGATTGAATTATCTAAAACCCTAAAATTGCCTTAGAGAGTTCCTGATGGAAGTGATATTGAAACACGTTTTTGGGATAGTGAATGATGTCCAATTCCTATGAAATTTTTCAGGATTAAAGTAGAGATAATGAGCTTTAATATGATTGCTCATTTGTTGAATTTTGATCTGTGTACATTAAGATATGAATTTTTGAAAATGACCAATGATTTTGGAATGAAAACTGGGCAATAGTCACTGTTTGATTGGACCTGCATTGGTATGCGTATGACTGCTTCTTAAAGCATATGTCCTTGAAATTAGACTTAATAATGAGTCCATAGGCTTTGAAATAACTTCATTGGGACACTTGTGCTAAGAGATGATTTTTCAAAGTTATGGTAAAAATTTTGGAAAATCTGGTCAAAGGTGCGGAAATGATGTAAGCAAAGGAACATGATGATCAATTTGGTATCTAAGTATGAATTGGAATCTTGATCATAGATTAGGCCTATTAGTTTCATGTTTAAATATGATATACAAAATGACATTTAAAATGTCAAGAGTTGGAGTAAATAAGGACCATTGTTTGTAATCTACTCTCATAGGAACTCATAATTGTTCGGAGCAAGCAAAGTTCTTGTGATCGACTAGGATAATTGCAAAGCAATCATGTAGTAACTCTAATCTAATATAATTTGTATGATTGCATATGCATGTTTGTACTATAATTGTGATCTGTGTCATGAACACACGTTAGGCTATAGGACCTTGTGGACCAGTGGTCCTTGGGTCGTGAAGCCTAAAATGTATTAAGTTATTATAGGTTCTTACCCAATTGGTTGCCCAGTGCTGAGGCCCAAGACATGCAGAGTCTTGCGATTCGCTTTCACAGTTAATATTGCCCAGGACATGTTAAGTCTTACATACAATATCAACATTGCATGTAACTATGCCTAGGACATCCAGAGTTTTGCGATTCGCTTTTGCAGTTAATATTGCTCGGGACATGTTGAGTCCTGGGTACACTATCTACATTGCATATAACCTTGTATTCGTATTTGTTTTTGGGAATGTGCTTTGATGATTGGTTAGTGAATGCTGAGTTCTTATGATTGTTTATGAATGTGGTTAATTGTCTCATGCCCATACATTGAATATGAGATTAATTGTTACTTTGGGATTCAAATGAATCCTAGATGTTCCCAAGGGCTTAGGATATGGACATGGTCAAGGTGGTGGACAAAGTTTCAAAGGAAGGAAGCGAACATAGAATATTGATAATTGTTGCTTGAACATTAGATAAAACTGTAGGATTATAAATATGTTTAGTTAAATTTTATTTTGGAGTTGTAACATTTTGACACTAATGTTAATGGATCATTGTATTGAGAACTATGTAGTTTATTCTTGTTGATAACCAAGAATGATTCCAATTATCAGTATACTATACTATATCTTTGTTGCTCACTGTATTTTGCTGTATTACTCTAATAAATGTCATAATTACAAGAGGTATGACATTATGGAATCGAGTACAGGTACGTATAAGCTTTATTTTGAACCAAATATCTTGAGGTTTTTAAAGGTTGTTGTGATGCCTTGATTTCGGTAAGACCTAAACCTTAGAAAGGAGTGTGATTTTGCTAGTTTTGATGCTTCAAATGAGTTTAGAATGAAAAGTTGTATGGGATAAAGGTGAGAAAACGATCCCGGAAGCATCGGTAGAAAAAAAAAATTTGGCCCAAGAATTCTAAAGGTTCAGCTAGACCAATTTCTAAGGAAGAGATTGGATTTTGTTAAATTTCAGGTTAGAAATGGATTCTACAGACGAAATTGTGTGGGAATAGGTAGTGAACATGATTTTAAAATATTTGAATTTAGAACATGATTCCAAATTGTGTGGACAATATTTGAATTATCAAATATTGTCCAATGCTTTGAAACTTTTCATAATCATAGTGGATATCCCAAGCTTTAATTTTTTTTTTTTATATAATATGTGCCATTTGAGTTAGTAGATTGTAGGATATGAATTGTTAAAGTTTTGGCATTTTAATTGGCACGTTTCTGGGGTAGTGTCAAGTGAATTGTAATTCTGGAATGTTGTGCGTTCAATTGGCTAAGTACAATATTCTAACATGAAAATAGACTTAATAAGGGTCTTATAGCCTTTAGAATCACTACAATTGGATATTGTACATAAAGATATGAATTTTCAAAGTTGGTTGAAAACTATATTGTTTTGACCTTTTACCCAAAAATGAGAAAGAAAAGGCCATTAGTGGTGAAGTTAACTTTCAAGGGTTACAATAAGCTCTTGGAGTTAATTTGGGCCTTTTAGCTTTATATTGGACATAGTGTAATAACATTAAATATAACCAACCCTATTATCTTAAGATACTGAAGAGTTTGGACATGTAATAACTCGTCGTTCGTGAATGTGTGTACTTATAGGATTCGACATTTTCCCGGGGCAGCCAAAGGATCAGGAGCCAATTCGAGAATTGATAAAGCATTCAAGTAGTAACTCTTCTCTCACATAATATGTGTGATTTTATATGCATGTGTGAACCTTCATGTGATATGTGTTGTGAACACGTGGTAGGCTATAAGACCTAGTGGACCAGTGTTCCTTGGTTCACGAAACCTATTTACCATTAAGTGGATATGGGTCGATGCCCAATTGGATGCCTAGTGCTATAGTGACGGACCGGTTGAGTCCTTTGTTTGTAGTCGGTACTGAATGTGATATGTGATCTCTGAATGCTAAATGTGTTGTTTGTTGGTTGAACATGTATTGTGCATGCATTTTATGTGAGATTAATTGTTACTCTGAGATTCTTTTGAATCCCAGCCCTTGTCACTATTTGTGAAATGAATAGCTTAGTGGACGCGGCTTCTAGGGCAAGGCGGCGGATACCGGCAAATGAAGATTCTAGACTTATTTCAGTTTTGATGTTGGTTATTTGTAGTGTTGTAATAACATATTGAAACTTTGTAACTATTGTGTATAAACCTTGTGGGAATTCTTGTTATGTAATCAAGTACAAAATATCAGTATATTTGTGCTATTTCTATTTGCCCACTGAGCTGTGAATTATTACTCTGATTAATGCCATAATATTAAGGGGTATGAGAAAAATGTTGTGAGGAAGTGGATTTAAATGAGACTTCTGAAAATATGAAGTATAATGGTGAGTGTGAACTTGAAATTAATGTGTGAGAGAATAATAGATGTTCAATTGAGGTTCCAACTGTGGAGCCTAATCTATGTGATTTGGATTTTGAGAATAATAAAGAGATCTAAAGAGTTTTCGCTCATGACTCCCTTTATTGACTCATTGACTCTTATTGAAGAGAGTCAAGTGATTTTTGTTGGATGTTAAAAATTTCTAGAAGCTCCTAGATCTATTTGCAATGATGTGCGTGTTTTGCTTTATTTGAATTCAGTGAATACTTGTATTTTGAGATTGTATATGATTGAAGAAGTGCAAGTAATCAACCTAAATGATCATTTTGTGTGTGAGAAACCTTGTTCTTTGAAAAGGAATGAAGACAAGGTAATTGTGGTGTTTGATACTTATGATTAGAAGTTGTTTTGAGAAGTCTGGTTGAAGACTTAAAATTTAGCACTTGTTGGGAGGCAACCCAATATAATGAATTTTGATTTTAATCATCATTTTTTTTGTTATGTGTTTATTTATTTATTATTGCTATCTTTTAGACTCAATTTTTTCAATAACACCCCTCTCAAATTTTGTTGGAGGAAAGTAAAGCGTCATTGAAGGTGCCAGACGAAGAACTCCATATCAGACTCAGAGATCTAAACTAGGGGAGTTCTAGTTCCTTTCTCCTATATTGAATTTTGAAACATTGAGGACAATGCTTGATTTAAATGTCAGCGAGAGATATGATTTTTTTGTGCTTGTCCTTTTATACAATTGAAAAGATTTTTTTTGGCAAGATTTTCATAGTTGAAATTTATGCATTGCTTATGATTGAACTTAAATTTGAGCCTTCCCCATTTTAGAAAATGTTGTTTAAAAAAATTAAAATAGAATAGAATGTTTCAGTTAAGCTTGTAAGCCTTGACCTTTTGTATAAACCTGGATATGGACGATGAGAATAGGGTTAGTTTGTAATATGACCAACAAATTACTAGTTTATGAATATTTTGCCACTTAATTTATTTAGAAATTTGATGATGACCCTTGTTGGCTAAGCAATGCTTCTATCTAGCGAAATGACTTAGGTGAAAGAAAAAAAAAGCAAAAAAAAAAAAGGAAGAAGAAAAGGACAAAAAAAAGAGAGAATAAGAAACACAACTCCAACGCCTTTTCTAGGCCAAACTTAGTAACCGGGGGAATTTTATCACCAATGTTGGAACTTTTGTCAAACGCTAAAGTAAAAGAGGGCTATGAGTTGGGCTAAAAGCCTCTTGAGGTATTTGTTGGAGTAACTAAGTAACCGGTGCTACATCACTTATGTGCAAGGTTGTGTCAAAAGGGACCTACAACAGCCCAAGATGAAAAAAATGGAAAAAAAGAAGGAAGAGAAAAAAAGAATCAATTTTCTACCTGAGGATCCTTATTAAATTAAATGAAAAGCTTGGTTATGTGGAGCATTTGAATTTTTCGGAGGAGTTGAGTAATTGAATATTCATTTACTAATCTTATTGTTGCACTTGTTACTTGCCAATCCTTTCATCATGGGAACGTTAAGAGGTGATTACAATTGTTTAGGGTTGTTGGCTTAGTAACCCGTTCTTATAAGACATTAAATTGAAAAAAAATTGATGGCATGATCTAAGTATGGTGGTTTGCTACTTTCTGATTAGGAATTTCTTAAGCAATGTTCTTCTTTGGATAACAAATTTTGGTTCTTTTGCTAGAGGACAAGCAAATGTTTAGGTGTAGGTGAGTTTGATAAGTACATATTTTATAATTAAATAAGTGTATATTCTGAGATATATTTGATTAAATTTATTAATATTTTATACTTATTTAATTATCTTATATATATTTTTATGTTTTTTAATAAATTATATGATAAAAGGATATTTTGATATAAAATCTACTCATCCTAATATATTTTGTAGGAGATATTATTTCTAGTGAAAACAAAATATGAATATAATATGTCTATATTATATGATAATCGAAAAAAAAGAGATAATCAAGATATTATGATAGAGATGCACGCAGGGAGGCAAGAGGGATGTGTGTTTTATTTTCCTGGTTGGTGATGGCAAGGCAAGAGATTTAAGGGTTAAGGTGCAAATTGGCTAATGAAGTGTTATGCTAGGAGCATCGAGCATAGAAATGTTTTGAAGGGAGCAAAAATACCAATGCACAATTGAAAGGGAGCAAAATTACCAATGAAGAATTTAAAACTTCATTGATAGACCAAAACGAGCATTGTGCTACTTTCACAAGTTTTAAATTCTTCATTTGTATTTTTGTTCCCTTTCAATTGTTCATTGGTATTTTTGCTCCCTTCAAAACATTTCTGTGCCCAGTGCTCCTAGCGTAATACTTCGTTGGCCAATTTGCACCTTAACCCAAGATTTAATTAAGGGAGATTAAAATCTGGAGATGCAGAACAATGACAGAATGGATGGAAATTCGACATTGAGTTTTTGTTTTGCCTTTCTCTTCTCTTCTTTCTTTGTTTTTTAACTTTTCTTTGGTTAGATATTATTTTGGTCATGAGAATGTTTTGTTTTTGTAGCTAAACCTTCATTTTGAATTATTTAGTTTGATTATAGATTAGTGGATGATGATTTCTTCTTTTAATCGCTTTAATATTATATTTGTTGATTTAATTGTGTCCTTGATTATCCTTAAATAAGAGAAATCTGATTGGCACTATTTTTGTATTCTAAAGGATCCTAGACATAGGGAATCTTGAATAGACCTTCAATTGAATCGTGTAGGATTAGGTTTTTGGATTTTATTTGCTTGTAGGATAGACATAGACCTACCGGCCTTGCATAGTCTCATTAGGCTCTCACTTAAATTAATCCAATTAAGCATTAATCACTTAAGGAATTAGGGATTAACATAATTGGAATGCCTTTTAGTGGATTGAAAGACACTCTTAGGTAATTAAGTGTCCTAGACTAGCAAATATAACTTTAAATGCAATTAAGGGGATGAATTAAACATTAAGAAGTAATCAAGGCTATAATAGTCCAAGTTACTGCTTAAGATTTAGAATCACCATTAGCCTAAAACGTAGTTAGATTTGATTTTTTTGTTTAAAGTATGTTTCTCTTCATTTATTGATTTAAATTGTGTTTACTCGACTTAAGAAAAATTGTAAAGGCATGCTTTAAGTATGTGTTTTTTAAGTCTTCATGGGAATGATATCTTACTTACTCGTTATTACTTGATACGACCTATGTACTTGTGGAGTGTTAGGCTCTATATTTTGTGCTTATTAGGTAGCATGGGAAAGAGTCATGAAATGCCACAACAACCATTGCTATTCTATGAAATTTTTGTTGTATGGGAAATTGATTTTATCAAGCTATTTCCTGTGTCTAATGGATACATGTATATCTTGCTTGTTGTGGATTTTGTATCTAAATGGATTAAAGTTGTTCCCATAAGAAAGAATGATGCTAGTACATTTTTTGAAATTATTTAAAGGGTTAAATACTAATTTTACTACAGTGTTGATCAATTTATCTACTTTGTGAGAGAGTTAAACACTTATCAATTTATTGTTCATAAGTCAAATCTTAAGGTTGTGGAACCTTAAGTGTAGGTGTGCAATTACAACTTGTAGGTAACTATCAGCTTCCTATACCCACAAAAGATGCAGAAATAGTGTAATAGGCTATTGGTAACTTCATTGCATGGCCTGGCCATCTAATTTAGGTATGCAACTTGCACAAGATGTCCACCACTCAAAAGGAGCCCTTAAGTTCAAGCCTACCCCTTAGTCCAAGCCCGCTTCTCATTCCAAGACAAGGATGCATCACAAGCTCAATGATCAATTCGAGCACAAGTCATGCTTGCAGAAAAAGCCTATTGGTCAATCTGGTCAGAAGTCCCATAAGAAATTTGTTGAAACGTTCTCCGCTTTGTTGCCAAAGCTACTATTTCTGATGATCCAATTTGAGCAAGAGGTGTTAGTTCTCTATGTGTTTTGATGATAACTGACAATTGTAAACCCAAGTTGAAGCTTGTCTTTGTTAAAGTTGAAAAACTTACTATCAAAGACAAACTCGAGTTTGGACTTGACAGAGAGTAGCTCAAGTTTTAAAAAATTTAGACAAACTCGAGTTTAGATCATACAGAGAGCTCCTAAGTTTTTCAAAGACAAAGCAAACTCAAGTTTTGTTTTAATGAACTCGAGTTTTGACAAGACAAAGAGCTATCAACATTTTGAACTTAGCAAAACTCCAGTTTCCATTTGGAAACTCCAGTTTGTGCTAGACAGAGAGTTCTCTGAGTTTCCAAGCTTTGTTGGAAACTCGAGTTTGTATCTGGAAACTTGAGTTTACAACATACAGAGAACTATGCTCTACTTTGAACTTGAGAAAACTCCAGTTTGCATCTGGCAGAATGTTTTTCAAAGTTTTCTCTATTTTGAGGAAACTCGAGTTTGGAACTTATAGAGAACAACTCAATATTTCTAACGATTTGAAAACTCCAGTTTTCAATTGCAAACTCCAGTTTGGACCATACAGAGAGTTTTCCATTTTTCCTAAGATTTTTGGAAACTCGAGTTTAACTTTGCAAACTCAAGTTTGTGCCAAGCAGAGAGCTTTGCTTTATTTGAACTTTTTGGAAACTCCAATTTGTATATGGAAACTCCAGTTTTGAGCATTTGGACTTAAACTTGTTTTTCATCATAAAAGTTCAAAACTCGAGTTTGTCACATAATGACTCGAGTTTCGCTCTTACTCAAAACTTGCTTCAAAGATCAAATCGCGACATTCTTCTCTGGATGAATAAAACTCAAGTTTTTCTTTGTAAACTCGAGTTTAGACTTCTGAAGGAAATTGCAAACTCGAGTTTGGACTCCAGTTTGGATGAACAAACTCAAGTTTGTGTTGCAGAGTTTGAAAATCAAACTACTTGAATTTGTGAAATCTTTGTGTTTGATCTAGATACTTCTTATCATCACTAATTACTATTCTTAACTATGTTTAATCAGTTTGTTAGTGAGTTTCAGATGATTATGGAGATTTAGCTTAAAGCAAAAAGTGATGTCAACACAGTAAATGCAATGTCCAGAAAGCTTGCATCTTTTTGGACAATTATTCTCCACACGTTGGAAAGGGATTAATGTTTCTTTTCCCTAACTAGAAGCTGCTTTTCCAACGGATTAAATTCAAGGGAAGTCAACCCTAAATCTTTGTGCACCTGGATTAACTGAAGAGTAGAGAGAGAAGAGACCAAAGTACTCCTAATCAACTCAGCAATGTGTCCAACGGCTACATTGAAGAATCCAATGGTCATTTAATGCTCTCTTGATATATAAGAGGTTGTATTCAAGTCTTCTCAACAACCAATCTGCAGAAAACGAAAATCATTCAAGTTTCCAACTACTCTTTCAGTTTTCTACTGTAAGTATCTTTTGATACATTTGTACCTCAGTGTTTATCATTATCCACTCTTAGAGAGAGTTTCATTTATTGAAATCATTTATTGTAAGAATCTCAAGTCAAGGGGACTTGGAGATTGGGAATATCAGATTACAACTTGTAAGGGCGAGTGTATCTTAGAGAGGATAACTTTCGAGTGCAGAGTGTGTAATTGATATTGTAAGTTAGTGAAAATCCCAGAGTGTCTGGGGACTGGACGTAGGTCAAGGATTTGGATTGAACCATTATAAATCTCCTTGTGTCAAGCTTCTTCTTATTCTCCTATGTTCTGCTCTGTTTTAGTTCTATAAAAGAGTATCCGAAAAAGTTTTAAAATCCCCAATTCACCCCCCTTCTTGGTGATTTGCTCCATTTACAAGAGGTATTCAACACACTAAGGAAAAAGGAATGTGTAAACCAAGAGGCAAATATAAACTCTGCCAACTTTTTCAGCTATTTCTGCAACAGTGATTAAATAGTTAGCTACTTAGAACTTTGATTATATTTTGATATGTTGGTTCTAGCATTTCAGGCACCTATACTAGACTTTCATCCTCTCCAAAGACCTCCAAGACAAGATCAAGTTCATCTACTCTGATTATGTCAATAACTAGAGTGAGAACATGAAGGAAGAGGTCATGCAATCTCAAGCGAAGTTTCTGGAAGATAACTTCATTAGGAGAGCCACAGACAAAAGGGACAATTACTTCTTAGAGCCTTACATTCAAGGGTGGGCACATCATTAACTTTCTTAAATTAGTTTTTAATTATCTTGTAAATTTCCTTATGGTGTGATATATTTTTGTACTTAGTGGACATTGGATGCTCATAGTACTAAATCCATACTGCAAAAATATTAGGTATGACTTTCTTGGCAGGGATCTAGCGCTTAGGCCATCCACACATGAGACATCCAACAAGTAAGTTATTCATTCTTCATCTCTTATGATTAACTTCAACTTACATGTTTCTATGTTTGTGTGTGTATAATTTTTTATTGTATCTTCCCAGTGTAATGTACAAATACTAGACGAAAAATAATCTTGAATGCAACAATTGCAACCTAACCAGTGGCTGCTTCAGAAATGCCTTCCAATGGCTGAGATCAAAGGTGTATATATTATTAACCAATGACTGTAATATTAAATTGAAGCACACATATAGTATATATAAGATTGACTATCACATTTTTCTTCTCATTTCTTTATGGTACCCATGGCATCTAGAACACAATAATGATTGTGGGTACTATGTGATGTAGTTCATGAAGGACACAATCACACATGATCCCTATAATTTTGATCCTGCAAAGGTATTTTATATGCTCATTCGTTCAAAAATATATTTGGTTCACTACATATTACAATACCTTACTTTATCTATTGTTTCCTTTTGTGCAAAGTATTTTCAAGATGCCTACTTAATGACATATAGCCCGTCACAAGTGGCAGAATTGGCTGAAGGGTTGACGAAAGGATTGTAAATATATATATTGATTTGTTTGTTTAAAAATTTTGGTTTTAATAGTGTGTATACACACACACATGAATGACTACAAATATATATTCTGATTCATTGTGCACAAATGTATATGCAAGGGGTAGCAAAAGCAGAACCCCCCCCCCTTTTGAAAAGTTTAGCTTAAATTCATCACAATAGTTACTTAAAAACTATTATTTATGTCAACTATATATAATGGTTGTTTAAATAAAGTGGTTAGCATTATTATAAATATATTATAGTTTTTGTGAAAGAGTTGATATTTATGTTACTACATATATAATGGTTGTTAAAGTGAGACTGCTGTGTATTATGCCAACATTTCCAAATATATGAAAGTTGTTTTTGTGTGCCCGTTGTTTATTATAACAGTATTGCGCACATCATGAACTCACCAAGCTTCAATACATGACGGGTATTATTATATTAGAACCGTTATCATATATGCTAAAAAATCATAGTTCAAAATTGTTGTTTCTTCATCAAGCATATATAGTTCCTTCATATATTACAGTTTGGAATCGTGATTTATGGTTAATAATAACCATCATATATGTGAGATTTTGTAGTAATGCAACCAATGGTTGACAAGTCATGAAATCATTCTTGTTAGTGCATTATGTTAAGTTATGACTTTATTAATTTTCTTTCGAATTAAACTAATATATATTATGGTTTGTATGTGTATACACACACACATAAAAGGGCAGACCCAAAGGGGGGATAGGGGGGCCGGGATTTTAAAAAAAATATGAGAAATGGGGGATGATTGGCTTGAAATATTAATATATCGGCCCAAAACTGGAATTTTAATAGGGAAAAAAACAAAAAGAGAAGCTACTTAAGAGTCTGACATGACGAGCTAAGTGGTAACATCCATGATGTCTTTAAGGCCCAACGGGTTGAGGAATGAGTAACGACTTCACCTCCAAATCTTGCAATGGACTAGGTAGGCGAGGTAATTTCATTTCGGCTATGTTTGGATGAAAAATGAGATAAGAAAATCATGAGGCCAAGCATAGTTGACACTTAGCTAAGCTCTTTAAGAATTTAGTCAGGGGTTCAATCCTGGCGGTGTGTATAAAGAGGGTCTCATGAAAAGTATTAAAATCCCTTTAGGAAGCCTACCTTGCGAGGGGATTAGTCACCGCTACCAGTAATAGATATCCACGGCCATTTGTGTATTGATTTGATTGTAGGGCCATTTGCATACTTATTCTTCCAGTTTTTGCAGCAACTACTAAAAGATATTTCTCTATTATGAAGATAATTAAGAACAATCTTTGAAATAGAATGGAAGACCAATTTCTTGATGGTTCTTTGATTATATACATTGAAAAGGAAATTGGTTTGAGTTTTAACACGGATTCAATTATAAATGAGTTTAACAATATGAAAACACGTATGTTTAATTTCTTCAATATATTTCTTTCAATTTTTTGTATATTTCAACTATTTTTATATATGATATAGTATTTTTTATTTTTGCCCCCCAACATTAAAATTCCTGGGTTTGCCGCTGTGTATATATATATGTGTGTGTGTGTTTGTGTGTACCTATATATATATATATATATATATATATAGACGTATAGATACACACACATGTACACATATATACATATGTGTGTGTGTGTATATATATATACATACATGTGTATATGTGTGTGTGTGTTGTTTTAAAATTTAGCTGTTACATCTCATTCCCGGTCTTGTCCCGAACAAGGGCTTGGAACAATTTTTCTGTTCCAATCTTGATTGGGATCAAGAATTTCCTGAAAGTTTGCCTTTATTTTTTTATTACTTATTCTTGATCAAGAGTGGTACAATGTTTATAAGTTGGAAAACTTAGTGATATTGGAAGGAATCAGTCCTTGGACAATACTTGACGAAAGATCCTAGAAAAAGAAAAAGAGAAATGCATCATATTATGCTCCATTGGTTAAATTAGTATGAAATTAATAAGATTGCTATTTTTATTGGTTTAGCTCCAATATCAATCAATGAGAGTTAAACAAGACCATATAAGCAACAAATATATTAGGAAATTCTAATAATTAAATAACAACAAAGCAAACAATCCCAACTTCAGGCGCCAATAAAGCAAATACTTACAATTTGTGTTAACTGTGCACAGAAAAACTGAACTTGAAGGTTTCTCTTTCATTTTCTCTGGAGGATCATTCCCTCCCATATACACCAAAATGATGCTAAGGAGATGAAAAGCTTCAGGAAGAAACCCATGGAAATTTAACTTAGTACCACAGTTTGGATGGCTTTTCGAGATAATTGGAAAAACCAATGGAAAAAAATGTTTTTCAATAGAAAATATATCCTCCAATTGACCAATTTATGGTAAAAACAACACATGAGAATCTCCAATATAACAATAAACTAAAAATCAAGACGAATTCTCGATACGAGAGAATATATGTGTGTGTACATGTATATATGTACACACACACATGTATATTCACGATAGGAAAGCATTGGGTAGTCCCAATCCTGATCCCGATCCCAATCCCTAATTAATTTTTTCTAATCCCAAATTTTCCCGTCATGAAAAATTTCAGTACACACTACTAAAAAAACTGTTTTTTGCGGCGGAAAAATTCCCTCGCAAATCATTTTGCGACAGAAAAATTTCATTTTCCCTCGCAAATTCTAGATTTTGCGAGGGAATAATTTTCCCTCGCAAATCCTGGAATTTGCGAGGGAACAATTTTCCCTCGCAAATCCATGGATTTTGCGAGGGAAACCTTTTTCCCTCGCAAATTCCAGGATTTGCGAGGGAAAATTATTCCCTCGCAAATTTCAATTTATTTTTTAAAAAAATATAAAAATTCAGAAAAAAAAATATATTAAAAATTAAGAAATAAAAAGATTTATATATATATCATAAAAATAAATTATAACAATCATAAGAGTTTACATAACAAGAAAAACAAAATATTACAAATTATAATATTGTGACCAAAATAAACTAAAAAGAAGTCTAAATAGCAGTAGTCTGGTCATCATCATCACCAGTATGGAATGGTCTTCGGCTCCAAAAAGGAGGCTGCATCATATAAAAGTAAATATAGCCAAATCAGAAATATTATTCATGACTTACAGGAGGCTCATAAATGCATAAATATATGTAGAGTGGAAGAAAACTTTTATTTCCAGTATAAATAAGTAAATTGTTTGCTCTTTCATTAACCACTCCCCTATCATCACTACAATTTAATTCTTGTACATCAATTGCACAGATACAAAATGAATGAACAACTTTGCCAAAGTATAAGCAGAAAATGTCAATCAATTGATGCTATTTTTGCCTCATCTAGCTATATCCATCCTATATCATAAATTGAGTGCAGAATCATATTATCAATAAGGAATTCCATCACTAGCTCTACGGTATTCAATATATCCTTAGCATATCTTTGTGTCTTCTTGTACCACAGTCCACAGTGTATCTAAATGATCTCAAACGTACCTTATGACCGAAGTAATGACCAGCTGGATCACATTTATAAAGTCGAGGTCCAAATTCTTCATCAATAGCCAAGACCATAGCAACTTCAAAACACAACAGAATAAAAAAGAAAAGAAAAGAAACCAACATTAGCAATGGAACTTGAAGTAAAATACAGTGGAAATCAGTCTATTTCCTCCAAGTGATGGCTTAATTACACGACTCTCCCCTCTATTGTAAAAATACACATAGAACTTCCCTGATACCAAAGAAAAACTAAAATATCGCCAACCATATTTTTACAATTAAAATTATAAAAAATTAGAAAATGTATTTCTTTGCTTTCAATAATTTTTTTTGTCAAAAGAGTTCAAACTTTTTATATATATTTGGTCAACATGGGTTCAGTTCCATCTTATCTTTTAGTTTTACAACAATCCTATATATATTTTCATGAGAGAAGAGGGCTGCTCAAGCCATTTTTAAGGGAAGGGGAGAGTATCAGAACTTCAAAAAATTAACAACAATAATCTGACCCAAGCTTGATTTGATGATAAAATCTTTCACAAAAGACATTTTCAATGGAAAGGATGAAAAACACACCTACTCCAAGAGGTCTCATGTAAGCATGCTGAGTGTAGATCTGTGACTTGTCAGCAATCCTATGAAACAATAGTTTTCAACAATGATCAGATACATAAGATGCAATGGTAATGCATGAAGATCTAAATCCAATGTTACAATTCAAATAAATTATCCATTAAAATTATCACAATCAATGTCAAAATCCACGCATAAAAGAAGCAATAACTGATTCATTGCAACTGTCCATATTCTCCAATACAGTAATGCATTATATGAAATAAACCTGGCAGCTAACATAAGGACTAAATTATGTTTTCTGTAAATTCTACAATCACATTAAGGAGATAAGGATACTGTATGAGGCCATTATCAAACTGAGAGAAGCAAAACAGTTTGATATTCCATTAAGAAAAAGAGAATCCTAAATTCCTCATCAGACTACCAATTTACGGCAGAATGGATCCACCCCCAGTGTCCAAAGAAAAAGGTGACGCCTAACAAGCTTATAGCTATCCATAAGTAAAACTGCAGTCAGAATGCTTTCTTTATCAAAAAAAGAAATTGTCAAAAGAAATCACTGTTTTCCTGGAGGTTTTTTAGCAAAGCAGAGCAGCCCCAGGAAGCACAAAAATTACAAGTGTCTGGCATTTTGTGATTGCCGTATATCTTATAAACAAATACAGCAACTGTCCATTAACACTCACTGACACTCAAAAATCGGAACATGACTATCATTCAATTAGGAGCTCCAAGAGTTCCAAGTATTTATTGGCATATGGCAACTATTTTTGGGGTTGGTCAGACTACCTAGTATGAAGGGAAACCACAAGAGCAAACAAAAGCAGAGCAAGAGTCACTTACAATTCTTTTACTAAATTCAACTCCTGCCACCACAAAAGGCGTAACTCCAGCTACCAAAAGAAAGAAGAAAATATCATTTCCAAGTTCCAACACAAGCTCAAATAAATTATCAAACCAAACAACTTCTCATTTTTGAAAAAAAAATACCTTCTTCTCCTCAGCAGGAGGAGCAGCTGCTACGCCCCAACCGCCAACTGCAGCTGGAGATTTGCAGATTTGTGGAGTAGAAACAATGGAGTAGAAACAATTTTGTAAATAGAATAAAAACTGAAAATTATTAAATCAGATCCACTCCAAAAACAAAAATTCAAATGCAAATATGAATGGGATCGATTAGCTTCAAAGACCGATAAGTTTAACAAGTGAGTAGAGAAAAAATGTGACACGAAAAGAAATCACGAAATAAAAGATCGAGAGAAATCACCTCCATGAATGAACTTGGACGGCCAGGGAACCGATCGAGACTCGGATCAGATACGAGAGATAGAGGAGTGCGAATCGCGGAGACCGATCAGATCGAGAATGAGATCGAGATTGCGGACGGAGGAAAGGAGGGAACAGAGAATTGTAGAGCAGATCAGATTAGACGAAGAGACAGATTGAGCCAAGGAACAGAGAATCGTGGACGGAGGAGAGGTGGGCGAATTGCTGAGGGGTGAGCAGATCGAGAGAGCGCGAAGAAGACTTCGAAAGGTGAAAGTTGCAGCGCGAGAAGTAAAAAGAAGAGAGCGCGAAGAAGACCTAAAAGGTGAAAGTTGCAGCGCGAGAAAAAAAAAGTCTGGGTAATTTGAAAAAAAAATACTTTTTTGCGAGGGAACAATATTTCCCTCGCAAAAATCACTCATTCTTGCGAGGGATTATTAGTTCCCTCGCAAAATTACTCATTTTTGCGAGGGAACAATGGTTCCCTCGCAAACGTCACCAACTTTTGCGAGGGAAATAAAAGTTCCCTCGCAAAGATCATATATTTTGCGAGGAAATCCTTGTTCCCTCGCAAAAAGACCCATTTTGCGAGGGAAAATTTTTCCCTCGCAAAATGATTAAATTTGCGAGGGAAATTGTATCCCTCGCAAATTAACCCAATTTTGCGAGGGAATTTTTTTCCCTCGCAAATTAACCTAATTTTGCGAGGGAAAAAAATTCCCTCGCAAATTCCGCCGCAAATTCACACTTTTCTAGTAGTGACAAGATTTTCCCATCCCAATTGTGTAATATCCTGAATTTTGGACCTTGAGAACTGAGAATAAGCCTAAAGTAGGCGGACAACTAAGCCCGGTTCGAGAAGATGTCGCAAGAATGTTGGGAGATAGGAAGCCTTTTAGGGACTAAGAAACTTGGTTATACAGGTCTGTGGACCTAGTATGTATAAGCCGTGAAATTAAAAGTGCCAATGGAAAAAGGGGCACAGAGGACCTATATAGTGTTAACCAGTTGGTAAAAATGATATTTAGCTATGCCCTAAGGTATGAGACAATTAGCTGAGCAAAAATGTGTTAAAATAAGCATGCACATGACATTTCTTGGTCAGGTGAGGAATTCCTGCGTTTTTGAAGAAATAAGAAAGGAAAAAGACACAAGCCAAAAAGGGAAAAAAGTCAATGTAATCATTGTATAGGGACACATGTCACCACAGAGTTAAAAGAGGAAAAGTAAGGGGCAAAATAGTCAAATCCTTACCCTTAAGGCTTTAATTTCATCCACCCAAGGAGAGAGAAGTAAAATTAGATGATTTTATCTATACTCAGGCCCAAACACAAAATACAGGTCCCACAGGGTGTTAACTGGTGAAAGGGAACCGATAAGGACCAATTAGGGGTTTTATTTTGGATTAAAAGAACAAATGTGGGGCCACAAAGGAAGGGAAGATGGAGCCACATATGTATGTCCAATCAGGGGAAAATATATGAAAAGTGAAAGACAGAATATCACCAAGAGAGGGGGTGAATTGGGGATATAAAATTTTCTTTCAAACACTCTAGAACGAGGTAACTAAAACAGAGTATAACAGAGAAAGGTAGAGAAAGAATGAACACAAGCAATTTATACTGGGTTGGTCTAAATCCTCGACCTACATCCAGTCCCCAGACTCTCCGGGATTTCACTAACTCAATTGATTACACACTCTGTAACTCTCGGAGTAATTCTCTCACTAGAACTTACTCTCCCTTACAAGTTGTAATCAAATGTCTCAATCCCAAAGTCCCAATACTTTGAGATTCTTACAAAGATTGATAATCAAATAGAACACTCTCTAAAAGAGTAGATGTATAAACACTAAAGATTTAAATATCCGAAGATATTGTCAAATAGAGTAGAAACAATAAATGCTTAAGTTGCTAATTGAATGCGTAGAGTTTTGGTAGTTGGAGAATTGAATGCTTCTAGCTTTTATAGTTGATAACATTTAATGACCGTTGAAGAGAGATTAGTGAGCCATTGAAAGTAATGAATATATCTGTTGAGTTTGAACGTTGCTCTGTTTCTTCGTGTTCTTCTAATGCTTAGCCGTTATTCTCTGTTGACATTCTTCACTCCATTTGTCCGTTGAGACTCAGTTAGAATGTTGAACGGAATGGTTGCTCAAAAGCTCAATTTCTGCTTTCGTGTTTTATCTCTGCAAAACATTTAATGCATTCTAACACAGATATGCTTTTCAGCGATTTGGTGTTTAAACCATGTTAGATTCATCTGAAACTCATTAGCAAACTAATTAAACTTTGTTAGGATCAATAATCATCAATAATATGGAGTACCCAAAGCATAATCAAAAGTTTACAGATTACGAGAACAATGATTTCAAAATTTGTTCATCATGACTGGAGTCATTCATGGTTGACTCGAGTCACTGATCCAATTCCAAGTCAGTGAAAAGCTTATGTGAAAACATGACTGGAGTCATACCTATATGACTGGAGTCATAGATGCAATTTTCGAAAACCAGATAAACGTTTATAAATACTTTGACTGGAGTCATCATGACTTGACTGGAGTCAAGAATGCAATTTCACAAACAGAGAAAAGTTTCAAATAAGATGACTAGAGTCATATCAGGATGACTGGAGTCATAGTTCGAATAATTCAAACAGAGAAGAATTTCGAATAGGGTGACTGGAGTCATATCAGAATAATAAACTAGCTAGAGCTCTCTGTGTTCTCATGACTCGAGTTGAGAACGAAATGACTTGAGTCATATCAGATATTAAAAAGCTGCTATCGAGATAAACATTTGAAATGCTAAAGTACAACGCATGACTCGAGTCATTTCCTTCTCAACTCGAGTCACAAGCTTTTTATAAATTGATTCACGAAAAATCAGAGATGTATGACTGGAGTTAAAACACACTATGACTCGATTCACATCAGTTGAGTCATGTTATCTTTTAAAAGCTAAGTCATTTTGCCTTGAATCAACAACAATCTCTTGAGCTCACAATTATTAGTCATCATCAAAACACATAGAGAACTAACATTCTCCCCCTTTTTGATGATGACAACATTTGAAAATAAAAAAAGAACCAAAGTTTTTGAGAAAAACATAGAAATGATAAAATAAGCACAATGTTAAGAATCTCATTCATTGCAAAAGACAATCCACATTATTATTAGGAAAAAAAGGAAGTAATTGGTCAAAGGATTCATTCATATTCAAGAGAAGGTTTATACATAGCAGTGAGTTACAAAGGCAACAGATATTGAAAGTTAAAAAACATACTGAGCATACTGCTACTATCACATCTAACTACATCTGTTGTTTATCATTTCTCAGCCATTTCAATTCATCCCCTCTCTTGTGGTGATATTCCGTTTTCAAAATACTCTTATGACTAAATACGATTTATTTTGTACGAAGTCTTGCGAACCCATAGCAGGATTTGACCTGTGTTTCACCCATCTGATTAATCAACAATTAGCATTGGGCAAAACGTATGATCAAAATGCTCAAGTGAAGAAAATTCTAAACATCCTCACAACAGAATGAGAAGCCAAAGTCACGGTCATTGAAGAAGCTTGAGGTGAAGCAATGAGATCAATAGCGCTCTATTCGAAAGTCTATCCAAATATGAAGGAAAACTAAAGTGCAAAAAGGGTTTAGATGAAATCAACAATAAAGGCAAAGGTGTTGCTTTCAATGCCATAAAAGACAAAGATGTTAGTTCTCTATGTGTTTTGATGATAACTGACAATTGTAAACAAGTATGAATGTTTTTGATAAGTTAAAAGAATTGATTTCAACTCAAAAACATTCTGTCAGCGCCAAACTCGAGCCTAGATAGGTGAACTCGAGTTTGCTACTGACAGAGAGCAAGACAAGCTATTTTGGATTTTAAACTCGAGCCTGAGATCTTTAAACTCCAGAGAAAATCTTCAAAGAGTTTACAAATGTGTAAACTCGAGTTTGAGGTTGCAAACTCGAGTTTGCCTCTGGCGGGAAGCCTTTTCAAAATGAAACCATTTCTTAAACTCTACAGTATTTATTTCTGAGTAGAATTTGCTATTTGTTGAAAATCTACAAGAATTTACAAATCATGTAAACTCGAGTTTGCAGTTGGAAACTCTAGTTTGCCATTGGCAGACAGCTGCCAAGTTTTTCAAAGTTAGCAAAACTCTAGTTCACTTTTGGAAACTCGAGTTTTGGCTACACAGAGAGTTCTCTAAGTTTCCACACTTTGTTGGAAACTCGAGTTTTCATCCTAGAGAGAACAAAGCTTGATTTTAAACATGTGAAAACTCCATTGTTCATTTTAACAAATCTTTTCAATGTTTTCTCAAAATTGAGAAAACTCGATTTTACTTTTAGAAACTCGAGTTTTGGCTTTACAGAGAAGTTTCCATTGTTTTCAAAGAATGAGAAAACTCGAGTTAACTTTTGGAAACTCGAGTTTTAGTCAGGCAGAGAGCTTTGCTATCTTTTGAACATTTGAAAACTCCAATTTTGATTTGGAAACTCCAGGTTTGAGCTTTTGGACTAAAACATGATTTCTCATCAAAAGTCCAAAACTCGAGTTAGTCACTTAAAGACTCGAGTTTTGCATTGTTCACAAAACATGTCCAAATGCAAAAACGCGATGTTTTTCTATGGAATGAGAAAACTCGAGTTAAGATTTAAAACTCGAGTTTCGATCTTTTACTGAAAGTTCACTGAAGCATGAAAACTCGAGTTTGGAAGAACTGACTCGAGTTTGCATCGCAGAATTTGAATTTCGAACTGAACGAATTTGTGAAATGTTTGTGTTTGATCTCAATACTCTATATCATCACTCATTACTATTCCTAACTATGTTTAATCAGTTTGTTAGTGAGTTTCAGATGATTTAGACAGGATTAAATGGAGAATTAGCAAAAAGCATAAAGCAAGGTCAGAACATTAAATGCAAAGTGCAGAAAGCTTGCATTCTTTTGGACAAACATTCTCCGCACGTTTTGAAGGAGTTAATGTTTCCTTCCACATCCAGCAAGCTGCTCTTCCAACGGATTAATTGCCAGGAAGTCAACCCTGAACTTTTGCAAAGCTGGATTAACCAAAGAGTAGAGAGAGAAGAAGACCAAAACCTCAACTAATCAACCTGCAATGAGAAACGAAAATCATTCAAGTTACTTATTCTTTCAGTTTTCTTTCTGTACAGTACCTTTGACACATAGAGCTTCAGTGTTTATCATATTTCTACTCAATAAGGAGTTTAGTTATCATTTGATTATTTGTACATCTTAAGGTTGTGGAACCTTAAGTAAGGGCGTACAATTACAACTTGTAAGGGGGAGTGAGTCCTAGGGAAAGGATCATCTCAAGTACAGAGTGTGTAATTTTGTTTGTAATCTTTGATTATAGCTTGTAAAGAGAAGTAAGTCCTAGTGAGAGGATTACTCAAGAGTTACATAGTGTGTAGTCAAGATAGTAAAATCCCGGAGTGTTTCTGGGTAAGTTAGTGAAATCCCGGAGTGTTTCTGGGGACTGGACGTAGGTCAAGAGTTGGACCAAACCAGTATATATTCTCTGTGTCAATCTTCTCTTCTCTATCTCTACCTTGCCTTAACTTACATCTGTTGTGTGGGTGACTGGGTTCATGAGCATTCAGTGAAAGGTTCTTGAGCAATCAGCGAAAGAATTTTATAATCACCTATTCACCCCCTCTCTAGGTGATATTCCACCTTCAAAAGAGGCAAAAGAAGAGATCAAGATGATGATGGTGATGAACTCGGTATGTTTGTTTGAAGGTTCAATAGATTTTACAAAATGGACCAGGGGTTCTGGAGATTTCAAAAAGGAGGTCAAAACAGCAAACGTGAATTCAAGGATAAAGATCAAATCAGCAGCTATGAATGTGAGAAACTGAGACATATTAAATTAGAATGTCTGCAGTTGAAGAACAAAGAAAAAGAAAAGAAGACGTACAACAACTTCAAGAAGGCATATATATCTGCCATCTAGAGAGACAGTTCCTCGGTTGAAGAAGTTGCTAACATATGCCTTGTAGCTGAAGAAGAACGTGAAGCAAACATGTATATGATTCTGAACCAACTTATGATGAACTCCTTTCTAAATATAATGAGTTGTATTCTGAATTTAGAAAGATTGCAAAAGAACTCATAGCTTCAAAGAAAAAATTAAGTTGTTTGAACAACAAGTTCAAGACACTTCTCTGGTTTGTGAAAAATGTCCTGACTTGCAAATAAGAAATTCTTGTTCTAACAAAACTCTTGAAAAATTCACTAGAGGAAGTGAAATGCTTAATGTTATTTTGAAAACTCAAAGGCTTACAAACAATAGATCAGGAATAGGCTATACTCCTAAACTAGATAAAAGAAAGGGCAAAAAGAAAAGAGGAGAAAAATCATATTTGAACTATTTTCGAAAATCACTTCACTCTTCTAATCCATTTGCTCATTGCAACTATTGTAACTAAAAGGTACATAATACATCCTCATGTTTTCATAAGAAGGAAAGAAAGGATAGACCACTAGGTACTTATAAATGGGTACCTAAAGGATCATGTGTTCCTTCTACAGCTCGAACTAACCAAGAAGGACCTAAGAAAATATGGGTACCTAAAACTTGATTACCAATAAAATTGCAGGTAAGTCTAAGAGCATCACACTTAAAGTGCCTACTCCAAGACGAGGAGTCGATATAGCAAATGTAATTTTCAAGTGTTTGAGATCATGGGGTATTGAGAACAAAATAGTCTCAGTTTCTGTTGATAATGCTAGCTACAATGACACTTGCTTAAGAACTTTGAAAGAGAATTTTTCATTGAACAATAAGTTTGTACTTGGTGGGCAACTATTTCATGTTAGATGCTGCGCACATATCCTAAATTTGTTGGTGCAGGATGGCCTTAGCACTATTAAAGATGTCATTCACAAAATTCACGAAAGTGTCAAGTTTATAAATGCCTCAGATGCAAGGCTAAAATCTTTTTGTGAAGTTGTGGAGTTAAAGGGTTTGAAAGAAAGGAAGCTTATTCTTGATTGTCCTACAAGATGGAACTCTACATTCTTGATGTTGACGACTGCAATAAAATTCAAGCATGCATTTTCTGCTTATAATGAAAAAGAGCCCCATTATACTTATGCACCCGATCCCGAGCACTGAGAAAAGATTGAGAAGATTTATCATCTCTTAGAAGTCTTTAATGATGCCGCTCATGTCATCTAATGTAGTGAATACCCTACTTCTAATTTATATCTTGCTGAAGTTCATCGAGTGAAACAAGTTATTGATGATGCAATGGAGTCTCTCGACTTATTCATGTATGAGATGGAAAAACCAATGAAAGAAAAATTTGATAAATATTGGGGGGGGGGGGAATGCAACTTGTTGATGGCTATTGCAAGTGTTTTGGATCTAAGGATCAAATTCCTGGCTATTGAGATAAGCTTCCCTTTAATATACAAATCAAAAAGTGAGGCTATACGAAATGAGGAAAAGGTGAAAAATGCATTGGAGGAATTATATATTGAGTATGTGGAGTTGCCTTCCTCATCTTCTGCATCTGATGAAGTAAATATTGATAGTGTTCCCTTGGCAGATACTAGTGCACAACAAAAAGATAAAGGAATGCAACGAATGTTGAACATGATTCGTCAAAGGCATTTGATTCCTCCTACTAAATTAGAGTTGGAAACTTATCTTGCTGATGATCCTTATATTCCTTCTTTTGAATCTTCATCTTTTTGTGCTTTAGAGTGGTGGAAGAACAATAGTGCAAAATTTAAAGTTTTATCGGGGATGACATCTAATATATTAGCTGTCCCTATCTCAACTGTGACATCAGAATCCACATTTAGTGCTGGGGGAAGAGTGATTGATGAATATTGTGCTAGATTGAATGAAGAATCTGTTGAAGTTCTTTTATGTGATGGGGATTGGCTTCGTCACAAATATGTGTTGAAGAGAAAATTGGAAGTATGAATATTGTATACTTATTTTTTTTTATATGTGTTGCATGTTTGTTGGGACTAGTTATTTATTCTAAATTATTCTTTTATTGTGTAGGAGCCATCAGAACATGAGGAGATTATACTGAAGCCTTGATGTTGATGTTATTGTGTTGTTTAATTGATCTTTTGCACAATTTTCATTATGGTGATATTATCTTTTTATGACATTTTTATATATTGCATCATGGATGTTGAGTTTTTGGGTTTATCATTATAGTGATATGAGTATATTCAGTGCTAGACTACCGATGGATACACTTTTCTATTATTAGTAATTATGATTATTTTAACTTTGATTCCTCCTACTAAATTAGAGTTGGAAACTTATCTTGCTGATGATCCTTATATTCCTTCTTTTGAATCTTCATCTTTTTGTCCTTTAAAGTGGTGGAAGAACAATAGTGCAAAATTTAAAGTTTTATCGAGGATGGGATATGATATATTAGCTGTCCTTATCTCAACTGTGACATCAGAATCCACATTTAGTGCTGGGGGAAGAGTGATTGATGAATATCGTGCTAGATTGAATGAAGAATCAATTGAAGTTCTTTTATGTGGTGGGGATTGGCTTCGTCACAAATATGGGTTGAAGAGAAAATTGAAAGTATGAATATTGTATACTTATTTATTTTTATATTGCATGTTTGTTGGGACTAGTTATTTATTCTAAATTATTATTTTATTGTGTAGAAGCCATCGGAACAGAAGGAGATTATACTGAAGCCTTGATGTTGATGTTATTGTGTTGTTTAATTGATCTTTTGCACAATTTTCATTATGGTGATATTATCTTTTTATGACATTTTTATATATTGCATCATGGACGTTGAGTTGTTGGGTTTATCATTATAGTGATATAAGTATATTCAGTGCTAGACTACTGATGGACACATTTTTCTATTATTAATAATTATGACTATTTTAACTTTATGTTAAATCCTACAATTTGTAAATATGTTAGCTTTGAAACTTACCAAATTAAGCCTACATTTGTTTAGGTTTTAATAGGTTCAAAGCCTAATTATGGTTTTCAAGGCCTGCAATTTGAGACCTTTTTAGAGGCTTACATTGTAAATAGGCCTGTAAAAAGGCTTCAGGCTTACCTAGGTCTCATGTAGGCTCAGACCTAAGCTTAAAAAAAACTTGCATGTAGGCTCAGGCTTTAGATTTCTATTATAGGCTCAGGCCTATTTAACCAAAGCGTGACCTATTTCCATGCCTAGTGGTAGGTCGACTGGAGGCTAATTTCTGAATTTGCCCCTTATTAAATAACTATTTATCAAAATGCCCCTGTTAGAAACCTATTTCCCAAAATGCCCCTGTCAGAAACCTATTTCCCAATCTACCCCTGTTTAGTCGACTAAAACATTTGGTTTAGTCGACTAAATGGAGGGCAAAATTTTTCCAGGCCCCGACATTTAGTCGACTAAACCAAATTTTTAGTCGACTAAACTCATTTAGTCGACTAAAAACTCATTTAGTCGACTAAATCATTAAAAAAAAAGTTAAAACTTCGGAAGGCCGTAACTTCGGACTCGGGAGTCCGAATCAAGCGATTCTTTTTTTGATTCCACATACTTTTTGAGATCTATGCACTGATATAAAAATTATCTTCAAATTTAATGAAGAGAAAGGAGGAAAAACAAGTGATTCTTTATTGCGCAGGAAATACCAACAATTAATTAAATATAATCAAGTGATTTTTTAATTTTATATATATATATATATATATATATAGTTTTCTTTTATTTGATGTTTTCTTTTTTATTAGATCATATAATATCTCTGGTACAATAAAGATAAGATATGTGTGTGTATACACAATTGATCGCGAGAGAGGGGCAGTGCCACAAGGAAAAGGAGATAGAGTGGGAAATGATGGTCCAATCCTAGGGTTTTGTCAGGATAGAGGATATTAATTATATTTAATTGAGAGATATTTATTGTAAAATTAATTAATCATTATTTCTAATATTATTATCTAATAATAATTAATTGATCTTATTTTAGATTTTAATATCTTTATTTTTCTACCATGTATTTGGTAAACTTTGAATTTCAACGTAACAATTAATACTGGATTTTTAAAATACAATATATTCAAAATTTAGATTTTCTCTCCATTAATAATATGGATTTTAAAAGAAAAGAGAAATAGGAAAAATATCGACACTAAATTTGTGGGGCTTGATTTTAGGGGAATAACAGTGTTTGGAAGTTATGCATAAGATCATATGTTGTGATAGCACGGTAGTCAATCTAGCTAAAATCTAGGATCATAGCTAATATCTAGGATCACTAATATCACTATCCAACACATTCGGTAAAACAAATTAAAATGCTAACAATACTAACAATTCATTAAATATAGCAAATTGGGAAAAAAGCCCATGATATATATTTAATGAATTGTTAGTATTGTTGAAGTTAATAATCCCAACTTTTTCTCTACATGGTTCATGTCGCGATTTTCGCACGTTGTCGATTCCACAATAAGAAGGATTAAGTTATTTATTTTTTAATTGTTTATTGTGTTGAGTGTGCTGATTTTTTATTATATTATTGTAAACATGTGGTTAGCTATTTTTAGGAAGTAGTGGAGTCATTTTAATTTGTTTTACTGGGTCATTGGTGAGTGATATTAGTGATTATATTTAATGAATATAAAACATCAAATAAAAGAAAACTATATATATATAATTAAAAATCACTTGATTATATTTAATGAATTGTTGGTATTTCTTGCGCAATAAAGAATCACTTGTTTTTCCTCCTTTCGCTTCATTAAATTTGAAGATAATTTTTATATCATTTAGTCGACTAAATGAATTTTTTAGTCGACTAAATGGTTTTAGTCGACTAAAAAATTTGGTTTAGTCGACTAAATGTCGGGGCCTGGAAAAAAATTCTTGCTCGCGATTTAGTCGACTAAACCAAATGTTTTAGTCGACTAAACAGGGCAGATTGGGAAATAGGTTTCTGACAGGGGCATTTTGAGAAATAGGTTTCTAACAGGGGCATTTTGGTAAATAGTTATTTAATAAGGGGCAAATTCAGAAATTAGCCGTCGACTGGATTTGGTTGAGTTTCCAGTGCAAACTAAAGGGTGGTAGTTGTGGTGAAAGAATGCCGGAAAGATTTTGGACGGAGGTGAGATGCGCTGGTTGTCAGGTCATGTTTGGATAGTCAAAAAGAACTTTAGGCTTAGGGTGTGTTTGGCTAATTCAAAAGAACTTTGAAAGTGTGGAGGGAAGCAAGGACAAACCCTGATGCCAAAATTGATATGAAACAGATTGGTGAAGGGGATAAGAGATCGAGAGGATTAAAAGAGGAAGGATAGCAAGAAGGAGGGAGGAGAGAGGATATTCAAAAGGAAAATGAATTCTTATTAAATCAATCAATCTGTATATAATAGAGAACCCTAATATCTATTTATAGAGCCCTAAAATAATAATAAAATAATAATTCAAATCTAAATCCTAAATTCAAAATTCAAATTCAAATCTAGCTAAATATCCTTATTTAATAATTATAATAAATAACCCTAGATCTCTTAACTAAACCCTAAATTTTCTTATGACATATCACACTAGGCCACTAGGGTGAGATTTAATTTGTTTTATAGTGCACAAGCCTTTTAAGAATCTCATGCTTGGAACAATCAAGATCAACCAATGTTTGACAAGTCATGAAATCATTCTTGTTAATGCATTGTACATGTTGAGTTGTTATAGGTCATGTCGTTTTAGGTTGATTGTTGACTTAATATGCTACCTTCAATTGTATTTTGAAACCTTACTAGTAATTTTTATCAAATTAAACTATTTTATAATAATATACAATAAACCACGGTTAAAGTACTCCCTCCGGTCCTAATTATAAGACAACATTTTAGAGTTGGTTTTTATCCTAATTATAGGACAACATTCTAATTTTTGTCAATTTCTTCATAAAATGCCCATATTTTATTCTCTCAAGTGTGTTTGATTTTTGATGATTACATATATGCGTATGTATATATGTGTGTGTCCACACACACACACACACACACACA
Organism: Acacia pycnantha; assembly: GCA_025563575.1. NCBI lineage: Eukaryota > Viridiplantae > Streptophyta > Magnoliopsida > Fabales > Fabaceae > Acacia > Acacia pycnantha. The sequence continues at coordinate 1,355,703 of JAMWYP010000154.1, forward strand.
CACACACACACACACACACACACACACACACACACACACACACACACACACACACACACACACACACACACACACACACACACACACATCTGTGAGTGTGTGTGCCTGTCAATATATATATGTGTAGATATATATATATGTGTGTGTGTACATATATAAACACACATATATATACATATGTGTGTGTGTGTGTTTATATGTGTGTGTCTATATATATATATATTTGTGTGTGTATTCATATATATGTCTGTAGATATATGTATGTGTGTGTACATATATAAACACACACGTGTCTATATATGTATATATATTTGTGTGTGTGTGTTCATATATATGTGTAGATATATGTATGTATGTGTATGTTTAGATACACACATATATATACACACATATATGTGTATATAGTAAGACCATTATTTCAATTAAAAACTGTGTGGAAATGAAAATTCTAAATCAGAGAGGTATGTGGTAGGGGTTGTTAATTCACTTTTACTTATGTCATTTTAAATTTATATAAGGGTATTTTAGGAAAATGAGTAAAATTAACTAATTTAAATTATCTCCTTAATCTCTTTAAAATCGGTTAAATATGTCCTATAATTAAGACTGAAGGGAGTATCACATAAGAATAAGGACAAAAAGAAAAGTTACAAGTGTTATAAAAGAAAGTAGATTGTTTGGGGGAAAAAACTACTTTGGAAAATAAAGATAAAGAAAATAAAAGGCCAGGGTCGTTGCAGATTGTAGATGCGTGAGAAAGGACTACGTATCCGTGCATCTATAAATTGCTTGGCTGTGTGATGATATCCAAATCTCTTAAATCAGAGTTGGATTGAGACTTGCAAATCCAAGATAAAGATCCTCATAGACAAAATAAATAGAAGCCAGATGGCTCCACCGGTCTATATATGCTAATGAGTATGTCGACTACAATATCGAATTAAACTAATTATATTATCGTTTGTCATGTTACTTGACATGAGATTTTCTCAAATCACCCCAAAACTATATCGTTTTGGGAGTTAATGAAATTAATGAATGATATTTTGGTACTTTTGTTTTTGTATTTATTATATAAATTTTACTAAAACAACCCTTCATTAATTCCTCTAACCCCAAAACTACGTCGTTTTGAGGGTTAGAGGAATTAATGAACTCTTTCATTAATTCCCCTAACCCTTAAAACAACGTAGTTTTAGAATGACTTGACATAATCTTATGTCAAGTGATATAACAAATGATGACCATATATATATAAATTAATTATTAACCCGCTAACCTTTGCGATTAGATGCCACACCTTTAAAAACTATTTTTAGTGGATGGGACAAGTGGATAAGGAATAGAAATGATAGGGAAGGGAGGTTGAATACATTTGAGACGTTTCTCATTGCCGCCTCAACTTTAAAATTCAATACATTTTGCTGAAGCAAAAGAATGTCTAGAAATTCCTTATTATTTTACAAATTAAGCAAAATATGCCAGTTAGCATTGCATAGCTTAAATATTTTTTTTTTTTTTTAATGATAACCTAAATTTGATGATAGAGTAATCTCTAAATTTCAAGTGATGTGCAATACAACTTTTGTCATGTTATATATTGCTATATTAATTCAATTATGAAAAATAACGGATACATCAGTTATATATGTAAAATGAATCTCTATGTCATTTTCTTTTGTCAAATAAAATATTACTGGACATATCGAAAATTCTAATTTACATTATTAATGATAAATTTAATTTAAATTAAAATAAAATAATAATGTAGGCGTCGAAGACATTGCGTTGGTCATTTAATCAAAACACCACCTTTAAAAGTAATCAATAACTCCCATCTCTCCATTGAGCCAAGCAAAGCCATTATTAAAATAAAACAATAGACAATAGTTCAAAGCAATTCATGATTTTAGATTTGTGGGTGCACAATTAGTGGTGGGATTCGGGAGCCCCGAAATTTTTTTTAAGGAAAGTTTTAAACGCATTAAAAAACAAAAGAATATAAAAAATAAAAGAAAAGAAAACTTCAACTCAACATAGAAAAATAATAATCAAGAGTCAGCTAAATTAACATCCAAAGGATGAAAAGACAGTATTTGAAATCAACAAACTATGAATAAGTAAACTAAATGAAATGCGTCTTTTTATATTTTTTTGCGTCTCCTTCTCTCAATGAAAGGTTGCGTCGCTCAACTGGTAGAGTGCATCCTCTTATGGTGCAACCCACCTTTATGTTGTGGATTCGAAACCTCTTGGGTGTGGTTGCCGATGGTTCGAAGGACGACATTGAAGAATTACGTGACATAATTTTATTATCATTAAAATAAAAGGACAAAAATTGGCTCATAAAAAATGAACAAAAAGCATTATGTGGGAATTATTCCTGTTTCAATTGTTTAATTGGGTCAACTTTCGCTGTCCTTCTCACGCCTCCAAGCTTCATTAAATTATAGGAAATATTATACTCAAGGGCTAATTTAATAAATAGTTTATTCTTAACAACCTTCACTATGAGAAATTATTATGAAGGCTTATATAAAGTCCTTTTCTATAAAAACAAATTATTCCTTGCTTCAGCAAAATGTAAAACGACTTGATGTTATAAAATAAAAAATAAAAAAATTGTTCGAACCAACAATGAAATTTCTCTAGACTTGATGTTATAAAAAAAATTATTCTAACTAATAACAATGAAATTTCTCTGAAATTTAAGCCTAGAAAAACTGTGTTTTGATAGAAAAGCTTTGTTAAACTAAAAAATGATAAGTTTCATATTAAATATGGCTTCTTTTTTAATTAATGAAAACAACAATGTTCAATTGATACATAATCAAATTTAATATTTTTTAGAAAATAATAAACTTTTCAGACGATGACTAATGTGAACTAAACAAATTAAATTTTGTAATGCTACAATGGCATTTTGACCAATTTGCCCTTAGTTAAATAACTAATTACCGAAATGCCCCTATCTAGAAACATATTACCAATCTGCCCCTGTTTAGTGATTACACTGTTGTAAATATAGTTTTTTCTGTTGTAAATGGCCAGATTTTAAATTTTGTTATAAATATAGCACTTTCGGTTGTAAATATAGTCTTTTTCTATTGTAAATGACCTTTCTATATTCAAAATCCAGGTGTTTAAATGTTGTTGTAAATATGAAAATTGTTGTTGTAAATATGGTTCTTTTTTTTCCCTGTTGTAAATGGCCAGATTTTAATTTTTGTTGTAAATATAGCATTTTTCTGTTGTAAATGACTTTTCTATGTTCAAAATCCAAGTGTTTAAATGTTGTTGTAAATATGGAATTTTATATTATAAATATAGTTTTTTCTGTTGTAAATCGCCAGATTTTAAATTTTGTTGTAAATATAGCCTTAATCTGTTGTAAATGACTTTTCTATGTTCAAAATCCATGTGTTTAAATGTTGTTGTAAATATGACATTTTCTGTTGTAATCGACTAAACATGGGCAGATTGATAATACGTTTCCAGACAGGGGCATTTTGGTAATTAGTTATTTAATTAGGGACAAATTGGTCAAAAAACCATGCTACATGCTACGATAGTGTACAAATACTAAGATATGTTACCTCCGGTTTTTTTATAAGATTCAAATTTTTTAAATTGATCTTTTTTATATATATAAAATCAAGTTTAGGTTATCCAAATATTAAATGCATTTTTACTAATTTTACACATAATTAATTTACTCTTTATCATTATCTTTTGTACACATTCACTTTCATCTTCTTTGAATTTCCCTCACTATTTCTCGCTCTCACCTACATTCTAATAAATAAAGGAATATAAAAAATAATTATTATTATTTTTTCTATAAATTTTCTTATTAGTTAATGTTTGGTTTTGGTAAAATGATCAAGGGTTAAGGTGTAGATTTACCAACGATCTATTAGCCGAGGAGCGTCTGGTATAAAAAACAATTGAAGGGACCAAATTGGCCAACGAACTATTAAAAAGTGAAAAAAAAAACCAAATAACTATTAAAAAAAACAATTATCACTATTACGTTAAAATATGAGGCACTGGCGTAGGACAGTGGCGGAGACGTTGGAGAAAATAGCGGTTAAGCTTTCTTGTTGGATGAAGCAAACACCAACAGAGATGGGACCCATGCAAGCAGGCGTTGTGGCAACAACGGTTGCTACTTGTGGCATCGAAGGGACGAAACCAGGGTGCAAGGCGTGTGCCGGTCGAAAGCTGTGGATTGTTAGATGAGTTCAAGAGGGTGAGTGAAACACCCAACAACAATGGAAACTTTGGAGATGCCAATGTCGCCGACACTGTGACAGTTAATAGAAGACAGAGACACCAAGACAGTGACGGGATAATAGTTCGTTGGTGAATCTGCTCAAAATTGTGTTTTTTTCACTTTTTAATAGTTTGTTGGTTAATTTAGTCCCTTCAATTGTTTTTTGTGCCAGACGCTTTTCGGGTAATAGTTCCTTGGCAAATCTGCACCTTAACCCAATGATCAAATATATACTACTAGTATTATATTACGACATTCGTACATCTCTAACTTTAAGGATTTTGTTTTATTACTTCTCTTTTCAAGGAAGGAAAATATTGGTCTAATCCTCAGTGGTGGGGTGGCTATCTTGTTCCGCCTTTTTTTGTTTCTGTGTTGGATATTAGGTCACTTATTTTTTTCACTTTAATATTTATATTAAATTTGTTAGGTTATCATGTCATGTGATTGGCTAATATGATAAAGCCATTTAAAAAAAAATGGAAATAGATAAAAAAAGGAGAATATTCCATACTTTCTTTCTTTTATCTGTGAAAAGTAGTAATTCTTTAAAATTTTAATTACTATATACAAAACAATTAAAATAATAATATTAATTTATGTTTTCTTGTACGCGATCTAATTTTATGTCGATTGTCGTATTTTGCATGCAAACCAATTTTGATATTAATCACAAGATCAACGCTAAGTATAATTTTAATTATCTAGATTCAAAATTTTCCTTGGATGACTTTTAAGTAAAAAATTATTTTTAATAAGACTAATAGTTAAATTTTTTATTTTAGATTTTATATAAATCAAAATAGTTTTTAAAAAAATTATGTAAAAAATTAAATCCGGACCTATCCAAATTTCGGCAATCATCAGCCATGGTAATGACTCCCAGCTTTATTTGCTTGGCATATTATTTTAGATGCTAAAGAATAATAATTAAAAAACTAAGAAAATAATTAACGGTAAGATTTGTTTTTATTATTGGTATCATTATTTTCCGTTGGTAAATTTCTCTCTGGTTTCCGATCAGAGCATATTCCTGTAATTTCCTTTCTATGTACGCCTCTGTCCCTTAACTCTGCAGTTATCCGCCACCTCAGTCCAAAGCATCTCATCGAAGATCCTTTGGCCCTTTTCTCTTTTTCTCTGAAACTATAAATAAAGCCACCTCAAGCGAAGCAGACCGTATCAGGTAGATCTTCTTCGACCCTCCTGATTCTCTGAATCCTCCTTTAATATTTTTCTCTTTCTTTGCTTTTTCATTGTTAACGCTTTTCGGCGGCCAGAAAATGAAGGTGGAGAACTCAAACGGAGAGATCATTGCCGAAAACAATGGCTCTGAATCCCTCGTCAGCTTCTCCGTTGGTCTTCAGTCGCCAAATTCTGCTATGGCAAATGGGGTTGATGTCGATAAAGATGGGGACGAGGTATTCGTCCCTCCTCTGAACTTCGCGATGGTCGATAATGGCATTTTCAGGGCTGGGTTCCCTGATTCTGCCAATTTCGGATTCTTAAAATCTCTTCGCCTCCGCTCGGTTATGTGAGTTCATTTTCGGCTTTCGTTTTGTTTGGTAACCGAAATTGCTGTTGTTCTTCATTTTGTATTTTGGGTGTTTGATTCTGATCCAGTTCTGATGTTGTTCAGATGTTTGTGCCCTGAACCATATCCAGAAGCGACTTCCGAATTTTTGAAGGTTAATGGAATAAAACTTTATCAATTTGGGATCGATGCCTTCAAGGTTTGTATTGTTTCTGGTCTCCCACTGACCCCTTTTCTAATTATACTGTCTGATTGTTAGTAATTATCGAGATTTGGTTGTTCCAGCATGTTCGCATAATGCTTCTGAAATCATCCAACTGTGATAGCAATAGTGTTGGCATGCATCAAAATACTTTGCTCGTAATTTGCTTTTTCACATGCATGAGTTCTACGACATTTTAAATGTGAGATTGATTCATTTGAAAACCACTAATCAGTCTACTTGGTAAGAATATTAGATGTAACAAGGGAAAAGTTATTGGATCAGTACAGTTTAATTGGGCATTAAGATTCATATGTCTATGTCAAAATTCAAACTTGATCAAGTCCTTTAAAAATTCTTTGGAAGCTAGTCGGCTAACTAAACCAAGTAACTTCTTCCAACTGAAGCAAAGTTTCTTTGTTTTTGTTTTGTTTTGTTTTTTTCTTTTTACATTTGTAAGCTAACCATCTGTCATTCATATGAAAGTTAGATATATCAATGGACAACAAACTAAATGAAAGCAGTTCTATCTTAAAATTCATCATTTCACTTAAAGATTATTGATTATTTACTTAGTTATATTAGTTATCATGTGTCAAAGTAGAAACAAATGAAGAAGAAAATCTTATAGGATTCTATTATATTAAGTGATTTTGCAATCAGATATGGATTTTATATTAAATGCGTATTATATGCTATCCTTGAACAGACGAATAAACCTAAGCAAATTACTTCTCCTACAGCTTAGGATTATATTGGTTGTAAGAGGTGTGAATTTACCTGTCCAGCCATTCTTTTTTTTTTTTTTTTAATTCCTTTCTGGTCCAAGTGTTTTTTACTTTTACCACACATGTTGTTCTTAATCCACTTTCACTCTGCCATCATTTTGTGATTTAACTTTCCTAATCTTGGAATTAGATTTACTTGACCTGTGCCCCCCCCCCTCCCCCCCAAAGTACTTCTTGACCTGCACTCTGTCCTTCCTTATCATTTTCATTTTCTCTAAGATGTGAATTGTTTTCTGGCGACTACTTCAATTTGATTTTTAAAATATAAATGATGTTTACTTGAACTTCAACATCCATGTTGCATCAAACCATTGCCACGTATGGTAAAAGGGTTTGCTAGTCAATCGGTCATGTGTTGCAGTCAGATTTACATTTTTCAATTAAAAAAGAAGCTTACAAGTGCTTATTACTTTCGAACAGGGTGATTAGTTGTCCTCGGATATCTGTAGCCATAATGTGTAGCTCTAGGAGAATGCGATGAGTGACTTACATATTTTGAAAGCAGTTAACCTTAGCTTAGAGGATTGTATTATTCAAAGTGGTCACCAATGAGTTAGTTGATGCAACTTTCAAGTTCTGCTATGATGTAGTTGTCTTCTTTACAGCTTCCCTTGCTCAATCAACCCTGTTTCTCATAATTTTCTTTACCTGAGATCAAAGCCTGTGTCAAGAATTTTAAAGCTGCCTCCTTTATTGGACTTGCATTCTCCCTCACTCGTTTTCCTCGCAATCTTCTGTCAATGTTATAGAAGCTTTAGCCCGTTCTATCCTTCAGCTGTATTAATCTCATGTAAAGTATACTCTTCTAGATGTTTCCTTTTTTTTAAACGGTATCTTCTTGGCAGCAAATGCTGGGGAATGGGAAAGGGGAAGATTTGTTGTATATCTTCCTAAGAATTATGCTTTTTTATTTAACATTGTAGAGCCATAATTGGTACCAGAAAGCTCATGTGACTTGATGGATTGATATGTAAGAAAACATTGTATCCTCCACTTTGCTAACATGTGTTGTGGGCAGGAACCCTTTGTTAACATCCCAGAGCATACAGTGCGTGAAGCATTGCAAGTAGTCCTTGGTACAACTTCCACTTTAACTTCATTTATTATATCCTACCTAAACTAAGAAAGCTTGTCCAGAGATTTATTAACTTCAATCATGGCTGTTTATCTTACGCCAGATGTTAGGAACCACCCTGTGCTAATTCATTGCAAGCGAGGAAAGGTAATTAATGGATCTTTACTTTTACACTTTTGTTATTTGGACTTAATTGATCATCAATGTTCTCTGCTTTTACCATGAGCAGCATCGCACTGGATGCATTGTGGGGTGCTTAAGGAGATTGCAGAGATGGTGTCTATCATCTGTATTTGATGAGTACCAAAGGTTTGCTGCTGCAAAAGCTAGGGTGTCGGATCAGAGGTTTATAGAATTGTTTGACATTACTAATTTGAAGAACAATCCAATGTCATTTTCTTGCTCAAAGAAGTAGAAACATCGGCGTATCTGGGAAAGCTATGGCTTCCTCCATGGAAACTTTCCGTGATGAAGAGAAGCCTGAAAGTTACCTTTCTTTCTTGTCTCTGCCTATTTTATTAGTGAACTTGTGAGTTAATTTACAATGTTATGTTTTCCTTAAGTTTCCCATTTACTTTGGTCGTACAAGTGTTATCCTTAAAACCTCAATGTAGCAGTTTTATGCGGAGATGAACCCATTGCTTTACTGATTTTAGGGTCCATATAGTTCGCTCTTATTTTGATTTTGATATTTATAGTTTCAAATTATAGGTTTTGGTCCTTCAATGGGCAAAATGATTTAAGCTTTTATTAAAAGATAAGGATAAATGTTTTAGAATGAAAGAAACTTGAGGGACATCCAATGGTCTTCTAATCTAGTGGCATTAAAGCTGCCCTTTAAGTGGGATGCCCTTTAAGTGGGAAGTGACGAATTTGATCCTGCTTGTAATCCCTTTGATTAAAAAAAAAAAAAAGAACTTGAGGTATAAAAACCTATCATTTGAATTAAAACTATATGGACTAAAATCAAAAGGAGAACAAGTTATAAGGAGTGAAATAATACCCAGATGATGATGGGCAAGCTCTCTTTTTTCCTTTCTATATTCACAATATATTTTTTTTAAAAAGCACCAAGGGTTTCACATTTGGTGTGTTCGTTTTCAATAGAGAAACTACAAAAATTGTAGCAATTAAGTTCATAGGTTCTTGTAACGTAATTTTTGTTTGAACTCATAAAGATGTCATTTGGATCGCAGTAAATGACTAAATAACAAATGATCTTTCTTTTTTAGAGTTCAAATATATAGTGCACTGTTCAAGTCCGTGCTATTAAGTTCAAATGTATAAGAATCATGACTGAAAAAAGGTTGATTCCACTAACAATCTTAATATTTCGATAAACATGTGGCTCACGAATTGCGTCTAGATATGACTCCTACAAGAGGACAAATCAAGTTGTGGTACACGTTTTTTTTTCTAGATAGAGGCATCATCCTATTGAAGAAAATCTTCTGTGAGGCTTTGTCTAGCACTAAATATAGACACATTTTTTAAAGGTGATTCAAACCTTAGTTTGCTACATTTTGAGATATTAGTTCCTTCCACTATACTCAATCTCTGTTGGTTAGACTTTAAAATCATAAATTTATATATGGAACAAAAACATTATGTTGTCCAACCCATGGAAGACACAAAGCCAAGAAACTAACTCTTATGAACTCAATGGAACCACTGGGGATTGGAGGATTTTTTAGATCTTGTTCAATTGGTAGCCTTCCTTACGGCAAGTAATTTGATAACAAAGAGTCACCAAGATCACATCTCCAATATTTACTCAGAACCGGTGAAATATTAAGGGAAAATTGCAACTAGGACCCAATTAACAAAATTAATTACAATTAGAGTCCTTGAAATCATCAAATTGCAGTGAAGTCCCAAAGGACCTTAATGCTATTAATTCCAAATGTCAAAGTACAATTTTTCTCCAATGACAAGTTGCATGGAAACTCAATGGCGGATCTAGGTAGTGGATAAGGGGGGCAAGTGCCCCCCCTTAAATTTGTGATACTTTATAAAAAAAAAAAAAATACATGTTTGAATGATTGCATGATTGTTTGGTGCCTACTCTTAATACATTAAGATTGCACTTTATAATCGGATATGAGATGAATGGTTGAATAATTGTTTAGTTCCTTATATTGAAAAATATGTATTTGATAGCATTGATAATAAGACAATTATGATGAAATTCCAAAAAATAAAGCCTAGAAGGATGACATTGTAATTATTTTTATTGTAATATACTTTTGTCATTAAAATATATGTACTTGAACTTATTGAGTGTCCACCCTTCATTGTAATTTATATAGCTGCATTTCTAATAGCACTTAGCCTTACTTTTCTAAATGGCAGGTTTTAAAATAATTTTCTCTCTTATTACATCATTAATATTCACTTGATTTCATAAATATTTCTTTTTCTTGTTTATATTCTTTTATTTTTTAATGCATTTAAAAAGTTTCCTTTTAAAAAAAAATTTTCCGGGGCGCTGCCCCCGAACCCCCGCATCCCTTCACCAATGGTGCCCCCCTTCACTATTTTTCTGGATCCGCCCCTGTGGAAATTAATGACAAGTTTAGAGCAACCAATAACAAGTTTGGAATAATAAGTGACAAGCTACACAACAAACAAGTGACTACATAAAATATTAGTTCAAAAAGAAAATACAAATTACACATGGTTTTCGACTCTTGCATCATCCCTTGTTGGTTATGTATTGTCATTTTTGTTCTTTCTTATGCACATGACCACTTTCTCCATTGAATTTAATAAAATGTTCTACTCCTTCATCATCTACAAGGTCTACAAAGGTTGTTGCATCATCAAAGGTCAATGTGAATTACATGGTAATTCCATTACTTTCTTTTTTAACAATTGATGCTTCAACCGTTATCAACTCTTCATATGTAGTGTCTTCCTTTATTGTTTTCGTTCTAATGCTACCCCCTACATATTGCAAATCACCTTCTTATCCATTTAGAAATTGTCTCCCTATATGCAAGAAATATAATAAATGCTTTCCAGACGTGTTATAGCCATCTTTTCTATCACCCTGCAGAACAAAGTTGTTATTTAAAACTACATGAGCAACATTAACAACGTTAGAGCATTGTATTAACCACATGTTTTGAAATCGCATAATATGGGTTATAAATACATAAAACTTTATTCTTTTTATTCATCTTGTATAAGCATATGAAAACATAGCACAATCTTGATAGGAATAGAGTAAAAATCCAAACTGTCCCTCACACTCAATGAAACAACAACAAAAATCATAAAGACAAGATACAATTAACAATCGTTGCTTGTATATGGTATTTATTTTTGAAATTTATGTTGTTGTCATGTAACTTGTCACTTGTTGCTCTATCTTGTCATTGGGGCAAAAATGTACTTTAACGTTTAGAATTAATAGCACTCTGATGCTTTGAAAATTCACTACAATTTAATGATTTCAAGAGACTTGATTGTTGATTGTAGTTAATTCTTTTAATTGGGAATTTGTTGCAATTATTCCAACTATTAATTGAATAAATAGAAGTCATTAGCTCACATTTCATCAGTCACAAGTCATTTAAGGCTCGTTTGGATGAGCTTTAAAAAAAGTGTTTTTTTTGTAGTGCTTATTTTTTAAGCTCCAAATTGGAGCTTTTAAAAAAAGCAGCATTTTGACTTTTTTTTGTGACTTTTTCTTTTTTTTTTTTAAAAAAATATCATCTAAACACATAAATTAATTAAAAAATATTTCTTTTTGCATTAAATAAAGTGCTTTTTTATCAAAAAAGTTTGTTTGGTTATGACTTCCATAATCAGATGGGAATAAAGTTAGGGAGAAAAGAATATTATAGGAAAAATCCTAAACAATACTCTATCTGGTCTTTAATGTAAGACATATTTATCTAATTTGATTAGATTAAGGAAGTTAGTGAAAGAAGTTAATATGACATATTTATTCTAAAATATCCTAATCATCTTCATTAATTTCCTCCATATCTCTTTTACTTCATTATGGTTGAGGGAGTATTAATAGAGATAAATTGGGAAAAGATTAACAAATATGAAAAACATATCTTACATTTATAACCAATATTAACTCCACGAGTAGTAGTCCTATATATTAAGGATAAGAGGGAGTAGTTTTTTGTTTTTTGTTTTTTTTTTACCATTTTAAAAGTTCTTCCTCATAGTATATATTATCTCTTTCATATTTTCTCCCCATTTTCCCCTATCCAAACCAAGTGGTTGGAGAGTTCTAGCTCTTACGTACGTCTTCAAAAACCAATAGTTAACACTTGATTGATATAAAACACTTGAGAGATGACTATTGATTATTGAATACGAATAATATATACAATAAAATAAAGAAGAAAATATTTGAACCCTTTTTTACAAAACATACTTTAATACTAAGGTTAAAGTCCATTTTTGCCCCAAAAAGAAGTTTACAAAATGTAGTAGCAACTTCTCATTGTTGTCCTCCAATATTAACTTTGACTGTTAAATAAATCAAACTTCTCACATGGCACACCACCCCACCTCATTGTCCATATAATTGAGAACAATATCATGTGGCATCACACCTCACCTGTCTTCCTCATTCACTCCACGAAAAAGAAGAAGAGAATTTCCTCTGACTTTGGGAATCCCTCTCTCTTCATCACACTTCAACAATGGCCTCTCAACAAAAAGAATATAAAAAATCCTCATTCTCTCTTCCAACCCAGATTTATAATTAAGAAATTGAAAAAGAAATTGTAGAGACCCATCAACAATGGCCTCTAAAGCCTTCAAGGTTTCACTTCAAGCATTGCATGTAAAAATTCATCCACAATGGTAGGAGTCACAAGTTTGTCAGAAGAGTGACCACACAATAACCCTTCATGATACAATTTCTCACTTTTATATAATTTCTAGTAATAATCCCATGGGAAAATGCAAGTAAACGACTAAAATATTTCCCCAAAGATGAATTCCCCAGACATGTACCCCAAGATTCAGAAGATGAAATATGAGGAGGAGGGCAAAAAGAAAATCAAGAACAAGTCGTACGCTCATATATGCATTTCCACAGCAACAATCAAGAATGACGGTGAGGGTGGGCTCGCTGACGATGGAGTCAAAAGTCGTGACTTTATTGAAAGGTTTGACATACAGAATATGAGCCGCAAATTTTGCCACTATGTAGTGAGGGAAACGGTGGCAAGAATGACAGCAAAGGTGGGCGGCTTCTTCATTTCTAGGGTTGTGGGTGGGGTGGAATATCAAAGGACCAAGGAAATATATTTTGGAAAAAAAGTGAATGAAATAGAGAGAAAGAGAGAGATGATGATGAGTGGTGATGCGACTAGCATATTGGACTTAGTGACGTGGATGATGACATGGTGTCATACTCCACCAAGATATCGACATTTATCAGATTATTTATACATAGTTCGGTTGGCAAAACATAAATAATATAATATACTGATAAAAAACTCTTGATTACATTATAGGAATACCCACATGATCTAAATATAATCTTTACAAGCTTTAAATACAACTATTACACATCTACAAATAGCTGACATAATTGCTCGGCCTAGTCCGGAATCTTCATACGCCGAAATCCGCTGCCTTGCCCTGGGAGATGCATCCACTACATTGTTCATTTCAAATATAATGATAAGAAATCAGATTCAAACAAATCCCAGAGTACCGGCCAATCTCAAATACATAGTATATGATAGGCAACCAACATACAATACATTCAGCATTTAGAGATAACAAATCACGCGCAGCAACGAATTCAAACAAAGGATCACATGCAATGTTGATTGCGAACGCAAGACTCGACCTATCCTGGGCCTCAATGCTGAGCATTTAATTAGGTAACAACTCATATCATCTAAATGCAATTCAAGTTTCGCAACCAAGGACCACTGGTCCACTAGGCCCTACTGCCTTACACGTGTTCACAGCACGAATCACAATCATGATTCACACATGCATATAATGTCACACATAGTATGTGAGAAAAGAGTTACTACCTGGACGCTTTATCCATTCTCGATCTGGCTCCTCATCCATTGGTCATCCTAGGAAAATATCAAATCCTATAAATACACATCCACTGACGACGGGTTAATACTTGAATCTGGACACTGGATTTTCCAGCTTTTTTAACCAAAATTAGAAAATTCATAACTTGGGCTCTAGACCTCCAATTAACATGTTATAGGATTCGTTTTAACACTTATGAGGTCTACTATCTTTTGAAAAAAATTTCACAGATAGCCAAGGTCATTTGCCTGGTCAACATCTAGCTCAAAATAGGAATCCTAATTCTAGAAAATAGAGTTTTATAGTTTTCCTTATCTATCTTTAAAAAATCATAACTTCTATACAGATCTAATTGAGAAGGTTCCAAAGGATAAACTACTATTTTTAAGTCCAAATTTAGGGAAAAATAATGTGTTGGAAATTATGCCATAGGGGCAAGTCATTGTACTTTAGACGATTTTATTATTTAAAGTATTCTCCTTTTGTTATAATTTAATTTGCATGTTTATAGTGATAGCTGATCCTTGGATATATCTTATAGATTATCCTAAATGTCCCTGGTTAGTCATCTCCGCAGGAGCGAAGATGAAATAAGACCAGTATGACTTTGATGAGTATGGAGATACGAGTCAAACTCATAGGCACTTGTAAGAGTACAAGGTGTTGGACCGACCCATTATGAGAAAGCTGCATGGAATAAGTTATAAGCTTTTCTCATGTATAACCGCGTCACAATGCCCTTTGACCTGAGATCATCATGGATTCCTACATGTTGAGTCGCTGGTCTTTGACCTAGTCAAAAGTCACCTTTGACCGGGTGATGATAAAGGCTTGGATCGGGATCAATGGTTTTCATGCAGAGGAATGTGAATGGTCAAGATGAAATTTTTCCCTCACATTTGTAGAGAGATAATACAGGGCCTCTCGATGAGTGGGTCTGAGAAATGTATGACCATACTACGATGGAAAGGAGTTTCCATTTCAATTGTTAGACTACTCAGGAATCGAGAAAGTGATGGTCAAGAATAGGAAGTTGACATTATCCATGCCTCATCCTTGACAAAAATATCGTGTGACAAAGGGGAGTGACATGGTTGTACGATAGGTTGTATCGTATCATCAATCCCCATATGAATTGGGTAGTCGCAATGTCTTGCTAGAGGCCGATTGCAACTTGTGGGCTGGTACAACATTGGCCCACTGCCAATCTCATGTGGGCCTATAGGGTCACACACAAGAATAGCCCAACACGAGCAAAAGTGTCCAGATTCATTGAATCTTATATGTGTTTAAGATTTAATGAATACTATATTCAATCTAGGATGGATATATATATATATATTATTAAATTTGAAATTAATATAATAATATTATTTAATAAAGATTATAATATTATTATATATAATATTTTTTTGTATTTAATTTATTTGATAAATTAAATATCTAAAACAAATAGAGATATTGTATCTCAAATTTAATTTTCGAATAAAGAAATGATATATTTTATTTTATTTAAATTGGGATATAGTATCTCAGATTTAATTAAATAGATAGATATCATTTCTCGGATTTAATTTATAGAGATAAATTAAATCAGAAGGCTTTTGATTTGGATTAAATAAATAGATTAGATCTATCAGATAGATTTAATTAATATATTTTAAATCCAGATTCAAAATTCAAATTAATGAGGTTTAATTTTGAATATAATACGCCTACTAGGTTTAGAAAAACCTAAGGGACTTTTGTCGAGCGTATCAGAAAGCCACGAGAAACCCTAGAGAGAAAATAGAGAGACTTGAGAATACTGAAGGCACTAGCACTCTGCCGTCTGTGTTCGAGGCTGTTCGTGTGGATACCGGTAGAGGGTGGAGACTCACAAAGTCAGCTCCTGTTTGATCGAACGAGATGGCACCACGTTCGAGACGTACGACGGTCGAGACGTACAACGGTCGAGATGCACAACGTTCGAGATGCGAATCAGGCCGAGTCGAACGAAACGTTGAACCCTACACATAGGTATGATTCGGATCCTTTTATTTAACCTTGATTTAAACGCTCTTGAGCGATCCTTGAATGGGATTCGTAAAAGTTTTTTTACTCCGCTGCGTGTACGGATTCCAACATAATGCCCCTAGACAATTGGATGCATAACATTCCAGAAATCCTTAAACAACCGAGCTGTCCAGGATTTGTTCCAATTTCAATGCCCAAACTTTAAGAATTCATATCTTACATACTACTTACCCAAACGACACAATATTATTTATAAAATTAAAGCTTAAGATGTCTAATAGAATCTTGAGAAATTTCCAACCATTGGACATCATTATGTCATTCAAAACCATAATAAACACAGACTGCCTCCAAAAAATAAATCTAGTAGCACTACTGCATTAACTTCAATCTTTGGATTTTCAATCAACCCTTCTAAAACCATGATCACAACCTATTCCCACACAATTTTGTGTGTAGAATCCATTTCTAACATCAAAATTAACAAAATCCAATCCCTTCTCCTAGAAACTGGTCTAGCCGAACAGTTAGGGTTTTTGGCCAAAATTCAGTTTTCTCTACTGATGCTTCCGGGATTGGTTTCTTACCTTTATCCCACACAACTTTTCATTCTAAACTCATTGGAAGCATCAAAACTAGAAAAATCACACTCCTTCATACCAAAATAGGACTGGCTGAAAATCAAGGCAGCATAACAACTTAGACAAACCTCAAGATATTCGTCTCAACCACCTCATATCAAGAATCCAAAACCATGTAAATTTTTTTTCTCATCGAGAGGAACAATGTTAAAGAAGGCCTCGGGAAATAGAAACGCCAAATCGGAGGAATCGGCTCCGGAGCTTTTCTCTTTCTTCCCTCTCCTTCACTGACTCTCACTCTCTTGGTCTTATTCTTTCTTTCGTTTCTCTCTGTCCGAAAATGAAGAGGATAGGAAGGATGATAAGTTTTTATTATCCCAATGACCATTCCACCCTCCAACTAATCTTTATTTACAACTTGGTCTTTTACTCATTATCGCACAAGAGTCAAAACTAACATAATTTTCAACCAACTTTGAAAATTCATATATTTATGCACAAATGTCCAATTGCACTAATTCCAATGGCTATGTGACCATTATTAAGTCTAGTTTTACGAAAAAATACCTCCCACCGTCATTTACACACACACAATTCCAGAATCATCAATCAATACTCATTGGTCCAGGAAATGTTCTAGATTCAATGCCTACCTTCAAAAATTCGTAACTCATTGTATACATATCCAATTGACCTATCAAATTAAAGATTATCATATCTACTTTGATTCTAGAAAGTTTCATAGTCATTGGGTGTCATTTTCTTAGTTAAAAGCACATCACAAATTGACTACCATCTAGAAACCTTAATTTGCCAGCATCAAGGAAAATTACCTTTTCATTCTCCTATTAGGCGCCACTTTTGTCAGGGAATGGAAGGTCTGATGAATTTCACTGACTCTCGGGTTCAGTGTTCAAAAAACTCAAATATGTGTCTGAACTAGAGACCGATGGATTTCTCGGACTCAAGCGCTAGATGACGCGTTCTGGTGCTACCAAAACAAAAGTAACCCTATACTTTATCATGATGAGGGGACACGTGTCATATTTCTATTGTGCCAATGCAAAAGTGTGTCATGATGAGAGGACATGTATCATATTTCTATTGCGCCAACGCAAAAGTATGTCATCATGACCTTTTTTATTAAAGCTACTTTATTGGTGCCTTCTTGGGATTGTGGAATGCATATTGAGACCCGCCAAATGACACCAAGTTAGACTCTATGTGTGGGTCCCCAGATGGCACCAAATACCGGCATTTTTTTCCACAAAAACGCAGGGTATACATGTATGCCCTAGAAATAACATGTGCACACCTATATCAGCATAGTTTTGCTCGATCAATCGTCCCATACCTTATAACAATCCTGGGTGGCATTTTTCCACCAACTCAATGGCACCGTATAGGCTCCTGTGCCCTTTTGCACTGATACTTTAACCCTATTGCCTACACATACTAGGTCCTTTACCCAGTATGATCGAATCACATAGTCCCCAAGAGCCTTTCTATATCTCAACATTCTTGGGACTCTTCCTGACTTGGGCTTAATTATATGCTTGATGTAGGCTTATCCTTGAGTTTTTAGGCCTAAAATTCAGGATATTACATGTGGCATGCCATGTGGCATGATTGACATATTTAACAATCAAACTTCATATTGGAGTGAAATTGCTATGTTTTGTAAACTTTTGCGCGATATTTCTCTAAAAGAACTTTCAAATACCCATGGCTCTTAAGCGAAAAGTTCCAAGGCAAAAATGAACCTTAACCCTTAATACTATACCATTATATACAAGATTTCAACTTGCAATAAAACAAGTATATACAATAATAGAAAGAATTTAAACCCAATAATTAAAAGCTTACTACTATAGCATAAATGATTAAAGCTTAAAGTTTAAGATCTGTCATGGGAATTAAAAGCAAACCTTATATCATTAAAGTATAACATAAAACTGCAATATTTGATGGAAAAATATCTACCATGGTATATAAAAGAATCCAACCTAAGTTTTTTATATGAGGGAAAAAAATCTAAGGATAGGAATCCCATCAAAAGTTTGTAAATGAGTTGTTTTCAATACCATTTAACCACAATTACTCTTCAAAAATGTTTATGAAACGCTTAAAACTCTATTGAAACCGTTGGATATTATTAAAAAGGCCAAAGCAAGTAAGAAAATAGTAAAGTTGTTCATCTATTAAGGGTTAAATCTCATTAAATAAGGCTTCCTTTAAAAAATAATGATTAAGACATAAACAAAAACCATTTGGAACCCCTAGTTTATGAGAAAGAACCAAAGGAGAGGGATCCTATTAAATGATTTGTGAATAACTTGATAATTAACAACACCATTTTTGTACAAAAAAAAAACACCATTTAATCACAATTACTCTTTCAATAATATTTATGAAGTGTGTTGGATATCAATAGAGGGTCAAAGAAACTCAAAATAGTAAAGTATCTCTTGTATATGAATGGCCAAATTTCAAGAAATAGGGGCTTCCCTTGTCAATTCTCATCAAATAAGCTGTCAATAGGTTCACTGCATTTCAATCAATTTGAAAAATTGTAATATCCCGAATTTTGGGGTTAGAGGCTAGAGAATAAGCCTGAATAAAGTAGAGTACTAAGTCTAGTTTAGCAAGATTCCCAGGAATGCATAAGAAATAGAATGAATTTTAGAAAACACATCCAGAATAAAGTATGAATTTCAGTGCAATTAGTCAGAAGAAAGTACCTGATTCCTTTAGGATGGGTCAGAATGACACAAAAACTAACTTGGATCTAAAGGGAAATGGTGTCTAGAAAGAAGTAATATAGAGAACTAAAAGACCTAATGGCATAATAAATGATATTGCTATAATCAAGGGCAAAACAGACAATTGCCACTTCATCTTGAGGTTAAAATTGGAAGACAAAATGAAGGGCAAAATGGTCATTTGGCTAAGTAATCAAGAAGCTCTTATTTTCTTCAATAATAAAGGCCAAAGTCAGCCAAGAAGAAGGAAGGGAAGAGAAAATAGAGTTTTGGACACAAAGTAAATAATGTGGAAGCATATGTGACCAAGTGGAAAAAGAAGAAATAAAAAAAGAAAATCAAGACAAGTGCAAAAATTCATTAAACAAATTATTTTTAAGGAGGTGAAAGGTGATATTTCAAGAAGCCATTTAGCTCTTTCAAAGGGCCAAATTTCAGCCAACACCCACAAAATAGAGAAAAGAAGTGAAAAAAAGAAAAGGAAAGAGAAATGATCAAAAAGGAAGAGCGAAGAAGCAAGATAAGTGCTCTTACTCAATTTTCACCTTTTAAATCACCTTTCTAGCTCTCAAGGTCTTCATAAAAGTTGTTCATCTCACTAAGAATTTCATTTCTATAGTTTTAGTTTCTTTAATAGAGGTGTTTGTGCTGTCTAAAGAGTACCAAGGCAGGAGAAACAAGCACAAGAAAGTGTAAGAGGTGAGTATCATTTGAACCCCATATCTTGTGGTTTAGTTTAGTATTGTGGATTCTATGTACTGCCCTAATTTTAGTTGTCATGATATTCTTAGGGATTCATGTTGATATGATGATGTAAATGGTAACTTATGGTGTATAATGATGATTCTATGTTATTGAGGTGGTAAAATTGTAAACTTGATGATTGTTGCTTTGGAAGTGAATTTTTGGTTAGAACAGGGCATTAATAAGGAGTATGATTTTCATGTTTTTAAGTTTCCAATGGATTCCTTGGGTAAAATTGTATAGGAATAGGTTGTTGGTATGATTTTACAAAGAATGGTTTTGAAATCCAAAAATTGGAATTTGCTGCCAATTAGGGTTTCTTGCGTGGCAGTCTGAAGGTATTGTGTTTTTGGGTAATATAGTGTTGTCCAATGGCCATGATGTTTTCTAGAATAAAATTAGACTTCTCAAGCTTTAATTTCATAGGACATGTAGGTCAATCGGATTTTTGTACTGTGAGTTGTGATTTTTTGAAGTTGATCATGTAAAATTGGTATATTTCTGGGACAATGTCTAGTGAATTGTAATTTTGGAATTTTGAGTGTCCAATTGGATAATGAAAATATTATTCCCTAAACTTATACTTAATAAGGGTTATATAGCCTTTGGAACCACCTCAATTTGACTTTTGTAAATTAAGTTATGATTTTTCAAAGATAAATGAAAAATCCTGCAGTGTAGTTGCTATACGAAAATGTGATAATGGCTTGAATGGTGTATAGGTGTGGTTGGCAAGGGTACACATAAGTGTTATCACTTGGGTTGTGTAACACCCTTCCAGGACACGTTATTTACTGTAATAAATAGTGCAACAGAGCATGCATATCGGTTTGGACGAATGAGTACTGATAATATATAGATACACAACTTGGTTAAATATCGAGATTAATCCCCTCAAGGATATTAGTAATACAGTCATCCAAAAGTAAACTAGTATGAACTGTTAGTTCTCATGTTTTTTATGTTTTGATGATAACAATTATAATGTATTTAATCCTTATTTTTCAATAAGATTTGAAGTTTCCAGTTTGCCTCTAGTCAAATATTATATGCCTCTAGTTGTATGCTTCAATATTAAAATGATTTTGAAATCACGATGGGTTGCCTCAAGTCAGTTAATAAATACTCCATCCGGTCCTAATTATAGGAGCAAATTACCAGAATTTGAGGAGATTAAGGAAGGAAGTTAAATTAGTTAATTATGTGTATTTTCCAAAAATACCCCTCTGAAAACTACAAATTACATAAGGCCATATAAGGAGTAATTGCCTAAGTGGTAAAGTATCTTCCCCAAGAAAAATGACGGTGATTAATTAATTATTGTATCTGATTCAGTGACTCTGGGCTGGATTGCTCAGTTTAACCTTTTTGTTTACAAATTTAAAAAATGTTAGCCTTATAGCAACATTAAATGAAAAAAATAGGTGAAAAGTCACTTTTTAAAAATTTATTAGACTAGAACCAGCTGATTGTTTTACATCCAGAATGCAGGATTTTAGAGACACAAAAAATTCCAATATTCGAATTCTTATACCGTTGCATCCACACACGCGAGAGAAAATGTAACCTGTCAAGGAAAATGAATTAAATGTAACCTCTCAGCGTATTCTTATGTGATTTAAAATGAATTTTAAATGAATATAAATATTTTTTGTATATTTTCCGTGAATTTTTTTCAGAATTTTTTTTTTCTATCAAGAGAGTATCTATTTAATTGGGCATAACAAATGCAAGTTTATTTTTTTTATTTTTTATTTCATTGGGCATAACAAATGCAAGTTTTAATCGGGCATACTAAACTTTTTTTTTGTCACTTCTTATTGACAACAAAATATTTTTAAAGGAAGATTAAAATTATTTTATTTAAAAATAAAAAAATAAGGTAGAATCTCTCACTTGAGAGAATATAAGCATGTTGTAAATTAATTATTGTGGAAGAAGTATTAGTAGGGGTGATATGGGAAAATTAATATGACAAAAATTGCTCAAAATTATTTTATATAAAAAAAGTATAATTTAGGTGTATATGACATTAATGAGTTGCAAACATTATTTACTTTATAAAATATATAGGTGTTTTATTAAATTATTATTGTCTTTAATTATCATTGAGAAAGTATAAATAGGGGTGTTATAGGAAAAAAATTACAAAAGTTAAAACTTGCTCTTATACTTAGGACCAAAACCAACTCTAAAATTTGCTCCTATAATTAGGACCGGAGGGAGTACCTCCAGGCATCAATTCACTAATGGCAATGACATTCTCTTGATTTTTTGCTAAAATAATATTTTGCCTCTAGTCATTTAGTATCCTGCCTCAAGTCATTCCTTTTCAATCCAGACATATGTTTCAGAATATTATCTAATGGCAAAATCGTAATTATGCTGAAATCTCCTTTTTGACTCCAATCAATTATGTGTTTGCCTCGAGTCATCTGATTCAAGAGATTTTAAACTTGCATCGACTTTGACTCTTAAATATCAAGGCAATAACTTTCGAACTTCAAGTCAAGAATCAAACTTGCATTGACTTTGACTCTTGAATATCAAGGCAATAACTTTCTAACTTTAAGTCAAGAATCAAACTTGTCTATTTTCTTTCGAAAATAATTGCTTTTAACTTTTGTATATCAAGTTAATGACTCTAGTCATTAACTCAAGGCATGACTTTCAGACTTCAAGTTAAAAGATTAAACTTGTGGATTTCGAAAGGAATTGCTCTTGACTTTTGCTTATCAAGTCATTGCCTCTAGTCACCAACTCAAGGCAATTATTTTTACCTCAAGTCAAGTTGCGATTTCCTTCTACTTGCCTTTTTGACCTGTGGAGAACGAAATTGCCTCCAGTCATTTATTTTCTTGCCTCGAGTAACTACCTCAAGGCAACAACTCTTTAACTGAAAGTTAAACTTGATTATTTTCCAAAATCACCGTCTTCGTAAATCCAAACTTCTTGATTGTGATTTCATTACTTCATATATTTACTCATTACTATTCCTAAATGCTTTTAATCAGTTTGTTAATGAGTTTAAGCTAATTATACGAAAGATTAACAACAAATTATTGTAAAGTAATTTGTGTGTCAGAACGCATTAAATGCAGTTACCATATCGAGACACAATCACATCAACCATTCTTCTGATCATTTGAAAGACATTCCTGCTATTCCTATCTCGCAATAAATGCTATTTAACAACGGGAAAAACATAAGGAATGAAAGAATGTGGTAACGGTACAAATCCACCTGGATCATTAACGGCGAAAGTGATTATCAAGCCTCATCTGTCTAACGGCTATATTCAAGAGTCTCAACGGATAATCTTCAATCTTCTCCAACGGTCATTAATGGCAGCAACTATAAATACCAGAAGCATTAAATTCGCCAACAACCGAAACTATGCGCATTCAATACGAACTTATTGCAATCTACTGTTTCGTTAGTTTCATTTAATATCTTTGGATATTTAGTGTACTTTAGAGTTTATCATTTATCTACTCAGTGATGAGTTGAGCACTATTTTATTATTTGTTTATCAATTAAATCTTAAGGTTGTGGAACCTTAAGTGTGGGTGTACAATTACAACTTGTAAGGGGGAGTAAGTCCTAGTGAAAGGATCATCTCGAGTACAGAGTGTGTAATTGTGTCTGTGTTTATTTGATTACAACTTGTAAAGAGGAGCAAGTCCTAGGGAGAGGATTACTCGAGAGTTACAGAGTGTGTAATCAAGTTTTTACATAGTGAAATCCCAGAGTGTTTGTGGGGACTAGACGTAGGTCAAAGAGTTGGACCAAACTAGTATAATCTCTTGTGTTCATTGCTCTTCTCTCTGTATGTTCTTGAGCTTTAGCGAAAGATTTTTTATAATCACCTATTCACCCCTCCTCTAGGTGATATTCCATCTTCATGAACTACTAGTAATATACAGTCCATTATCATAATATAAACAAATTATACATAACCCCTCGTAGGTCCATCCCATCCTCTAGCAGTCCTCACTACTCAATATGCATGCCCTTGCTCCTTGATCCAACATCCTTACCTGAATCTTTAGTTTAATCTAAGATTCAAAATTGAATCTCAAAGTAACAGGTTGACCTCTTATGCAAAGCATATTCAGTATATGATAGTTAACCATAATCATGAAAATAGCATAGCATTTAGCAAATAGCACACGCAGTAACATAAAACAACATATTAACACAAGAAGCTAGAATAATTACTTACTTAACTTGTGCTTCTGGTATATCTTGCACTTCCTTCTTCCTTTGGGTCCTTAGGGTTTCGGCCTTGTCTTGACAACCACCATGACAAAAGACTAATTAGGGCTAGAGGTTTACTCAAGAAGAGAGGTAGAAAAGATGGAGATTAGATCATGCAAGCTTACCTTACTTCTTTGGCTTTTTTTCTTCCTTAGGTTTTTGGTTTGCTCTTTCTTTCTTGTATTAGTTCTCTATGTGTGTTTTGATGATAACAAACAATTATAAATAAAAGGAAGTTAAGGATTCAAGTAAAAATGTTTTAACTTGATCAAACTTGAATCAGTAACTAGTTTTAAGTATCTGTTAGATTGACTCGAGTTAGAGGTTGGTAGACTTGAGTCACGTGTTTTAAAACTTCAGTCAAAATGTGTTTTAACTTTGACTAACTCAAGTTACTATCTGGTGACTCGAGTCGAAAGCATTTGTGAAATGTTTTATGAAATAATCCAACTCGAGTCAGTACTGTGTGATTCGAGTGGACTCTTACAGACTTAAATTTATTTTTAAAATACTAAGTCCCTTATTCAAAATACTTTTAACAATCAAAATATTGACTCGAGCTAGGATTGAGTGACTCGAGTGTGACCTTGAAAGATTTTCTCAAAACTTATTTTGACAACTCGAGCCATCACTTAATGACTCGAGTGAGCTCGATGTTCAAATCATTTTTCAATCTTAGCTCGAAGACATTTGTGAAAAATCATACAGACTCGAGTGAGATATTGAAAGTGGAGCTGAATCACCAAGAGGGGGGGTGAATTGGGGATTCTAAAAACTTTTTCGGAATACTCTGTTTTTGAATACTAAAACAGGGATAAACAGAGGATAAGGAAGAGAAGCAAGACACAAAGGATTTATACTGATTCGGTCCAATCTCTTGACCTACATCCAATCCCCAGACTCTTTGGGATTTTTCACTATCACAATTGATTACACACTCTATAACTCAAGAGTAATTCTCTCACTAGAACTTACTCCCCCTTACAAGTTGCAATCAATATCCCAATCTCCAAGTCCTCGACTTGAGATTCTTACAATGAATGATTTACAATAAATGAACTCTCTCTAAGAGTGGATAAAGATAAACACTGAAGTACAATGTATCAAAAGATACTTCTCACAAGAAAACTCAAAGAGTAGTTGGAAACTTAAATGATTTTTGTTTTCTACATATTGGTTGTTGAGAAGAATTGAATGCATCTCTATTTATACCAAGAGAACTTTAAATGACCGTTGTAATCTTCAATGTGACCGTTGCCAACATTAAGAATGGATTAGTTGATGTTTTGGTCTTCTTCTCTCTCTACTCTTTGGTTAATCCAGCTGCACAGAAGTTTATGGTTGACTTCTTGACTTTTAATCCGTTGGAGGAGCAGCTACTGGATGTGGAAAGGAAACATTAATCCCTTTGCAACGTGTGTAGAATGATTGTCCAAAAGGATGCAAGTTTTCTGGACTTTGCATTTAATGAGATGACATCACTTTATGCTTTATGCTAATGCTTCATTTAATTCTCTCTAAATCATCTGAAACTCACTAACAAACTGATTAAACATAGTTAGGAATAGTAATGAGTGATGATATGAAGTATTAGATTCAAACACAAATATTTCACAAGCTCGTCTAGTTTGAAATTCAAAACCAGCGACACAAACTCGAGTTTGTTCATCAAAATTGGAGTTTTCATTTTTCATTAAAAGCCTAAACTCGAGTTTCCAAATCCTAACTCGAGTTTTCTCCATCCAGAGAAGAATGTCACGATTTGGTCTTTGAAGCAGGTTTTGAGAAGAGTTCAAAACTCGAGTCATTAAGTGACAAACTCGAGTTTTGGACCTTTGATGAGAAAACATGTTTAAGTCCAAAATCTCAAAACTGGAGTTTCCATTCCAAAACTGGAGTTTTCAAAAGGTTCAAATTTAGCAGAGCTCTCTGCTTGGCCTAAACTCGAGTTTGCAAACTGAAACTCGAGTTTCCATAAATCTTTGAAAAATGGAAACTTCTCTGCTTATTCAAAACTGGAGTTTTCACAAGTTCAAAATTGAGCATTGTTCTCTGTATGCTGTAAACTCGAGTTTCCAAAACCAAACTCGAGTTTCCAGCAAAACTTCGAAACTTAAAGAACTCTCTGTTTAGTACAAACTCGAGTTTCCAAATGGAAACTAGAGTTTTGCTAAGTTTGAAAATTGGTAGCTCTCTGTCTTGTCAAAACTTGAGTTCATTAAAACCAAACTCGAGTTTGCTTTGCCTTTGAAAATCTTAGAAGCTCTCTGTATGATCAAAACTTGAGTTTCAATATCCAAACTCGAGTTTGTCTAACTTAGCAAAAACTTGAGCTACTCTCTGTCAAGTCCAAACTCAAGTTTCCAAACCAAAACTCGAGTTTGCCTTTGACAGTAAGTTTTTCAACTTAACAAAGACAAACTTCAATCTAAGTTTACAATTGTCAGTTATCATCAAAACCAATAGAGAACTAACAGATATGTATGACTCGAGTCATTAACTTGAAGTGAACATTTTAGACTCGAGCTAAATTCATACAGAGACATCTTTTCTTATGCTTTGAAACATATTTTCAAAGAAGATGTAACTGCGACTCGAGTGTGGAATGCTCAACTCGAGTCAGTTAGTAATTGACTCAAGCTTGCTATTCTGGTTTTGCAAATCACTGTGTCTGTAAATCTTAAATCTTTGCTTGTGATTTGATCACTTCTTATCATCACTTATTATTCTTCCTAACTATGTTTAATCAGTTTATTAATGAGTTTTAGATGATTAGATAAGAAATTAAATGCAGATTAATCAAAAAGCATTTGATTATGTCAGATGCATTTAATGAAGTTGCAGAAAACCAAGCACGATTTTGGCACCCATTCTTTGAGCAATCTGAAGGCATTTATGTTCCCTTTCCCTTATTAAATGCTACATCATTCAATGGGAAAAACAGAAAGAATGTCAAAGCGGCTAAATGACGACGAACTTTGGTCAATCGAAGAATGTGAGTAATGGACGAGCTTCATTGACTAACGGCTATATTCAAACAAACTATTCACATTTATTGTTTCATTCAGTACTATGCAATATCTTCGGATATCTAATCTTTAGTTTTTATCTATCTACTCTTTGAGAGAGTTAAATTATATTAATTTTTTCTGTAAAGAAACTCAATGTAGTGGGACCTCGAGAATGTGTGTATTGATTACAACTTGTAAGGGGGAATGAATCCTAGAGAGAGGATTACTCAAGATTTACAGAGTGTGTAATCAAGTTGAAAGAAATAGTGAAATACCCAGAGAGTCTAGGGACTAGACGTAGGTCAAGAGTTTAGACCGAACCAGTATAAATCTCTTGTGTCAATCCTTCTCCTTCTCTACTTTGTTCTGCTTTGTTTCTGTGTGTGAGTTTCAAGGGTAATTCGAAAAGTTTTTAAATCACCCAATTCACCCCCTTAGGTGATATTATGTCTTTCATCTTGTCCACTTGCTTTTGGTCGAAATATGCATGCAAAATAGAGGGTCTTAGGTATCTTATATTTCTTGTAGCTCACATATTATGTATGTCTTTATATGCATGTACGAACCATTCTGTTATTTGTGTTGTGAAAAGGAGATAGGCAATAGGGCCTAGTGCACCAGTCAATTCTTGGGTCGTGAACCCTATTAAACATTTAGATGAGAAGGGCAGATGCCCAATTAAATACCCATCACTGTGGAAATGGATTGGTGGGTTCTTTAATTGTAGTTGATGCTGCATATCATATTTATCTTTGAATGTTGAATGTGTTGTATGTATGTTTGATGGTTAACTAGCATGTTCATTGTATGCATTCTATATGAGTGATAACTATTACTACTGAGATTCATAAATCTCAGTCCTTCCTACAAATTTAGAATGTGATCAGCGCAGCGAACGCGACTCCAAGGGCAACGAGGTAGATACCGGCAATTGAAGGGTCCGATCCTATTCAAGTATTGACGTTGATTATCTATAGTTTTATAAAACAATTTTGGGATTTGTAAATATTATGTACAAACCCTGTGGGAATTCCTGTTATGTAATCAAATACATTATATCATTATATTTATGTTATTTCTGTTCGTCCACTGAGTTGTGTGTTATTACTCTGATAAATGTCAAAACATTAAGGGATATGTAGGACGACTCATACAAAAATAATGATTAAGACGTAAACAAAACTGAGAGCATATGGGACATCATCACAAGTAAAATATTGATAAGAAAAATGTTGTTACCATGATTACTAAGGAAAAAAGGTGTTAACGGTTGCAATTATGTTTCCAATTAGGTTAATAATGTCATTTCCAAGTTTAAACTCACAAGAAAAATAGTTGGGAATTAAAGTATGCAATCATTACTGTCAATATATCTATAAATGTTGTTCTAGAAAGCCATACCTAAAAATGGCTGACTATCGTGTCCTCCCACAAAGTTATTGTACACAAGCCAGTTCCTCATTTTAATCATTAACAATTCATACCTCAGGCCATTATTAAGCCGTTTGGAGTTAATTCTTGCATTGGGCTTTTTGTTAAGGTGATGGTTCCCATGAATATACATGAACTACTTCCTCATTCATATTTTAAATTTCAAATTGTGCCTTATATTATTACATGCCTTTTCATTTCCCTAAGCCTTTAGGCCCCGTTTGGATCCAAGAAACGGTAGGAAAGAAAAGGAATAGAAATTAGAAGAATGGAATGGAACAAAAAATATTTTGCCTAGATGAGTTTGGTTCGCACTAGAAAAGGAAATGGGTTGATAAGAAAATTTTTGTTTGATTGAAAGAAAATGAGATAGGAAAATAAGAGAAAATACCATTTTTCCCCTATTGTTCTTCTTTTTCTTCTTTTTTTCATTTCTCCCGTCCCAGATCTCACCAAGTCGCAGATCGCATCCCATCCCAAAACAGAGGTTCGCGACGCTCATCCCCACCCCAAAAACAGATACTGGCGACGCTCGTATGAGAGATTAGCAATTTTTTAAGACATTCATCAATCAGAAGGAAACATCACAACATTTGCATATACCTTTGAACATTAGCAAGCATGATTTAGATTGCAAAAAAAAGGTAGAATATGTTTTTATAACTTGGGACCTACACCTCATTCTCCCAAGAATCTATCTTTGAGCTGGCTTCAGGCTAGTAGTCAACTTGGTCCAACCTATCTCTTGTACAACCTTGTACATAAAAGAAATCTAAAGTCAAAACATGTACAACTAGAAGAACTGGTGGTGTATTGCGAATCTGATTGCAATAAATTTTTCTACCAAAATCAACAAAAATTATAGGATGTTAATGTCACATTGAGGCATTTATAGAACTATGCTCACCAAACCCCATTTTTAAACTCACTGGGAAATCTTCCTGAGCTCCAAGTGAATTTCCAATATAGAAAAATTATAATCCTTTCTTGTAAAGGTCATCATTTTGTGATGATACTATATTATACTAAACTGGGTAAATCACATACTTATGTACAAAAAAATTTGCCAAACTTCTCCATAAAATCATGGAGGGGGATACAATTAAATGCCTTCTCCATTTCAGCCATTACTGGGCATGTCCTTCAATTTCATGACCTAAAGCAGTAAAGGAGAGCTCATGGACACTCTTGGTGTAGGCACACAACACAGCTAGATAAATGTACTACCATATATTTTAAAACTTTAATACTTCTGCTGTAGGCTCTTGTGCTCCATGACCAAGAGACCTGGACTCAGCAATCTTTGTATGATGTGTGCCAGCCCCATGCGGTATACCCCAAGCACTGCCTTCCACTTTTCTAGCAAATTAAGTGGAGAGATCCCAAAATGACCTATAAAAATAGTTGGCATAACTGATTAAAAAAACATGAATTCTATGTTCATAACTGAATGTTTAATTACATAAATTTTCTACAAATATTCCCCAAATAATCTGAAATCAGTCTAGCATCTCCATTTGCTAATATATGCTGCTCTTATCCTGGGAGCTACGTTCAATAAGCTGTACAATTCACAAGTAGCAATAAGGGCTGGAATCCCGAAGGATCCCAGAGTAACATAGTTAATCTCATATACAAAGTATGCAAGCAACCACAATTAGGAAAAATAACATACCACAAAGCATTTAGTACAAATCACGCGCAGTAACATAGAAACAACATACCACATATGCAATGTTAACTGCGGAAGGACCAACAAGTCCTAAATAAATGCAAGACTTCTCAACAATGCAAGCCCTGGATCTAAAGCGCTTGGAAAATCAATCATAGTCAAGCCTCAAACCCAACATAACTGAATGCATAATAGGCTCAGTAGCGACCTAAGGACCTCTAATCCACTAGGCCCTACAGCTACAAACGCATGTCCCCCCTCACAAGACACGGGTCCACAATCATGGTAAAACATACATTACAGATACACAGGGCATATGAGATTAGAGTTGTTAGTTCTCTATGTGTTTTGATGATAACTAACAATTTTAAACTTATATGAAGTTTGTCTGGTTAAGTTAAAAATGCTTTAAACTTGTTCAAACTTAACCAGAATTTTCCTATCAAAGACAAACTCGAGTTTAGAGTGTCAAACTCAAGTTTGCACTTGACAGAGAGTAAGACAAGTTGATTTGAACTTATCCAAACTCGAGCTTGGACATGGAAACTTGAGTTTGAGACTGGCTGAGAGCTTTTCAAAGAATTTTATTCTAAATCAAACTCGAGCTTGGTTAGTTAAACTCGAGTTTGTCCTTGGTTGAGAGTTCTAAAAGGTTTTCACCTTTAAGTAAACTCGAGCCTGGTTTAGTAAACTCCAGTTTGTGATAGACCGAGAGTTTTCAAAACATTTTCTCCTTTAAGCAAACTCGAGTTTGACTTTTTAAACTCTAGTTTGTGCCAGGCCGAGAGTCTTTCACTATATTTTGAACTTAAGAAGACTCGAGTTTAATCTTGCAAACTCCAGTTTGAGTTTTTGTGGACTTAATCTTATTTTCATTTCAAAAAGTCTCAATCTCGAGTTAGTCACTTATGACTCTAGTTTATTGAGCTCAAATCGATTTCAAAATGCTTTCACGAAGTTCATTGTGAAACATGATACAAACTCGAGTTTGTTATTTCTAAACTCCAGTTTATTATTTATAAACTCCAGTTTGAGTCGACCCTGTTTTTGTACTCTCTGATTTTGACTTTGCGAAATGATCATGATTAATTTGTATACTTCATAACATCAGTTATTATTATTATTTCTAGCTATGTTTAATCAATTTGTTAGTGAGTTTCAGATGTTCAAAGGTTATTAAAGTGAAGATCAAGGGTAAAGTAAATGTTGATGTCATAACATTTATTGCTGGTTTAGAAAATAAAGCTCAGTTTTGGCAAATCTCTCTCTGAACATTCCAAAGACATTAATGTTGTCTTTTCTCTTCAGAATGCCACATCACCCAACAGATTTATTCAAGGAAGAACATCAGAAAACATCTGAGCACATCAGTTGAACTTTTGGATCTGAGTCTAACAGCTATATTTCTTTATCCAACAGCTATTGAATCTTCAAATGGTCATAAATTGGTCTCTACCTATATAAGCTGAAGCATTCAATTCTCATTAAGAACTTCAACAACCAGAAACTCAAGAAACACAGAAAGATCAACTTGCATTTACTACTACTCTTCCAAGAGTAATATATGCTGATATAAATACACTTCAGTGTTTATCATTATACTCTTTTAGAGAGTGTTATTTCTAATTATTGAATCATTCTAATTGTTAGACCTGGCTATCACCCAAGAGGGGGGTGAATTGGGTATTTGATAAAACTTTGGATAACTTTGAAAATCTTTTCGCAATTTACTGAAAGCAGTTCGTAAGACAGTAATGATTTATAAAACAATAAACAATCATTCAAACATATATGCTGGGAATATAAGAGATAAGGGAAGAGAATATGCAAACAGAGATTTATACTGGTTCGGCCAATCCTTGACCTACGTCCAGTCCTCAAGCTCCACTTGAGATTTTCAATCCACTATCTCCTTGTTTAACCGGGCACAAGAGAAAAGCCTTTACAATCCCACAAGTTCACCCAGGCACTTGTGAAGCCAAATCTCTCACTGAGATACTCCCTTCAATCAGTTACACTCTGTACTCGAAGACACTCCCCCGTACAAGTGTAAACTGATAACCCAATCTCCAAGTCCCACGACTTGAGATTCTTACAATGATTTAATAATCAGAAATGTTCTCTCTAACAGAGAAGATGAATAAACACTGAAGTACATAATCGATCATCTCACTCTGTAATGTAAACTATATAGATATTGAGAAACAGAGAGGTGTATGTGTATATCAGAGTATTGGCATTTTGAAGATGTAAGATCGTGTCTCCGACTCCTTCTATCTTGAATGCTTCTGCTTTTATAGTTGATGAAGAACATTGAGCAATTCATCCAGGGTTGAATATGATCGTTGAGAGCGTATATGACCGTTGGAGCTATTCGACCGTTGGAGAAATATTATTGTTGAAGCTTCTGACATCATCATCCACTTTTCGATAATCTGATGTTAATCCTTCCTTTGATCATTTGAAACTTGCTAACAAACATGATTAATAGCATTGAGAAGTATAGCAAGTAGAAATCAATTGATAACAATGATTTCAGAATTCTTAGATACGTTGAAACTGCATTGTTTACTGTGCTTGAGTTGTTCATTCTCTGCTGACCTTCGTTGAACATTTGAATCCATTGCAGAACATTACTGTTGAGTATTCAACTTCATTTCTTCAAGTTTCTTGTTGAATTCGATCTGTTCTGCCATTTCTGAAAATCAATCTGCAGAAACCTTCATCTTCATCTTCTGACAACATTGTTGCTTTATTGCAATTTAGTGTTAATCCACATAATACTCTTCTGAAACTAATTAACAAACTTGTTAAACACAATTGGAACCAGTAATGAGAGAAGATAAAGAGTATATAAATCATATCCGAGAGATTTCACATGATTCGGAATTCTGGTTTTTCAAACTGTCGTTTTGGCTAGAGTCAAGGTATTTGGCTAGAGTCATTTTCAATTGAAGAAGAAGGCTTGGCTCGAGTCACAAAGATCAGGCTTGAGTCTAGGCCGAAACTTTGGTCAGATTGAGTAGGCTTGAGTCACCTTTCTTGGATGAAAGTTGAGTCAATGAGTTCTGGCTCAAGTCTAGGTTGAAACTCAGGGTAAATTCATGTAGGCTCTAGTCAACTTCTTTGATAGTTGTGTTCTTGGCTAGAGTCAAAATATTCTGGCTCAAGTCTTGGGTGAAACTAGAGTCAAATTGTGTAGGCTAGAGTTAATTTTCTTGATAGTTGTAATCTTGGCTAGAGTCACAATCTTCTGGCTCCAGTTTTGGTTAAAACTCCAGTCACACAGAGTTGGCTAGAGGTTGGGAGATCATTTGAATGCAACTCAGATAGATTTCACCTCGAGGCTTATAATCCTTGGCTCGAGTTTACATCTAAACTCGGGTCTCCATAGTGTGGCTCAAGTCTATGAGATTTTTGAATCTAACGGTCAGATTATTGGCTTAAGTCAGAGATGCTTAGGCTTGAGTTGAGGTAAGAGCTCATCAAAACTTGGTTTGCTTTTTGTACTCCAAATTTGGAAAACCACTTATCCCCATATAACTCTTTGATTCTTCTTTCCAACGCAAAAAGAATAAGCTCCAAACTCATTGTATTACGTCCGTTAGTATAAGATGAATGCATATGTATTAAAAAATTCTCTACTTATTGTAACACTTATTATTTATCATGTATATGTATTAAAAAATTCTCTACTTTGACTCTATTCTCATGTGTGTGTGTGTTTTTTTTTTCCCGTTTCTTCTCATGTATATGTTTTTAAATTATTTTATTTAGATTTGTTATTTTGTTGTCATATTTTATTTGAGTTACTTTTTTTTTTATTTGACTTAATCACTTAATTTTTTTTCTTACTATTCGTTGTCTTGTTTATATTTCTCATCGGTGCGCGTATAAATTAGTTATCTTTTCCTTAACTTTATAACTTCATAACTTTATATTGGGTTGCTTATTTTTGGTTACGTTAATATTTAATTAGTTAATTTTTTTGCTTTAATTAATATTTATTTATTGTAACACTTATTATTTAACATATATTATCAAAAAATTCTCTCATTTATCATTGACTCTCTTCTCATGTGTGTGTGTGTTTTTTTTTCCAATTTCTTCTCATGTGTATGTTTTAAAATTATTTAATTTAGATTTGTTATTTTGTTGTCATATTTTCTTTGAGTTACTATTTTTTTTAATATTTGACTTAATTACTTAATTTTTTTTCTTACTATTCGTTGTGTTTCTCATCTAAAGGTGCGCGTATAAATTTGTTATCTTTTCCTTAGCTTTATAACTTCATAACTTTATAGTGGGTAGCTTATTTTTTGTTACGTTAATATTTAATGAGTTAATTTTTTTGCTTTAATTAATGTTTATTTATTGTAACACTTATTATTTATCATGTATATGTATCAAAAAAATCTCTCCTTTATCCTTGACTCTCTTCTCATGTGTGTGTTTGTGTGTTTTTTTTGTTTTTTCCAGTTTCTTCTCATATTTATGTTTTGAAATTATTTGATTTAGATTTGTTATTTTGTTGTCATATTTTCCTTGACCTTGAGTCTCCTCTTATGTGTGTGTGTGTGTTTTTGTGTTTTTTGCAGTTTCATCTCATGTGTATGTTTTTAAATTATTTGATTTAGAGTTGTTATTTTTTTGTCGTATTTTCTTTGAGCTTGACTCTCTTCTCATGTGTGCGTGTGTGTGTGTGTGTGTGTTTTTTTTTTTTTTCCAGTTTCTTCTTATGTGTATGTTTTTAAATTATTTGATTTAGATTTGTTATTTTGTTGTCATATTTTCCTTGACCTTGAGTCTCCTCTCATGTCTGCGTGTGTGTGTGTGTTTTTTTTCCAGTTTCTTCTTATGTGTATGTTTTTAAATTATTTGATTTAAATTTGTTATTTTGTTGTCATATTTTCCTTGACCTTGAGTCTCCTCTCATGTCTGCGTGTGTGTGTGTGTTTTTGTGTTTTTTCCAGTTTCATCTCATGTGTATGTTTTTAAATTATTTGATCTAGAGTTGTTATTTTATTGTCGTATTTTCTTTGTGCTTGACTCTCTTCTCATGTGTGCGTGTGTGTGTGTGTTTTTTTTTTCCAGTTTCTTCTCATGTGTAGTTTTTTAAATTATTTGATTTAGATTTGTTATTTTGTTGTCCTATTTTCCTTCAGCTTGACTCACTTCTCATGTGTGTGTGTGTGTTTTTTTCCTGTTTTTTCTCATGTGTATGTTTTTAAATTATTTGATTTAGATTTGTTATTTTGTTGTCATATTTTCCTTGGCCTTGAGTCTCCTCTTATGTGTGTGTGTGTGTTTTTGTGTTTTTTGCAGTTTCATCTCATGTGTATGTTTTTAAATTATTTGATTTAGAGTTGTTATTTTTTTGTCGTATTTTCTTTGAGCTTGACTCTCTTCTCATGTGTGCGTGTGTGTGTGTGTGTGTGTGTTTTTTTTTTCCAGTTTCTTCTTATGTGTATGTTTTTAAATTATTTGATTTAGATTTGTTATTTTGTTGTCATATTTTCCTTGACCTTGAGTCTCCTCTCATGTCTGCGTGTGTGTGTGTGTTTTTTTTCCAGTTTCTTCTTATGTGTATGTTTTTAAATTATTTGATTTAAATTTGTTATTTTGTTGTCATATTTTCCTTGACCTTGAGTCTCCTCTCATGTCTGCGTGTGTGTGTGTGTTTTTGTGTTTTTTCCAGTTTCATCTCATGTGTATGTTTTTAAATTATTTGATCTAGAGTTGTTATTTTATTGTCGTATTTTCTTTGTGCTTGACTCTCTTCTCATGTGTGCGTGTGTGTGTGTGTTTTTTTTTTCCAGTTTCTTCTCATGTGTAGTTTTTTAAATTATTTGATTTAGATTTGTTATTTTGTTGTCATATTTTCCTTCAGCTTGACTCACTTCTCATGTGTGTGTGTGTGTGTGTTTTTTTTTCCAGTTTTTTCTCATGTGTATGTTTTTAAATTATTTGATTTATATTTGTTATTTTGTTGTCATATTTTCTTTGAGCTTGACTCTCTTCTCATGTGTGCGCGTGTGTGTGTGTTTTTTTCCAGTTTCTTCTCATGTCTATGATTTTTAATTATTTGATTTAGATTTGTTATTTTGTTGCCATATTTTCCTTGACTCTCTTCTCATGTGTGTGTGTTTTTCTTTTCCAGTTTCTTTTCATGTGTATGTTTTTAAATTATTTGATTTAGATTTGTTATTTTGTAGTCATATTTTCTTTGAGTTACTCTCTTTTTTTATATTTGACTTAATCGCTTAATTTTTTTATTACTATTCATTGTTTTGTTTATGTTTCTCATCTAAAGGTGCGCGTATAAATTTGTTATCTTTTTCTTAGCTTTATAACTTAATAACTTTATAGTGGGTAGCTTATTTTTTGTTACGTTAATATTTAATGAGTTATTTTTTTTTGCTTTAATTATTGTTTATTTATTGTAAACACTTATTATTTATCATGTATATGTATCAAAAAAATCTCTCATTTATCCTTGACTCTCTTCTCATGTGTGTGTTTGTGTGTTTTTTTGTTTTTTCCAGTTTCTTCTCATATTTATGTTTTGAAATTATTTCATTTAGATTTGTTATTTTGTTGTCATATTTTCCTTGACCTTGAGTCTCCTCTTATGTGTGTGTGTGTGTGTTTGTGTTTTTTGCAGTTTCATCTCATGTGTATGTTTTTAAATTATTTGATTTAGAGTTGTTATTTTTTTGTCGTATTTTCTTTGAGCTTGACTCTCTTCTCATGTGTGCGTGTGTGTGTGTGTGTGTGTTTTTTTTTTTTTTTCCAGTTTCTTCTTGTGTGTATGTTTTTAAATTATTTGATTTAGATTTGTTATTTTGGTGTCATATTTTCCTTGACCTTGAGTCTGCTCTCATGTCTGGTGTGTGTGTGTTTTTCCAGCTTCTTCTCATGTTTATGTTTTTAAATTATTTGATTTAGAGTTGTTATTTTTTTGTCGTATTTTCTTTGAGCTTGACTCTCTTCTCATGTGTGCGTGTGTGTGTGTGTGTGTTTTTTTTTTTTCCAGTTTCTTCTTGTGTGTATGTTTTTAAATTATTTGATTTAGATTTGTTATTTTGGTGTCATATTTTCCTTGACCTTGAGTCTCCCCTCATGTCTGGTGTGTGTGTGTTTTTCCAGCTTCTTCTCATGTTTATGTTTTTAAATTATTTGATTTAGAGTTGTTATTTTTTTGTCGTATTTTCTTTGAGCTTGACTCTCTTCTCATGTGTGCTGTGTGTGTGTTTTTTTTTACCAGTTTCTTCTTATGTGTATGTTTTTAAATTATTTGATTTAGATTTGTTATTTTGTTGTCATATTTTCCTTGACCTTGAGTCTCCTCTCATGTCTGCGTGTGTGTGTGTTTTTTTTTTTCCAGTTTCTTCTTATGTGTATGTTTTTAAATTATTTGATTTAAATTTGTTACTTTGTTGTGATATTTTCCTTGACCTTGAGTCTCCTCTCATGTCTGCGTGTGTGTGTGTTTTTGTGTTTTTTCCAGTTTCATCTCATGTGTATGTTTTTAAATTATTTGATTTAGAGTTGTTATTTTATAGTCGTATTTTCTTTGAGCTTGACTCTCTTCTCATGTGTGTGTGTGTGTGTGTGTTTTTTTTTTTTTCCAGTTTCTTCTCATATTTATGTTTTTAAATTATTTGATTTAGATTTGTTATTTTGTTGTCCTATTTTCCTTCAGCTTGACTCACTTCTCATGTGTGTGTGTGTGTTTTTTTCCTGTTTTTTCTCATGTGTATGTTTTTAAATTATTTGATTTAGATTTGTTATTTTGTTGTCATATTTTCCTTGGCCTTGAGTCTCCTCTTATGTGTGTGTGTGTGTTTTTGTGTTTTTTGCAGTTTCACCTCATGTGTATGTTTTTGAATTATTTGATTTAGAGTTGTTATTTTTTTGTCGTATTTTCTTTGAGCTTGACTCTCTTCTCATGTGTGCGTGTGTGTGGGTGTTTTTTTTTTTTTTTCCAGTTTCTTCTTGTGTGTATGTTTTTAAATTATTTGATTTAGATTTGTTATTTTGTTGTCATATTTTCCTTGACCTTGAGTCTCCTCTCATGTCTGCGTGTGTGTGTGTTTTTTTTTTTCCAGTTTCTTTTTATGTGTATGTTTTTAAATTATTTGATTTAAATTTGCTATTTTGTTGTCATATTTTTCTTGACCTTGAGTCTCCTCTCATGTCTGCGTGTGTGTGTGTGTTTTTGTGTTTTTTCCAGTTTCATCTCATGTGTATGTTTTTAAATTATTTGATTTAGAGTTGTTATTTTATTGTCGTTTTTTCTTTGAGCTTGACTCTCTTCTCATGTGTGCGCGCGTGTGTGTGTGTGTTTTTTTTTCCAGTTTCTTCTCATGTGTAAGTTTTTAAAATTATTTGATTTAGATTTGTTATTTTGTTCTTATATTTTCCTTCAGCTTGACTCACTTCTCATGTGTGTGTGTGTGTGTTTTTTCCAGTTTTTTCTCATATGTATGTTTTTAAATTATTTGATTTAGATTTGTTATTTTGTTGTCATATTTTCTTTGAGCTTGACTCTCTTCTCATGTGTGCGTGTGTGTGTGTGTTTTTTTTTTGCCAGTTTCTTCTCATGTCTATGATTTTTAATTATTTGATTTAGATTTGTTATTTTGTTGCCATATTTTCCTTCAGCTTGACTCTCTTCTCATGTGTGTGTGTTTATTTTCCAGTTTCTTTTCATGTGTATGTTTTTAAATTATTTGATTTAGATTTGTTATTTTGTTGTCATATTTTTTTTGAGTTACTCTCTTTTTTTATATTTGACTTAATCGCTTAATTTTTTTATTACTATTCGTTGTTTTGTTTATGTTTCTCATCTAAAGGTGCGCGTATAAATTTGTTATCTTTTTCTTAGCTTTATAGTGGGTAGCTTATTTTTTGTTACGTTAATATTTAATGAGTTAATTTTTTTGCTTTAATTAATATTTATTTATTGTAACACTTATTATTTATCATGTATATGTATCAAAAAAATCTCTCATTTTTCCTTGACTCTCTTCTCATGTGTGTGTGTGTGTTTTTTTTTTTCAGTTTCTTCTTATGTGTATGTTTTTAAATTATTTGATTTAGATTTGTTATTTTGTTGTCATATTTTGCTTCAACTTGACTCACTTCTCATGTGTGTGTGTGTGTGTGTTTTTTTTTTTCTAGTTTTTTCTCATGTGTATGTTTTTAAATTATTTGATTTAGAATTGTTATTTTGTTGTCCTATTTTCTTTGAGCTTGACTCTCTTCTCATGTGTGCGCGCGTGTGTGTGTGTTTTTTTTTCCAGTTTCTTCTCATGTGTATATTTTTAAATTATTAAATTTAGATTTCTTATTTTGTTGTCATATTTTCCTTCAGCTTGACCCTCTTCCCATGTGTGTGTGTTTGGGTTTTTTTTTTTTTTCCAGTTTCTTCTCATGTGTTTGTTTCTAAATTATTTGATTTAGATTTTTTATTTTGTTGTCATATTTTCTTTGAGTTACTATTTTTTTTATATATTTGACTTAATCACTTAATTTTTTTCTTACTATTCGTTGTCTTGTTTATGTTTCTCATCCAAAGGTGCGCGTATAAATTAGTTATCTTTTCCTTAGCTTTATAACTTCATAACTTTATAATGGGTTGCTTATTTTTTGTTACGTTAATATTTAATGAGTTAATTTTTTTGCTTTAATTAATGTTTATTTATTTTAACACTTATAATTTATCATGTATATGTATCAAAAAATTCTCTCATTTATCCTTGACTCTCTTCTCATGTGTGTGTTTGTGTGTTTTTTGTTTTTTTTTTCCTGTTTCTTCTCATATTTATGTTTTGAAATTATTTGATTTAGATTTGTTATTTTGTTGTCATATTTTCCTTGAGCTTGACTCTCTGCTCATGTGTGTGTGTGTGTGTGTTTTTCCAGCTTCTTCTCTTGTGTATGTTTTTAAATTATTTGATTTATATTTGTAATTTTGTTGTCATATTTTCTTTGAGTTACTATCTTTTTTTATATTTGACTTAATCGCTTAATTTTTTTATTACTATTCGTTATGTAGTTTATATTTCTCATCTAAAGGTTCGCGTATAAATTAGTTATCTTTTCCTTAGCTTTATAACTTCATAACTTTATAGTGGGTTGCTTATTATTTGTTACGTTAATATTTAATTAGTTAAGTATTTTTGCTTTAATTAATGTTTATTTATTGTAACACTTATTATTTATCATTTATATGTATCAAAAATTTCTCTCCTTTATCCTTGACTCTCTGCTCTTGTGTGCGTGTGTGTGTGTGTGTGTTTTTTTTTTTTTCTCAGTTTCTTGTCATGTGTATGTTTTTAAATTATTTGATTTAGATTTGTTATTTTGTTGTCATATTTTCTTTGAGTTACTATCTTTTTTTATATTTGACTTAATCGCTTAATTTTTTTATTACTATTCGTTGTGTAGTTTATATTTCTCATCTAAAGGTTCGCGTATAAATTAGTTATCTTTTTCTTAGCTTTATAACTTCATAACTTTATAGTGGGTTGCTTATTATTTGTTACGTTAATATTTAATTAGTTAAGTATTTTTGCTTTAATTAATGTTTATTTATTGTAACACTTATTATTTATCATCTATATGTATCAAAAATTTCTCTCCTTTATCCTTGACTCTCTGCTCTTGTGTGTGTGTGTGTGTTTTTTTTTTTCCAGTTTCTTCTCATGTGTATGATTTTAAATTATTTGATTTAGATTTGTTATTTTATTGTCATATTTTCCTTCAGCTTGACTCTCTTCTCATGTGTGTGTGTTTTCCAGTTTTTTCTCATGTGTATGTTTTTAAATTATTTGATTTAGGTTTGTTATTTTGTTGTCGTATTTTCTTTGAGCTTGACTCTCTTCTCATGTGTGTGTGTGTGTGTGTGTGTTTTTTTTTACAGTTTATAACTTCATAACTTTATAGTAGGTTGCTTATTTTTTGTTACGTTACTATTTAGTGAGTTAATGTTTTCTCTTTAATTAATGTTTATTTATTATAACACTTATTATTTATCATCTACATGTATCAAAAATTTCTCTTCTTTATCCTTGACTCTCTTCTAATGTGTGTGTGTGTGTTTTTTCCAGTTTCTTCTCATCTGTATGTTTTTAAATTATTTGATTTACATTTGTTATTTTGTTGTCATATTTTCCTTGACCTTGAGTCTCCTCTCATGTCTTCGTGTGTGTGTGTGTGTGTGTTTTTGTGTTTTTTCCAGTTTCATCTCATGTGTATGTTTTTAAATTATTTGATTTAGAGTTGTTATTTTGTTGTCGTATTTTCTTTGTGCTTGACTCTCTTCTCATGTGTGCGTGTGTGTGTTTTTTTTTCCAGTTTCTTCTCATGTGTTTGTTTTTAAATTATTTGATTTAGATTTGTTATTTTGTTGTCATATTTTCCTTCAGCTTGACTCTCTTCTCATGTGTGTGTGTGTGTGTTTTTTTATTCCAGTTTCTTCTCATGTGTATGTTTTTAAATTATTTGATTTAGAGTTGTTATTTTGTTGTCATATTTTCTTTGAGTTACTATCTTTTTTTTTATTTGACTTAATCACTTAATTTTTTTGTTACTATTCGTTTTCTTGTTTATGTTTCTCATCCAAAGGCGCGCGCATAAATTAGTTATCTTTTCCTTAGCTTTATAACTTCATAACTTTAAAGTGGGTTGCTTATTTTTTGTTACGTTAATATTTAACGAGTTAATTTTTTTGTTTTAATTAATGTTTATTTATTGTAACACTTATTATTTATCATGTATATGTATCAAAAAATTCTCTCATTTATCCTTGACTCTCTTCTCATGTGTGTGTCTGTGTGTTTTTTTGTTTTTTTGTTTTTTTTTTTCAGTTTCTTCTCATATTTATGTTTTGAAATTATTTGATTTAGATTTGTTATTTTGTTGTC
Organism: Acacia pycnantha; assembly: GCA_025563575.1. Classification (NCBI taxonomy): domain Eukaryota; kingdom Viridiplantae; phylum Streptophyta; class Magnoliopsida; order Fabales; family Fabaceae; genus Acacia; species Acacia pycnantha. The sequence goes on from JAMWYP010000154.1 coordinate 1,398,030, forward strand.
ATATTTTCCTTGAGCTTGACTCTCTGCTCATGTGTGTGTGTGTGTGTGTGTGTTTTTCCAGCTTCTTCTCATGTGTATATTTTTAAATTATTTGATTTAGATTTGTTATTTTGTTGTCATATTTTCTTTGAGTTACTAACTTTTTTTATATTTGACTTAATCGCTTAATTTTTTTATTACTATTCGTTGTGTAGTTTATATTTCTCATCTAAAGGTTCGCATATAAATTAGTTATCTTTTCCTTAGCTTTATAACTTCATAACTTTATAGTGGGTTGCTTATTATTTGTTACGTTAATATTTAATTAGTTAAGTATTTTTGCTTTAATTAATTTTTATTTATTGTAACTCTTATTATTTATCATCTATATGTATCAAAAATTTCTCTCCTTTATCCTTGACTCTCTGCTCTTGTGTGCGTGTGTGTGTGTTTTTTTTTTCCAGTTTCTTCTCATGTGTATGATTTTAAATTATTTGATTTAGATTTGTTATTTTATTGTCATATTTTCCTTCAGCTTGACTCTCTTCTCATGTGTGTGTGTTTTCCAGTTTTTTCTCATGTGTATGTTTTTAAATTATTTGATTTAGGTTTGTTATTTTGTTGTCGTATTTTCTTTGAGTTTGACTCTCTTCTCATGTGTGTGTGTGTGTGTTTTGTTTTTTCCAGTTTATAACTTCATAACTTTATAGTAGGTTGCTTATTTTTTGTTACGTTACTATTTAGTGAGTTAATGTTTTCTCTTTAATTAATGTTTATTTATTGTAACACTTATTATTTATCATCTACATGTATCAAAAATTTCTCTTCTTTATCCTTGACTCTCTTCTCATGTGTGTGTGTGTGTTTTTGTGTTTTTTCCAGTTTCTTCTCATCTGTATGTTTTTAAATTATTTGATTTACATTTGTTATTTTGTTGTCATATTTTCCTTGACCTTGAGTCTCCTCTCATGTCTTCGTGTGTGTGTGTGTGTGTTTTTGTGTTTTTTCCAGTTTCATCTCATGTGTATGTTTTTAAATTATTTGATTTAGAGTTGGTATTTTGTTGTCGTATTTTCGTTGTGCTTGACTCTCTTCTCATGTGTGCGTGTGTGTGTTTTTTTTTCCAGTTTCTTCTCATGTGTTTGTTTTTAAATTATTTGATTTAGATTTGTTATTTTGTTGTCATATTTTCCTTCAGCTTGACTCTCTTCTCATGTGTGTGTGTGTTTTTTTTTCCAGTTTCTTCTCATGTGTATGTTTTTAAATTATTTGATTTAGAGTTGTTATTTTGTTGTCATATTTTCTTTGAGTTACTATCTTTTTTTTTTTATTTGACTTAATCCCTTAATTTTTTTCTTACTATTCGTTTTCTTGTTTATGTTTCTCATCCAAAGGCGCGCGCATAAATTAGTTATCTTTTCCTTAGCTTTATAACTTCATAACTTTATAGTGGGTTGCTTATTTTTTGTTACGTTAATATTTAACGAGTTAATTTTTTTGTTTTAATTAATGTTTATTTATTGTAACACTTATTATTTATCATGTATATGTATGAAAAAATGCTCTCATTTATCCTTGACTCTCTTCTCATGTGTGTGTCTGTGTGTTTTTTTGTTTTTTTTTTTCAGTTTCTTCTCATATTTATGTTTTGAAATTATTTGATTTAGATTTGTTATTTTGTTGTCATATTTTCCTTGAGAGACTCTCTGCTCATGTGTGTGTGTGTGTGTGTCTTTCCAGCTTCTTCTCATGTGTATATTTTTAAATTATTTGATTTAGATTTGTTATTTTGTTGTCATATTTTCTTTGAGTTACTAACTTTTTTTATATTTGACTTAATTGCTTAATTTTTTTATTACTATTCGTTGTCTAGTTTATCTTTCTCATCTAAAGGTTCGCGTATAAATTAGTTATCTTTTCCTTAGCTTTATGACTTCATAACTTTATAGTGGGTTGCTTATTATTTGTTACGTTAATATTTAATTAGTTAAGTATTTTTGCTTTAATTAATGTTTATTTATTGTAACACTTATTATTTATCATCTATATGTATCAAAAATTTCTCTCCTTTATCCTTGACTCTCTGCTCTTGTGTGCATGTGTGTGTGTGTTTTTTTTTCCAGTTTCTTCTCATGTGTATGATTTTAAATTATTTGATTTAGATTTGTTATTTTATTGTCATATTTTCCTTCAGCTTGACTATCTTCTCATGTGTGTGTGTTTTCCAGTTTTTTCTCATGTGTATGTTTTTAAATTATTTGATTTAGGTTTGTTATTTTGTTGTCGTATTTTCTTTGAGCTTGACTCTCTTCTCATGTGTGTGTGTGTGTGTGTGTTTTTTTTTTCCAGTTTATAACTTCATAACTTTATAGTAGGTTGCTTATTTTTTGTTACGTTACTATTTAGTGAGTTAATGTTTTCTCTTTAATTAATGTTTATTTATTGTAACACTTATTATTTATCATCTACATGTATCAAAAATTTCTCTTCTTTATCCTTGACTCTCTTCTCATGTGTGTGTGTGTGTTTTTGTGTTTTTTTCCAGTTTCTTCTCATCTGTATGTTTTTAAATTATTTGATTTACATTTGTTATTTTGTTGTCATATTTTCCTTGACCTTGAGTCTCCTCTCATGTCTGCGTGTGTGTGTGTGTGTTTTTGTGTTTTTTCCAGTTTCATCTCATGTGTATGGTTTTAAATTATTTGATTTTGAGTTGTTATTTTGTTGTCGTATTTTCTTTGAGCTTGACTCTCTTCTCATGTGTGCGTGTGTGTGTTTTTTTTTTTCCAGTTTCTTCTCATGTGTATGTTTTTAAATTATTTGATTTAGATTTGTTATTTTGTTGTCATATTTTCCTTCAGCTTGACTCTCTTCTCATGTGTCTGTGTGTGTGTGTGTTTTTTTTTTTGCAGTTTCTTCTCATGTGTATGTTTTTAAATTATTTGATTTAGAGTTGTTATTTTGTTGTCATATTTTCTTTGAGTTACTATCTTTTTTTTTTTGACTTAATCACTTAATTTTTTTCTTACTATTCGTTGTCTTGTTTATGTTTCTCATCCAAAGGCGCGCGCATAAATTAGTTATCTTTTCCTTAGCTTTATAACTTCATAACTTTATAGTGGGTTGCTTATTTTTGTTACGTTAATATTTAATGAGTTAATTTTTTTGCTTTAATTAATGTTTATTTATTGTAACACTTATTATTTATCATGTATATGTATCAAAAAATTCTCTCATTTATCCTTGACTCTCTTCTCATGTGTGTGTCTGTATGTTTTTTTGTTTTTTTTTTTTCAGTTTCTTCTCATATTTATGTTTTGAAATTATTTGATTTAGATTTGTTATTTTGTTGTCATATTTTCCTTGAGTTACTATCTTTTTTTATATTTGACTTAATCGCTTAAATTTTTTATTACTATTCGTTGTCTAGTTTATATTTCTCATCTAAAGGTTCGCGTATAAATTAGTTATCTTTTCCTTAGCTTTATAACTTCATAACTTTATAGTGGGTTGCTTAATATTTAATTAGTTAAGTTTTTTTTCTTTAATTAATGTTTATTTATTGTAACACTTATTATTTATCATCTATATGTATCAAAAATTTCTCTCCTTTATCCTTGACTCTCATCTCATGTGTGCGTGTGTGTGTGTGTGTTTTTTTTTTCCAGTTTCTTCTCATGTGTATGATTTTAAATTATTTGATTTATATTTGTTATTTTGTTGTCATATTTTCCTTCAGCTTGACTCTCTTCTCATGTGTGTGTGTGTGTGTGTGTTTTCCAGTTTTTTCTCATGTGTATGTTTTGAAATTATTTGATTTAGGTTTGTTATTTTGTTGTCGTATTTTCTTTGAGCTTGACTCTCTTCTCATGTGTGTGTGTGTGTGTGTGTTTTTTTTTTTTTTCAGTTTCTTCTCATGTGTATGTTTTTAAATTATTTGATTTAGATTTTTTATTTTGTTTTCATATTTTCTTTGAGTTATTCTCTTTTTTTATATTTGACTTAATCGCTTAATTTTTTTATTACTATTCGTTGTGTTGTTTATGTTTCTCATCTAAAGGTGCGCGTATAATTTTGTTATCTTTTTCTTAGCTTTATAACTTAATAACTTTATAGTGGGTAGCTTATTTTTTGTTATGTTAATATTTAATGAGTTAATTTTTTTGCTTTAATTAATGTTTATTTATTGTAACACTTATTATTTATCATGTATATGTATCAAAAAATTCTCTCATTTATCCTTGACTCTCTTCTCATGTGTGTGTTTGTGTGTTTTTGTTTTTTTTCCTGTTTCTTCTCATATTTATGTTTTGAAATTATTTGATTTAGATTTGTTATTTTGTTGTCATATTTTCCTTGAGCTTGACTCTCTGCTCATGTGTGTGTGTGTGTGTGTGTTTTTCCAGCTTCTTCTCATGTGTATGTTTTTAAATTATTTGTTATATATTTGTAATTTTGTTGTCATATTTTCTTTGAGTTACTATCTTTTATTATATTTGACTTAATCGCTTAATTTTTTTATTACTATTCGTTGTGTAGTTTATATTTCTCATCTAAAGGTTCGCGAATAAATTAGTTATCTTTTCCTTAGCTTTATATCTTCATAACTTTATAGTGGGTTGCTTATTATTTGTTACGTTAATATTTAATTAGTTAAGTATTTTTGCTTTAATTAATGTTTATTTATTGTAACACTTATTATTTATCATCTATATGTATCAAAAATTTCTCTCCTTTATCCTTGACTCTCTGCTCTTAAGTGCTGTGTGTGTGTGTTTTTTTTTTCCAGTTTCTTCTCATGTGTATGATTTTAAATTATTTGATTTAGATTTGTTATTTTATTGTCATATTTTCCTTCAGCTTGACTCTCTTCTCATGTGTGTGTGTGAAACTCATGTGTATGTTTTTAAATTATTTGATTTAGGTTTGTTATTTTGTTGTCATATTTTCCTTCAGCTTGACTCTCTTCTCATGTGTGTGTGTGTGTGTTTTTTTTTCCAGTTTCTTCTCATGTGTATGTTTTTAAATTATTTGATTTAGAGTTGTTATTTTTTTGTCGTATTTTCTTTCAGCTTGACTCTCTTCTCATGTGTTTGTGTGTGTGTGTGTGTTTTTTTTTCCAGTTTCTTCTTATTTGTATGATTTTAAATTATTTGAAAGATTTGTTATTTTGTTGTCATATTTTCCTTCAACTTGACTCACTTCTCATGTGTGTGTGTGTGTGTTTTTTTTCCAGTTTTTTCTCATGTGTATGTTTTTAAATTATTTGATTTAGAGTTGTTATTTTGTTGTCGTATTTTCTTTGAGCTTGACTCTCTTCTCATGTGTGCGTGTGTGTGTGTGTGTGTTTTTTTTTTCCAGTTTCTTCTCATGTGTATGATTTTAAATTATTTGATTTAGATTTGTTATTTTATTGTCATATTTTCCTTCAGCTTGACTCTCTTCTCATGTGTGTGTGTTTTCCAGTTTTTCTCATGTGTATGTTTTTAAATTATTTGATTTTGGTTTGTTATTTTGTTGTCGTATTTTCTTTGAGCTTGACTCTCTTCTCATGTGTGTGTGTGTGTGTGTTTTTTTTTTTTTCCAGGTTTATAACTTCATAACTTTATAGTGGGTAGCTTATTTTTTGTTACGTTAATATTTAATGAGTTAATTTGTTTTGCTTTAATCAATGTTTATTTATGTAACACTTATTATTTATCATGTATATGTATCAAAAATTCTCTCCTTTATCCTTGACTCTCTTCTCATGTGTGTGTGTGTGTGTGTGTTTTCCAGTTCTTTCTCATGTGTATGTTTTTAAATTATTTGATTTAGGTTTGTTATTTTGTTGTCGTATTTTCTTTGAGCTTGACTCTCTTCTCATGTGTGTGTGTGTGTGTTTTTTTTTTTTTCCAGTTTCTTCTCATGTGTATGTTTTTAAATTATTTGATTTAGATTTGTTATTTTGTTGTCATATTTTCTTTGAGTTACTCTCTTTTTTTATATTCGACTTAATCGCTTAATTTTTTTATTACTATTCGTTGTTTTGTTTATGTTTCTCATCTAAAGGTGCGCGTATAAATTTGTTATCTTTTTCTTAGCTTTATAACTTAATAACTTTATAGTGGGTAGCTTATTTTTTGTTACGTTAATATTTAATGAGTTAATTTTTTTGCTTTAATTAATGTTTATTTATTGTAACACTTATTATTTATCATGTATATGTATCAAAAAATTCTCTCATTTATCCTTGACTCTCTTCTCATGTGTGTGTTTGTGTGTTTTTTGTTTTTTTCCTGTTTCTTCTCATATTTATGTTTTGAAATTATTTGATTTAGATTTGTTATTTTGTTGTCATATTTTCCTTGAGCTTGACTCTCTGCTCATGTGTGTGTGTGTGTGTGTTTTTCCAGCTTCTTCTCATGTGTATGTTTTTAAATTATTTGATTTATATTTGTAATTTTGTTGTTATATTTTCTTTGAGTTACTATCTTTTTTTATATTTGACTTAATCGCTTAATTTTTTTATTACTATTCGTTGTGTAGTTTATATTTCTCATCTAAAGGTTCGCGAATAAATTAGTTATCTTTTCCTTAGCTTTATAACTTCATAACTTTATAGTGGGTTGCTTATTATTTGTTACGTTAATATTTAATTAGTTAAGTATTTTTGCTTTAATTAATGTTTATTTATTGTAACACTTATTATTTATCATCTATATGTATCAAAAATTTCTCTCCTTTATCCTTGACTCTCTGCTCTTAAGTGCTGTGTGTGTGTGTGTTTTTTTTTTTCCAGTTTCTTCTCATGTGTATGATTTTAAATTATTTGATTTAGATTTGTTATTTTATTGTCATATTTTCCTTCAGCTTGACTCTCTTCTCATGTGTGTGTGTGAAACTCATGTGTATGTTTTTAAATTATTTGATTTAGGTTTGTTATTTTGTTGTCGTATTTTCTTTGAGCTTGACTCTCTTCTCATGTGTGTGTGTGTGTGTGTGTGTTTTTTTTTTTCCAGTTTATAACTTCATAACTTTATAGTAGGTTGCTTATTTTTTGTTACGTTACTATTTAGTGAGTTAATGTTTTCTCTTTAATTAATGTTTATTTATTGTAACACTTATTATTTATCATCTACATGTATCAAAAATTTCTCTTCTTCATCCTTGACTCTCTTCTCATGTGTGTGTGTGTGTTTTTGTGTTTTTTCCAGTTTCTTCTCATCTGTATGTTTTTAAATTATTTGATTTACATTTGTTATTTTGTTGTCATATTTTCCTTGACCTTGAGTCTCCTCTCATGTCTGCGTGTGTGTGTGTGTGTTTTTGTGTTTTTTCCAGTTTCATCTCATGTGTATGTTTTTAAATTATTTGATTTAGAGTTGTTATTTTGTTGTCGTATTTTCTTTGAGCTTGACTCTCTTCTCATGTGTGCGTGTGTGTGTGTGTGTTTTTTTTTTCCAGTTTCTTCTCATGTGTACGTTTTTAAATTATTTGATTTAGATTTGTTATTTTGTTGTCATATTTTCCTTCAGCTTGACTCTCTTCTCATGTGTGTGTGTGTGTGTTTTTTTTCCAGTTTTTTCTCATGTGTATGTTTTTAAATTATTTGATTTAGAGTTGTTATTTTTTTGTCGTATTTTCTTTCAGCTTGACTCTCTTCTCATGTGTTTGTGTGTGTGTGTGTTTTTTTTTCCAGTTTCTTCTTATTTGTATGATTTTAAATTATTTGAAAGATTTGTTATTTTGTTGTCATATTTTCCTTCAACTTGACTCACTTCTCATGTGTGTGTGTGTGTGTTTTTTCCAGTTTTTCTCATGTGTATGTTTTTAAATTATTTGATTTAGAGTTGTTATTTTGTTGTCGTATTTTCTTTGAGCTTGACTCTCTTCTCATGTGTGCGTGTGTGTGTGTGTGTTTTTTTTTTCCAGTTTCTTCTCATGTGTATGATTTTAAATTATTTGATTTAGATTTGTTATTTTATTGTCATATTTTCCTTCAGCTTGACTCTCTTCTCATGTGTGTGTGTTTTCCAGTTTTTTCTCATGTGTATGTTTTTAAATTATTTGATTTTGGTTTGTTATTTTGTTGTCGTATTTTCTTTGAGCTTGACTCTCTTCTCATGTGTGTGTGTGTGTGTGTGTTTTTTTTTTTCCAGTTTATAACTTCATAACTTTATAGTGGGTAGCTTATTTTTTGTTACGTTAATATTTAATGAGTTAATTTGTTTTGCTTTAATCAATGTTTATTTATGTAACACTTATTATTTATCATGTATATGTATCAAAAAATTCTCTCCTTTATCCTTGACTCTCTTCTCATGTGTGTGTGTGTGTGTGTGTTTTCCAGTTCTTTCTCATGTGTATGTTTTTAAATTATTTGATTTAGGTTTGTTATTTTGTTGTCGTATTTTCTTTGAGCTTGACTCTCTTCTCATGTGTGTGTGTGTGTGTTTTTTTTTTTCCAGTTTCTTCTCATGTGTATGTTTTTATATTATTTGATTTAGATTTGTTATTTTGTTGTCATATTTTCTTTGAGTTACTCTCTTTTTTTATATTCGACTTAATCGCTTAATTTTTTTATTACTATTCGTTGTTTTGTTTATGTTTCTCATCTAAAGGTGCGCGTATAAATTTGTTATCTTTTTCTTAGCTTTATAACTTAATAACTTTATAGTGGGTAGCTTATTTTTGTTACGTTAATATTTAATGAGTTAATTTTTTTGCTTTAATTAATGTTTATTTATTGTAACACTTATTATTTATCATGTATATGTATCAAAAAATTCTCTCATTTATCCTTGACTCTCTTCTCATGTGTGTGTTTGTGTGTTTTTTGTTTTTTTCCTGTTTCTTCTCATATTTATGTTTTGAAATTATTTGATTTAGATTTGTTATTTTGTTGTCATATTTTCCTTGAGCTTGACTCTCTCGCTCATGTGTGTGTGTGTGTGTGTTTTTCCACTTCTTCTCATGTGTATGTTTTTAAATTATTTGATTTATATTTGTAATTTTGTTGTCATATTTTCTTTGAGTTACTATCTTTTTTTATATTTGACTTAATCGCTTAATTTTTTTATTACTATTCGTTGTGTAGTTTATATTTCTCATCTAAAGGTTCGCGAATAAATTAGTTATCTTTTCCTTAGCTTTATAACTTCATAACTTTATAGTGGGTTGCTTATTATTTGTTACGTTAATATTTAATTAGTTAAGTATTTTTGCTTTAATTAATGTTTATTTATTGTAACACTTATTATTTATCATCTATATGTATCAAAAATTTCTCTCCTTTATCCTTGACTCTCTGCTCTTAAGTGCTGTGTGTGTGTGTTTTTTTTTTCCAGTTTCTTCTCATGTGTATGATTTTAAATTATTTGATTTAGATTTGTTATTTTATTGTCATATTTTCCTTCAGCTTGACTCTCTTCTCATGTTTGTGTGTGAAACTCATGTGTATGTTTTTAAATTATTTGATTTAGGTTTGTTATTTTGTTGTCGTATTTTCTTTGAGCTTGACTCTCTTCTCATGTGTGTGTGTGTGTGTGTTTTTTTTTTCCAGTTTATAACTTCATAACTTTATAGTAGGTTGCTTTTTTTTTGTTACGTTACTATTTAGTGAGTTAATGTTTTCTCTTTAATTAATGTTTATTTATTGTAACACTTATTATTTATCATCTACATGTATCAAAAATTTCTCTTCTTCATCCTTGACTCTCTTCTCATGTGTGTGTGTGTGTTTTTGTGTTTTTTCCAGTTTCTTCTCATCTGTATGTTTTTAAATTATTTGATTTACATTTGTTATTTTGTTGTCATATTTTCCTTGACCTTGAGTCTCCTCTCATGTCTGCGTGTGTGTGTGTGTGTGTTTTTGTGTTTTTTCCAGTTTCATCTCATGTGTATGTTTTTAAATTATTTGATTTAGAGTTGTTATTTTGTTGTCGTATTTTCTTTGAGCTTGACTCTCTTCTCATGTGTCCGTGTGTGTGTGTGTGTGTTTTTTTTCCAGTTTCTTCTCATGTGTACGTTTTTAAATTATTTGATTTAGATTTGTTATTTTGTTGTCATATTTTCCTTCAGCTTGACTCTCTTCTCATGTGTGTGTGTGTGTGTTTTTTTTTCCAGTTTCTTCTCATGTGTATGTTTTTAAATTATTTGATTTAGAGTTGTTATTTTTTTGTCGTATTTTCTTTCAGCTTGACTCTCTTCTCATGTGTTTGTGTGTGTGTGTGTTTTTTTTTCCAGTTTCTTCTTATTTGTATGATTTTAAATTATTTGATTTAGATTTGTTATTTTGTTGTCATATTTTCCTTCAACTTGACTCACTTCTCATGTGTGTGTGTGTGTGTTTTTTTTCCAGTTTTTTCTCATGTGTATGTTTTTAAATTATTTGATTTAGAGTTGTTATTTTGTTGTCGTATTTTCTTTGAGCTTGACTCTCTTCTCATGTGTGCGTGTGTGTGTGTGTTTTTTTCCAGTTTCTTCTCATGTGTATGATTTTAAATTATTTGATTTAGATTTGTTATTTTATTGTCATATTTTCCTTCAGCTTGACTCTCTTCTCATGTGTGTGTGTTTTCCAGTTTTTTCTCATGTGTATGTTTTTAAATTATTTGATTTTGGTTTGTTATTTTGTTGTCGTATTTTCTTTGAGCTTGACTCTCTTCTCATGTGTGTGTGTGTGTGTTTTTTTTTTTTCCAGTTTATAACTTCATAACTTTATAGTGGGTGGCTTATTTTTTGTTACGTTAATATTTAATGAGTTAATTTGTTTTGCTTTAATCAATGTTTATTTATGTAACACTTATTATTTATCATGTATATGTATCAAAAATTCTCTCCTTTATCCTTGACTCTCTTCTCATGTGTGTGTGTGTGTGTGTGTTTTCCAGTTCTTTCTCATGTGTATGTTTTTAAATTATTTGATTTAGGTTTGTTATTTTGTTGTCGTATTTTCTTTGAGCTTGACTCTCTTCTCATGTGTGTGTGTGTGTGTTTTTTTTTTCCAGTTTCTTCTCATGTGTATGTTTTTAAATTATTTGATTTAGATTTGTTATTTTGTTGTCATATTTTCTTTGAGTTACTCTCTTTTTTTATATTCGACTTAATCGCTTAATTTTTTTATTACTATTCGTTGTTTTGTTTATGTTTCTCATCTAAAGGTGCGCGTATAAATTTGTTATCTTTTTCTTAGCTTTATAACTTAATAACTTTATAGTGGGTAGCTTATTTTTTGTTACGTTAATATTTAATGAGTTAATTTGTTTTGCTTTAATCAATGTTTATTTATGTAACACTTATTATTTATCATGTATATGTATCAAAAATTCTCTCCTTTATCCTTGACTCTCTTCTCATGTGTGTGTGTGTGTGTGTTTTTTCAGTTCTTTCTCATGTGTATGTTTTTAAATTATTTGATTTAGGTTTGTTATTTTGTTGTCGTATTTTCTTTGAGCTTGACTCTCTTCTCATGTGTGTGTGTGTGTGTTTTTTTTTTCCAGTTTCTTCTCATGTGTATGTTTTTAAATTATTTGATTTAGATTTGTTATTTTGTTGTCATATTTTCTTTGAGTTACTCTCTTTTTTTATATTCGACTTAATGGCTTAATTTTTTTATTACTATTCGTTGTTTTGTTTATGTTTCTCATCTAAAGGTGCGCGTATAAATTTGTTATCTTTTTCTTAGCTTTATAACTTAATAACTTTATAGTGGGTAGCTTATTTTTGTTACGTTAATATTTAATGAGTTAATTTTTTTGCTTTAATTAATGTTTATTTATTGTAACACTTATTATTTATCATGTATATGTATCAAAAAATTCTCTCATTTATCCTTGACTCTCTTCTCATGTGTGTGTTTGTGTGTTTTTTGTTTTTTTCCTGTTTCTTCTCATATTTATGTTTTGAAATTATTTGATTTAGATTTGTTATTTTGTTGTCATATTTTCCTTGAGCTTGACTCTCTGCTCATGTGTGTGTGTGTGTGTGTGTTTTTTTTTTCCAGCTTCTTCTCATGTGTATGTTTTTAAATTATTTGATTTATATTTGTAATTTTGTTGTCATATTTTCTTTGAGTTACTATCTTTTTTTATATTTGACTTAATCGCTTAATTTTTTTATTACTATTCGTTGTGTAGTTTATATTTCTCATCTAAAGGTTCGCGTATAAATTAGTTATCTTTTCCTTAGCTTTATAACTTCATAACTTTATAGTGGGTTGCTTATTATTTGTTACGTTAATATTTAATTAGTTAAGTATTTTTGCTTTAATTAATGTTTATTTATTGTAACACTTATTATTTATCATCTATATGTATCAAAAATTTCTCTCCTTTATCCTTCACTCTCTGCTCTTGTTTGTGTTTGTGTGTTTTTTGTTTTTTTTCCTGTTTCTTCTCATATTTATGTTTTGAAATTATTTGATTTAGATTTGTTATTTTGTTGTCATATTTTCCTTCAACTTGACTCACTTCTCATGTGTGTGTGTGTGTGTGTTTTTTTTCCAGTTTTTCTCATGTGTATGTTTTTAAATTATTTGATTTAGAGTTGTTATTTTGTTGTCGTATTTTCTTTGAGCTTGACTCTCTTCTCATGTGTGCGTGTGTGTGTGTGTGTTTTTTTTTTCCAGTTTCTTCTCATGTGTATGTTTTTAAATTATTTGATTTAGATTTGTTATTTTGTTGTCATATTTTCCTTCAGCTTGACTCTCTTCTCATGTGTGTGTGTTTTTTTTTTCAGTTTCTTCTCATGTGTATGTTTTTAAATTATTTGATTTACATTTGTTATTTTGTTGTCGTATTTTCTTTGAGCTTGACTCTCTTCTCATGTGTGCGTGTGTGTGTGTGTTTTTTTTTTCCAGTTTCTTCTCATGTGTATGATTTTTAATTTTTTGATTTAGATTTGTTATTTTGTTGCCATATTTTCCTTCAGCTTGACTCTCTTCTCATGTGTGTGTGTGTTTTTTTTCCAGTTTCTTCTCATGTGTATGTTTTTAAATTATTTGATTTACATTTGTTATTTTGTTGTCATATTTTCTTTGAGTTACTCTCTTTTTTTATATTTGACTTAATCGCTTATTTTTTTTTTTACTATTCGTTGTCTAATTTATGTTTCTCATCTAAAGGTGCGCGTATAGATTATTTATCTTTTCCTTAGCTTTATAACTTCATAACTTTATATCGGGTCGATTATTTTTTGTTACGTTAATATTTAATTAGTTAAGTTTTTTTGCTTTAATTAATGTTTATGTATTGTAAAACTTATTATTTGTCATGTATATGTATCAAACAATTCTCTCCTTGATCCTTGACTCTCTTCTCTCTTGTGTGTGTGTGTTTTTGTGTTTTTTACAGTTTCTTCTCATGTGTATGTTTTTAAATTATTTGATTTATATATGTTATTTTGTTGTCATATTTTCCTTGACCTTGAGTCTCCTCTCATGTCTGCGTGTGTTTTTGTGTGTATGTGTATTTGTGTTTTTTCCAGTTTCATCTCATGTGTCTGTTTTTAAATTATTTGATGTAGAGTTGTTATTTTTTTGTTATATTTTCTTTGAGCTTGACTCTCTTCTCATGTGTGTGCGTGTGTGTGTGTTTTTTTTCCAGTTTCTTCTCATGTGTATGTTTTTAAATTATTTGATTTAGAGTTGTTATTTTGTTGTCATATTTTCTTTGAGTTACTATCTTTTTTTTTTTTTTTTTATATTTGACTTCATCACTTAATTTTTTTCTTACTATTCGTTGTCTTGTTTATGTTTCTCATCCAAAGGTGCGTGTATAAATTAGTTATCTTTTCCTTAGCTTTATAACTTCATAACTTTATAGTGGGTTGCTTATTTTTTGTTACGTTAATATTTAATTAGTTAATTTTTTTGCTTTAATTAATATTTATTTATTGTAACACTTATTATTTATCATGTATATGTATCAAAAAATTCTCTCCTTTATCCTTGACTCTCTTCTCATGTGTGTGTGTGTGTGTGTGTTTTTTTTTTTTTTTTTCCAGTTTCTTCTCATGTGTATGTTTTTCAATTATTTTATTTAGATATGTTATTTTGTTGTCATATTTTCTTTGAGTTACTATCTTTTTTTATATTTGACTTAATCGCTTAATTTTTTTATTACTATTCGTTGTGTAGTTTATATTTCTCATCTAAAGGTTCGCGTATAAATTAGTTATCTTTTCCTTAGCTTTATAACTTCATAACTTTATAGTGGGTTGCTTATTTTTTGATACGTTAATATTTAATTAGTTAAGTATTTTTGCTTTAATTAATGTTTATTTATTGTAACACTTATTATTTATCATGTATATGTATCAAACAATTCTCTCCTTGATCCTTGACTCTCTTCTCATGTGTGTGTGTGTTTTTGTGTTTTTACAGTTTCTTCTCATGTGTATTGTTACGGACCTAGTCAAGGCCCACTAACTAACCAACTAGCACAGGGGGCTATCCACGTGAGGATAGCAACCTCCTAACAGAAGGACCTAGTCATCAGGGGAGTTAGCAGGATCGTCGGGCACGCACAACTGGATCTGGGGGCACGCACAACGTGGGAACCAGAGATCCAACCAACAAGGTATACTCTCTATATATACGTAGAAGAGATACTCTGCCAAGGTACACACTTCTAGTCCCAGACTATTTACATACAGTTACACTGTGCACACACCGCACCCATTAGGCGAAACGCCTGGTTGTGTCTGAGTGATCCATACTTCCCTAGTACACTTTCCCTATAGGCATACAAGGGGAGTACATCGATCCAAGATCAAACCTCCGGCCACTCATAGGCCGGACATCTGAGTTCTACACCAGAACAGTGGCGCCGACCGTGGGGATTGGTAAACTTCAATTCCCGTGACCATGAGGATCAGCACCCGTGCTTCAAGCGAAAAGCAGGTGAAGACGGATCGAACCGCAGATCACCGTCTACCACCTCGGCAACCACCACACGAGCAGCCGGATGACCCTCTCGGTAACAACCAGCAGGACGAAGAAGATCGGCTATCACAGCCGGAGCAACCTCTCATCCCTAACAACGATCAACCCTCGCAAGACAACCCGACGGATTCGGAGTCCTCGGCTCCGCGAAATCATCGCCACGAGCCTCAGAACTCCAATCCGATTGGTAACCAAGAGAACCCGGCCGTCGAACCAGACTTCTGCTCCCTCCAAACCGGGATGCTTGCAATAATGAGGCGTATGGATAACAGCGGTACAAGAGTGTTTCAAAAGTATAACAGAAAGGAGTCTTCAGCTGGGACTCCTAAGCGTGCTGCTTGTCCTTCTCCTCGATTCTTGGTCCTCCTGATCCTGAAGCTAAGTTAAGAGCTGGAGTCCATGCATCGAACCCCAGGTAACGGTTAACCTCATGATTACATACATCATATATGTACAACAGACATTCTTAAACTTTTGGCAACATTTACTATGGTTAGACATAGGGTATACATAACAGATATGTATGGCAACAACAATACAGTCGGATGACAGACAATCATACAGTCGGATGATAGACAACAGTACAGTCGGAGTACAGACAATAGTACAGTCGGATGTACAGACAATAGTACAGTCGGATATACAGACAATAGTACAATCGGATGTACAGAACAATAGTACAATCGGAGTACAGACAATAGTAAGTCAGAGTACAGGCATGACAGACAATAGTACGTCAGAGTACAGACAATATACACATATGCATACAATAAACATCAGAGTTAAGGTTACCAGTACGCGAACGTACCTTCGTTGATGTTATTCTAGCACATTTTACGAAAAACAACGAAACGTCCAACAACGGCACGTTGGACAGTGTAACGGCAGCAAATCAGGATTTCTGACGTCCTATAAGAGTGATATCACTTTTATTAGTGATTTGATACTATATCTGGCATTTTAGGTAAAAATTATCATTCGCTAGCACTTCGCTACTTAAATCTCCAACTTTTCAGGAACTCAATTCCTACCAAGTTTTTACCTTGTCAGGCATTTTTCAATGCAATGAGGCCTAAAAACAATAGTAGGAATCTCACTCCCTACTTACTAAATCTATCTAACAATTCTACTAACTCTTGAACTAAAAGCTAAAGACCGTAGGACTTACTGTTGAAGACTTCGAGAATTTCTCGAGCTTCTCTCTCTTCTTTCTCCCTCTAGGATTCGGCCAAACAAGGGAAATGAGGTGAGAAAATGAAGAGGAGGCTTGCCCTTTATATAGGCAAAAGTTGGGCAAGTTGTGTAATTTTCACAAACCAAGTTTGGGCCCAAAGTTGTAATCTTCCCTTACTAATTACCACATAAAATCAAACCAAAATGGTGTTTAATTCTGGTCCATGGGAGTGTTTGGTCGACATAACATGGCTGTTGTGGCACAAAATGATTGGTTCCAAGTGATGACTCAAACTTGCTTTATGCGGTCAGATAGAATTTCCCGATCGGTGTCCGTTTCGCGAAATCTCAAAATTCTGAATTCATAACTTTGACGATCTTCTCTTCCTCATCAATAATATCCAATTTAACTTAGATTTCGGTCTCTTACGGGGTTCCAACATCCGGTTGAAGTTTTCTCGAAAACGTGTCCGAACGTGTCCGGTTTGAACGCATTTACGGAATCATCAATTTCTTGAAAAATTCACGATTCCAAATATGTTCATATAAATTCAAACTCATTCCTAGATGTTGAGTTAGAATTTATTTTCTTGAATCCAAAAATGTGCCTACTGCATTTTTCCTATTTCGTCTTATTAGGAAAATGCGCTAACGACCTCGGAATTAACTTCCGGAAGAGGTCACTTAAAGGTAAAAACTCACTGATCAATATTTTACCTTGACTTTGGAAATCTCATTCCTAGATCTCCAGATAGGATCCGTTTCCTAATTATTGAATTACTATTCACCACATTAAATTATATTATATAATAATATAACTTTAATTAATTATATTATAAAATACTATAATTTATAAACTAAGTTTCTATTTTTATTTTTTTTTCTGGCCATTATTTTTTTTATTTTCGTTTTTATTTTATTTATTTTATATAAAATAATTATTTAATAATTATTTTATATAATTTTTCACAAAACTTTCCTATGGGTCCATTCTTGTATTTAGGCTTTAAAAATACCTAAACTCATCCATTTTTCTCAAAAATTTCCAATTAATTAGAAAATATATTTTTACTAATTTTAAGCCAAAAACCACTAATTTTAGGGTTTTACATAATTATCTCTGAATTTCCTTTGCTTATGCTTAAGTAATTAGCCAATAATTTCCTAATTACTTTCTTATCAATAGTTGATAATTTTCTTACTTAGGATGCCTCATTATCTCATAACTTTTGTATTGACATTTTTCCTTTATGCCTCACGCATTATATTAATATTTACGGGGGCATTATGGTCTTTTCAATACTTTTTGAGTATTCTCCTTCAATTTCTCCAAGTTTGTAACTTAATAAATTACCTAAATTAGGGACAATATCCTTCCCTATTTCAAATAGATTTTTACTTGCCTCTTTTATAGCTTTCACGGGGTATTTATAACCCACAATGTGCTTAGGGACTTATTTGCAAATTTTCAATTTGTTTTAGGGACCTATTTGCAAATTATCTAATTTCAAGAGAAATTACCCTGACAACAAGGTAAACTCAATACAAGGTGTTTGAGACCTCATATTCACCTATTTTTAATAGGTATATTTCCCAATTTTGATATTTACCCTAAGTGTGATTTTTAGGGTATTACAGCTTACACCAGCGAGGACTGGGAAGATAAGTCCTGGAAGGATGACGAAGATGACGACAGCTCGGGTTGTCAAAAGAGCAATCAGAAGATAGAAACCGCCCATAGTAAAAAGCCGGCTTCCTCAGGCAAGATTTCCCAAAAGGAAAAGCCAAACCAAAAGGACAAGACACCGAGGTCCCCAACCGGGTTTCAGCGGCGAAGGTATGTCAGCCAACTTCACAATAGCCCTTTCTCCGACCAAATCCTTAACGCCCGTTTCCCAGAGAAGTTAAATTTAACTGAGTTGACGAAGTATGACGGCACTCAAGACCCGACGACCCACTTGGAGGACTTTGACATGCATATGGCAGTAAGAGGTCTGGAGGAGCCAATCGTTGCACGGATTTTTGCTGCAACCCTTAAAGGACCAGGATTGAAGTGGCTCCACACTCTCCCAGTGGGGTCAGTACATAAATTTGAGGACTTAGCTGAGGCTTTCAAGTTGCACTTCGAGACTAGTAAACGGCAACCGAAGTCCCAATATTCTCTATCCAAAATCAGGCGTGACCGTGAGACGCTCCAGAGCTACCTGGATCACTTTAAGCATGCGGCCCTGCAGGTGCGCGGATTAAATGAGGACGTACACGTCCATTTGTTGGTCGACGGACTTGATAAAGAATCCGCCTGGCTGAATCTTTCTTGAAGGAACGGGCGAAAAATCTCAACGATTTTATAACTCGTTCAAAGAAATACCTCGAGGTGGAGCAGATACGTGTGGCAAATGATCCGAGAAGGGACCAAGGCAGAGCCACTCCACCCAGAGATAGAGATTACACGGAGAACAGGAAGAGGGACCCCCGCTGAAGGGGCTCGGAGAACAAGAACCGTGGTGGGAAATTTGATGCGAGAAGCAAGTACGAGAGATACACAGCCCTGAATGTGCCGCGGTCGCAAGTTTGGAAGGAAGTATTGATGACTGAGATGAAAAGGATCGATCGCCCTCGGCTATCCTACCGAAGATTCGGGGTAGACCAATCCAAATACTGTGCGTTTCACGACGGACGAGGTCATACCACGGACGAATGTTACGAGCTCCGGGATGCCATTGAAAGGTTTATCCGCGAGGGCAAGCTTCAATAATATCTCATAGAACATCAAGGTAAGGGCGGCAAACGCAAGCCCAAGAGTCACAGCAAAAGCCCTCCCCGAAAATAAAAAAAACAGGATGACAAGCGGAAGAAGCCGGCTGAGGATGAAGATCGATTTCCCGAAACCGAATTCGACTGTAATGTCATAAGCGGAGCCATGGGTGGAGGTGGAGATACTATGAGTCAACGAAGGAAGTACCTCCGGGAAGTCCTATCCATAAGAGACCGGCCAAAATTCAAAGAGCATCATAACGGACCTTCTAGCTCGCCTTTGTATTTCACAAACGAGGATCTTCGTGACGTCGTCCCCGGACATCAAGATGGTCTAGTTGTAACCGGGATACTGGTGAACTGCCGAGTCAAGCGAATATTTGTGGATGCTGGAAGCTCGGCAGATATCCTCAGTTGGGAAGCATTCAAAAGAATGAGTCTGGATCAGGAGGATTTAAAGCCCTGTAAGACAACCCTCATCGGGTTCAATGGAGAGCAATCACGCCCTAAGGGGTTTATCGACCTACGATTCACACTGGGAACCAGAGACGCCTTCAGGTCAAAAAGAGTGCGATTTATAGTGGCAGATTTTGTGTCACCATACAACATAATTCTGGGACGACCTATTATACATCAATGGGACATGCTGGTGTCCACCAAACATCAGAAGCTCAAGATAATGGGTAACCACGGAAACATTGTCACGGTCAAAGGAGACCAGAAGGAATCAAGGCAGTGCTATTACGAAACCGTCAGAATTGGCGAGGGTGGACCTTCATCGCAGCCACAGGGACAATATTGTGGAAAGTACTTAGATCATGCGGAGCCGGAGTTCCCCGACCTAGGTGTAAATCTTTGTAGAGCTGGACCTTCGTGAGGATGACTGCGCCCGAACCATTTGGAGACTTAGAGGAACTAGTGTTGGGAGAACCCTTCCAAACCACGAAGATTGGAAAGCATTTATCCCCGGAGATTCAAGCCAGCCTCATTGATTTCCTCAGGAAAAATCGGGACGTCTTCGCTTGGAAGTCAACCGAGGTTCCAGGTATTAATCCTAAGTTTTGTTGTCACAAGCTGGGAGTATATCCGGGATCAACTCCAGTATCCCAAAGAAAGAGGAACCACGGCCCGGAAAAGAGGAAAGCATTGGAAACTCATATTGAAGAACTTTTGGAAGCCGGATTTATCCATGAAATCCAATACACCACATGGTTGTCTAACGTGGTGATGGTCAAGAAACCAAACGGAAAATGGAGGGTGTGCACGGATTACACAAATCTAAACAAGGTTTGCCCCAAAGACTCTTACCCAATGCCCAATATAGACCAATTGGTTGACAAATCTTCAGGTTTCCAACTCCTCTCCTTTATGGATGCATACTCGGGTTACAATCAAATACCAATGTACCCCGGAGGACCAAGAAAAAACGGCCTTCATCACTGAAAGGGCCAATTACATTACTGTTACAACGTCATGCCTTTCGGTCTGAAGAATGCAGGAGCTACGTATCAAAGGATGATGAACATGGTGTTCGCGGATCAAATCGGCTGTAACGTGGAGGTTTACATAGATGACATGAGCGTCAAGACTTTGGAACCCCCGCGTCACATCAAGGATTTGGAACAGACATTTGGCAAACTCAGAACTTACCGAATCCGACTGAACCCGGCTAAATGTGCCTTCGGTGTCCCAGCTGGCAAATTCTTGGGTTTCATGCTGAATCATCGGGGCATTGAAGCGAACCCCGACAAATGCCGGGCGGTTCTCGAGATGAAAGTTCCGAAGGACAAGAAAGAGGTTCAACAGCTCGCAGGAAGATTAGCCGCTCTTACCAGATTTCTTCCAAGATCGGCCGAGAAGGCCTTACCTTTGTTCAAGCTACTGAAGAAGGAAGCGAGGGTCCAATGGAATTCAAAGTGCGACGAAGCGTTCGATGGAATAAAACAATGCTTGGCCAACCCGCCAGTTCTATCGAAGCCTGAACCCAGCGAAGCCCTCTATCTATATTTGTCAATTGGCGAGGAAGCTGTCAGCGCTGCATTGGTAAGGGAGGTCGACCATGGGCAAGGGCCGGTGTATTTTATTAGCAAGACCTTACAAAATGCCGAAATTCGGTACCAGAAGTTAGAAAAGGTGGCTTTCACCTTACTCATCGTGGCTCGTCGTCTGCGACCCTATTTTCAGGGCCATCGCATTGTCGTTAGAACTAGCCAGCCGATACGACAAGTGTTACACAAACCTGATCTGGTAGGAAGAATGACAAACTGGGCGATAGAATTATCTGAGTATGACATCGCGTACGAAGCTCACCATGCAATTAAGTCACAGGCTTTAGCCGACTTCGTCAGGGAGCTAACGCCAACCAACTCAGCATCCCACGAAGAAGTGGGCGAGTGGAAAGTATATGTCGACGGATCGTCGAATACCAAAGGCAGCGGAGCCGAGATCATCATCGAAAGCCCAGAAGGCGTTACGATTGAACACTCACTTCAGTTGAAGTTCCCAACTTCAAATAATCAAGCTGAGTACGAGGCATTGATAGCCGGACTCCAACAGGCGAAGGAGAACGGCGCCACAAGAGTTAAGGTTTTCACCGACTCACAGCTTGTGGCTGCTCAGATTGAGGGATCTTATCAAGCAAAAGGCCCGGTAATGGCCAAATACCTTTGTAAGGCAAAGGAGATAATGGCCGAGTTCGAAGAAGCGTTTGTTACACACATCCCTAGAGGAGAGAATGTCAGAGCCGACATCCTTTCAAAATTAGCCAGTACCAAGAGTGCAGGATGTCATCGGACGGTGGTTCAACAGAACCTTGAGGACCCACTTTGCACCATGGCCATCTCGATCGAAGCGGATTGGAAAAAGCTGATCGAAGATTACTTGGAGCGTGGCATCCTACCTGACGATGTCATGGAAGCCAAAAAATTGGTTCAGGAGGCCGCCAAATACACCATGGTGGAGGATCAGCTCTACCGGAAAGGCCTACATTCCCCTATGTTGAGATGCTTGAACTCGAACGAGGCGGGTTATGTTTTGTCCGAGATACATGGGGGAGCCAACGGCCAGCACATGGGCGCTAAAGCGCTTGCCAGAAAAACTTTGCGAGCGGGGTACTACTGGCTGACCATGGAAGCCGATTCGAAGATCCTCGTTAAAACATGTGACAGCTGCCAGAAGCATTCAAGAATAATTTGGTCGCCCCCGGCGGAACTCCATTTCATCTCGGCCCCTTGGCCTTTCTACAAATGGGGGATGGACATCTTAGGCCCATTTCAAACAGCGTCAGGTCAGCTACGATGGCTAATCGTTGCTATTGACTACTTCACCAAATGGACTGTTCTGGTGTAGAACCAGGACACTAGCCCTGAGGGGCTAGGATGTTGATGGAGATTGGGACTTGACCTAGGAGCGATTCCTAGGGCCTACGTACCCTGAAGAGGGATCAAAGTCCACGTAGTTCGATGATAGTGGAGGCGTTTAGCCTAAGGGGTGGTGTGTGTGCTCTGTGTAGGCGGTATGTAAAATAGCCAGAGAGTAGAGCGTAGAAGATGATGTACCTTTTAGGTTAACCAACTATATGTAGAGGTTACCTTAGGGTTAGATCTCCGGCTCCCACGTCGGGTGTGTCCGAGGATCCAGGGAACCGCCCTGCTGAATAGGTCTTTCGGTTATAGTGCTGCGATCCTTATGCGGACTGCCCCCTGTGCTAGCCGGTTGGCTAATGGGCCTTGACTAGGTCCATAACAGATGCCCCCAAGCTCGGTAGTTCAGGTCTCTGAGCTTTCGAGATTAATTGTTTGATTGACTGTGAAATACAGACTTGGCCGAGCTATATCCAGTGTGCGCAAATAGTTTAGTTTGCTCATTTTGAATGCATGTTCGAGTTTGCATTGATTTCGGAGTTACTTGTATTCTGATTGAATTGCCCCCAGACATGTAGTCCGAGTTACTTTTGCTTTGAAACTTCGTCTGTTTCTTTTTATGATCGTCAAGATCTCTTCTTCTTCAATCATCCGGGTCTCCGGGTTTGTTTGCAAGGGCTGATAACAGCGGCCTCGCGTAATTTAGAAACCGGGCTAAGTCTTGGAAGCGACCGAGTTGCGAAAGCTTACGGTGACGGCTTCGCTTGACTGAAAAGCCGGGTTAGATGACCCTTGCACGGAGCCCGGACTTTAACTGTATTAAGCGTAACCGGGGTCCGCCTTCTTTTTCATTTTATGATCGTTAGGATCTCTCTACATCAATCATCCGGGTCTCCGGGTTTGTTTGCTGCAACCGAATTGCCCTAATCCGAATTGTCCTGAAAAGGAACGAATCGGGTTTCCGGATTTGTTTACTACAACTTGCCCCCAGATCTGTAATCCGGGTTGATTGATTGGAGCTGTATCGACTTGATCATGAAAGTTTGTTCACTTCCCGATCAATTCGAATATTTATGTAGTGTTTCATCCATGTCCACGATGAACTAATATAGTGAACTCACATTTGTTTTTAGAGTACTATTGAGTGACTGGGCCAGGGTCATAGATATGATATGCAGAATCTGCGAAAGCGCGTTTGGTATTGAAACCGTAAAGTGGTGAGGGGTCAGTACTTAAACTGCCTCGTATAATTCCGGGTTTGTTGACCGGGTCATCCTAGGATAAAGGGAAACAGTCACTTATCTGGGTTCAGTTTTTCACCGAAACGTCCGAATATTTTGACCTGATCAGGGTCGGCATGACAATTCCGCTTGATATCCCGGAGTAAGTTAGGAAGCGTCCGGGCTGCGATAACTCTACGGAGACAACTCCCTTTGACTGAAAAGCCGGGTCTTAGTCTTTTGTTCGTAGTGAATTACGACTAGGTTCAGTGACCCTGTATTCGCTCTTTCGTTCATGTCTTTGGCATTAGAGCAATGTGAGGAGATTGAATCAATGCTCTCGATTGAGAGTTTCTTTATTTATTTGCAGTTTGTGATCCGGAGTTTACACGGGCTTAACTGTACTTTAGACAGAGCCCGGGTTGTAACCGTATTAACTGTAACTGGGGCAAATGTACTTTACACGGAACCCGGGTTGTAACTGGGACCAGTGTAACCGGGGTCTGTGTTCTTCTATTTTTGGAGGTGGATTCCATCCAATTTAATACGGCACCCTTGCGCCTAATGATGGGAGGGCACCACTAGTTCAAAGGAAACACATGTGATATGTGGATTTGAGGAAATGTGAAATGAACAATTATGGGTGTCGTAACCCTGAATTCGGGTGTTTAAATAGATTTGGTGGCCGTAGCCGTCTTTACCCGAAGCCCGGATTTTAACCAGATTCGGTGTAACCGGGGTCGGGAACATGTGATGTGTGGACTTGAAGAAATATGCAATGAACAATCACATATAAAGAAACAAGATTTGAAAGAAAAAAGTACCTGCTTCCCACGAATAAGCTCTTTTACCCCGCAATTTATGCAAAATTTAGAATTGACGATGACGATTGTCATATCGAAACAAACGAAGTTGATGCAGTTATTAAGAGTAACCGGGTTTAATCCGTTATGGGTGTTGTAACCCGAGATTCATTAGTCCCCTCTGTTGCCCCCAGACCGGTAGTTCAAGTCTTTGAGCTGCTGGGATGTATTTATGGCTTAACACGTATCTGCACACGGAGCCGAGATTTTAACCAGATTTGGTGTAACCGGGTCCGCCTTCAAAAATTCACACGGAGCCGGGATTTTAACCGGATTTTGTGTAACCGGGTCCGCCTTCAAAAATTCACACGTTAACCAGATTTGGTGTAACAGGGGTCCGCGTTCTTTTTGACCTCCAATCACCCGAACAGAGAGAAGAACTGAATAGCCAATTCTCTGCTTCGGAAGTATCACTGCCTTTGTAATAAAGATTCTAAGATCTTTGTGAAGACAAGTGTTATGGCCAATACGCAACCTGTGAATTAGTGAACCAAAGGATTTTCTTTGGGCTTGAACCAATGCAAGGAGGTATCAATATGGAAAAATTTGTCACAATGACCAGCTCCCCCATGCAAAATTTTCTGATAAGGATGATAAGAAGCAAAATTGCCTCTTCCAACTTTCTGATGTCGGACAAAGGGGTGAGGTGGCAGGAACTGAAAAGAGGCGTTTCCCTTTTCAGCACGTGTCTCCAGGTCTAACTCGTCCAACCTTAGTGTTTTTGGTTCAATGACAATAATAATAATTCGTTCACCATGCTCAAATGCTAATAATATCCAAGCAATGAAGAAAAGAAGCAATCTTTCAAGTCCCCAGGCGCCGAAAATGCATGTGACGAAGGAGCCGAAGCAATTTTTGGAACTCTAGCAGCATCCTGTTGACCTTGAGAAGATATTGAAACAACATGGTTTAACTTGACGTGATCAATGCTAGAGCCACTTTTGGTCTTTCATTTGGATGTCTGAGTTCGGCATTCAGCACCATTTCGCATTCAGCACGTAGGCCGGCCGAGGTAGTCACAAACAACGGAACTCAATTTACTGGGATCGGATTCCGCGAGATGATGTCTGAGTTCGGCATTCAGCACCATTTCGCTTCCGTGGAATACCCGCAATCCAACGGTCAAGCGGAAGCTGCGAATAAGGTCATCATAGACGGACTAAAGAAGCGCATGCTGGAAGCCAAAACCTCTTGGGTGGATCAATTACCTTATGATCTTTGGGGTTACCGAACGACAGCCCAATCTTCCACTCAAGAGACTCCTTACAGGTTAGCTTATGGTTGCGAATCCATGATTCCAGTCGAAGTTAGCTTCGCGTATAAATTAGTTATCTTTTCCTTAGCTTTATAACTTCATAACTTTATAGTGGGTTGCTTATTTTTTGTTACGTTAATATTTAATTTGTTAAGTATTTTTGCTTTAATTAATGTTTATGTACTGTAACACTTATTATTTATCATGTATATGTATCAAAAAATTCTCTCCTTGATCCTTGACTCTCTTCTCATGTGTGTGTGTGTGTGTTTTTGTGTTTTTTACAGTTTCTTCTCATGTGTATGTTTTTAAATTATTTGATTTATATTTGTTATTTTGTTGTCATATTTTCCTTGACCTTGAGTCTCCTATCATGTGTGTGTGTGTTTTTGTGTTTTTTCCAGTTTCATCTCAAGTGTATGTTTTTAAATTATTTGATTTAGAGTTGTTATTTTTTTGTCGTATTTTCTTTGAGCTTGACTCTCTTCTCATGTGTCCGTGTGTGTGTGTGTGTGTTTTTTTCCAGTTTCTTCTCATGTGTATGTTTTTAAATTATTTGATTTAGATTTGTTATTTTGTTGTCATATTTTCTTTGAGTTACTATCTTTTTTTATATTTGACTTAATCGCTTAATTTTTTTATTACTATTCGTTGTCTAGTTTATATTTCTCATCTAAAGGTTCGCGTATAAATTAGTTATCTTTTCCTTAACTTTATAATTTCATAACTTTATAGTGGGTTGCTTATTTTTGTTTACGTTACTATTTAGTGAGTTAATTTTTACTCTTTAATTAATGTTTATTTATTGTAACACTTATTATTTATCATCTATATGTATCAAAAAATTCTCTTCTTTATCCTTGACTCTCTTGTCATGTGTGTGTGTGTTTTTGTGTTTTTTCCAGTTTCTTCTCATCTGTATGTTTTTAATTTATTTGATTTAGATTTGTTATTTTATTGTCATATTTTCCTTGACCTTGAGTCTCCTCTTATGTGTGTGTGTGTGTGTTTTTTTTTTTTTCCAGTTTCATCTCATGTGTATGTTTTTAAATTAATTGATTTAAAGTTGTTATTTTGTTGTAGTATTTTCTTTGAGCTTGACTCTTCTCATGTGTGCGTGTGTGTGTGTGTTTTTTTTTTTCCAGTTTCTTCTCATGTGTATGTTTTTAAATTATTTGATTTCGATTTGTTATTTTGTTGTCATATTTTCCTTCAGCTTGACTCACTTCTCATGTGTGTGTGCGTGTGTGTGTGTGTGTGTTTTTTTTTTTCTAGTTTCTTCTCATGTGTATGTTTTTAAATTATTTGATTTAGATTTGTTATTTTGTTGTCATATTTTCTTTGAGTTACTATCTTTTTTTATATTTGACTTAATCGCTTAATTTTTTTATTACTATTCGTTGTCTAGTTTATATTTCTCATTTAAAGGTCCGCGTATAAATTAGTTATCTTTTCCTTAGCTTTATAACTTCATAACTTTATAGTGGGTTGCTTATTTTTTGTTACGTTAATATTTAATTACTTAAGTTTTTTTGCTTTAATTAATGTTTATTTATTGTAACACTTATTATTTATCATGTATTATTATAAAAAAATTCTCTCCTTTATCCTTGACTCTCTTCTCTTGTTTGTGTGTTTTTTTTTTTTTTCCAGTTTCTTCTCATATTTATGTTTTGAAATTATTTGATTTAGATTTGTTATTTTGTTGTCATATTTTCCTTGACCTTGAGTCTCCTCTTATGTGTGTGTGTGTGTGTGTGTGTGTTTCTTTTGTGTTTTTTCCAGTTTCATCTCATGTGTATGTTTTTAAATTATTTGATTTAGAGTTGTTATTTTTTTGTCGTATTTTCATTGAGCTTCACTCTCTTCTCATGTGTGCGTGTGTGTGTGTGTTTTTTTTTCCAGTTTCTTCTCATGTGTATGTTTTTAAATTATTTGATTTAGATTTGTTATTTTATTGTCATATTTTCCTTCAACTTGACTCACTTCTGATGTGTGTGTGTGTGTGTTTTTTTTCCAGTTTTTTCTCATGTGTATGCGTTTAAATTATTTGATTTAGATTTGTTATTTTGTTGTCATATTTTCCTTCAGCTTGACTCTCTTCTCATGTGTGTGTGTGTGTGTGTGTTTTTTTTTTCCAGTTTCTTCTCATGTGTATGTTTTTAAATTATTTGATTTAGATTTGTTATTTTGTTGTCATATTTTCTTTGAGTTACTACCTTTTTTTTATATTTGACTTAATCGCTTGATTTTTTTATTACTATTCGTTGTCTAGTTTATATTTCTCATCTAAAGCTTCGCGTATAAATTAGTTATCTTTTCCTTAGCTTTATAACTTCATAACTTTATAGTGGGTTGCTTATTTTTTGTTACGTTAATATTTAATTAGTTAAGTTTTTTTTGCTGTAATTAATGTTTATTTATTGTAACACTTATTATTTATCATCTATATGTATCAAAAATTTCTCTCCTTTATCCTTGACTCTCTTCTCATGTGTGTGTTTGTGTGTTTTTTCGTTTTTTCCAGTTTCTTCTCATCTGTATGTTTTTAAATTATTTGATTTATATTTGTTATTTTGTTGTCATATTTTCCTTGACATTGACTCTCTTCTCATGTGTGTGTGTGTGTGTGTGTGTGTGTTTTTTGTGCTTTTTCCAGTTTCAGCTCATGTGTATGTTTTTAAATTATTTGATTTAGAGTTGTTATTTTGTTGTCGTATTTTCTTTGAGCTTGACTCTCTTCTCATGTGTGCGTGTGTGTGTGTTTGTGTTTTTTTTTTTTCAGTTTCTTCTCATGTGTATGTTTTTAAATTATTTGATTTAGATTTGTGATTTTGTTGTCATATTTTCCTTCAGCTTGACTCACTTCTCATGTGTGTGTGCATGTGTGTGTGTGTGTTTTTTTTTTCCAGTTTCTTCTCATGTGTATGTTTTTAAATTATTTGATTTAGATTTGTTATTTTGTTGTCATATTTTCTTTGAGTTACTATCTTTTTTTATATTTGACTTAATCGCTTAATTTTTTAGAGTAAATACCCTTTTTGGTCCCTGAAATAACACGCGCTACCCATTTTGGTCCCTGAGTAAAAAAAAAAGGCATTTTTAGTCCTTAAACAGTAAAAAAAGGTCCCTTTTAGTCCTTTTAGTCATTTTTTGTGGGCATTTTAATCCCTCACAAATTCCCAAAAAATCATTTTGTCCCTAAAAAGGACCGAAATGACATTTTTTTAACTCAGTGACCAAAATGGGTAGAGCGTGTTTTTCCAGGGACATAAATGGGTATTTACTCATTTTTTTATTACTATTCGTTCTCTAGTTTATATTTCTCATCTAAAGCTTCGCGTCTAAATTAGTTATCTTTTCCTTAGCTTTATAACTTCATAACTTTATAGTGGGTTGCTTATTTTTTGTTTCGTTAATATTTAATTAGTTAAGTTTTTTTGCTTTAATTAATGTTTATTTATTGTAACACTTATTATTTATCATCTATGTTTATCAAAAATTTCTCTCCTTTATCCTTGACTCTCTTCTCATGTGTGTGTGTGTGTGTTTTTGTATTTTTTCCAGTTTCTTCTCATCTGTATGTTTTTAAATTATTTGATTTAAATTTTTTATTTTGTATTTATATTTTCCTTGACATTGAGTCTCCTCTCATGTCTGCGTGTGTTTTTTATTTTTTTTGTGTTTTTTCCAGTTTCATATCATGTTTTTGTTTTAAAATTATTTGATTTAGAGTTGTTATTTTATTGTCGTATTTTCTTTGAGCTTGACTCTCTTCTCATGTGTATGTTTTTAAATCATTTGATTAAGATTTGTGATTTTGTTGTCATATTTTCTTTGAGCTTGACTCTCTTCTCATGTGTGTGTGTGTGTGTGTGTGTGTTTTTCTGTTTTTTCCACTTTCTTCTCATGTTTTTGTTTTTGAATTATTTGATTTAGATTTGTTATTTTGTTGTCTTATTTTCTTTGAGTTACTATTTCTTTTATATTTGACTTAATTACTTAATTTTTTTCTTACTATTCGTTGTCTTTTTATGTTTCTCATCTAAAGGTGCGCGTATAAATTTTTTATCTTTTCCTTAGCTTTATAACTTCATAACTTTATAGTGGGTTGCTTATTTTTTGTTACGTTAATATTTTGATTAGTTATGTTTTTTTGCTTTAATTAATGTTAATTTATTGTAACACTTATTATTTATCATGTATATGTATCAAACAATTCTCTCCTTGATCCTTGACTCTCTTCTCATATGTGTGTGTGTGTTTTTGTGTTTTTTCCTGTTTCTTCTCATGTGTATGTTTTTAAATTATTTGATTTAGATTTGTTATTTTGTTGTCATATTTTCCTTGACATTGACTCTCTTCTCATGTGTGTGTGTGTGTGTGTGTGTTTTTTTTGTGCTTTTTCCAGTTTCATCTCATGTGTATGTTTTTAAATTATTTGATTTAGAGTTGTTATTTTGTTGTCGTATTTTCTTTGAGCTTGACTCTCTTCTCATGTGTGCGTGTGCGTGTGTTTGTGTTTTTTTTTTCAGTTTCTTCTCATGTGTATGTTTTTAAATTATTTGATTTAGATTTGTTTTTTTTGTTGTCATATTTTCCTTTAGCTTGACTCTCTTGATGTGTGTTTGTGTGTGTGTGTTTTTTTTTTTTCCAGTTTCTTCTCTTGTTTATGTTTTTAAATTATTTGATTTAGATTTGTTATTTTGTTGTGATATTTTCTTTGAGCTTGACTCTCTTCTCATGTGTGTGTGTGTGTTTTTTTTTCCAGTTTCTTCTCATGTGTATGTTTTTAAATTATTTGATTTAGATTTTTTATTTTGTTGCCATATTTTCTTTGAGCTTGATTCTCTTCTCATGTGTGTGTGTGTGCGTTTTTTATTTTTTATTTGCCAATTTCTTCTCATGTGTATGTTTTTAAATTATTTGATTTAGATTTGTTATTTTGTTGTCGTATTTTCTTTGAGCTTGACTCTCTTCTCATGTGTGTGTGTGTTTATCTGATTTTTCCAGTTTCTTCTCATGTGTATGTTTTTAAATTATTTGATTTAGATTTGTTATTTTGTTGTCCTATTTTCTTTGAGCTTGACTCTCTTCTCATGTGTGTGTGTGTGTTTTTTTTTTTCCACTTTCTTCTCATGTGTATGTTTTTAAATTATTTGATTTAGATTTTTTATTTTGTTGTCATATTTTCTTTGAGCTTAATTCTCTTCTCATGTGTGTGTGTGTGCGTTTTTTTTTTTCCAGTTTCTTCTCATATGTTTGTTTTTAAATTATTTGATTTAGATTTGTTATTTTGTTGTCATATTTTCTTTGAGCTTGACTCTCTTCTCATGTGTGTGTGTGTGTGTGTTTTTCTGTTTTTTCCAGTTTCTTCTCATGTGTATGTTTTTAAATTATTTGATTTATATTTGTTATTTTGTTGTCCTATTTTCTTTGAGTTATTAATTTTTTTTTAAAATTTGACTTAATCACATAATTTCTTTTCTTACTATTCGTTTTCTTTTTATGTTTCTCATCTAAAGGTGCGCCTATAAATTAGTTATCTTTTCCTTAGCTTAATGACTTCATAACTTTATAGTGGGTTGCTTAGTTTTTGTTACGTTAATATTTAATGAGTTAATTTTTTTTGCTTTAATTAATGTTTATTTATGTAACACTTATTATTTATCATGTATATGTATCAAAAAGTTCTCTCCTTTATCATTGACTCTCTTCTCATGGTTGTGTGTGTGTGTGTGTGTGTGTTTTTTTTTTTTTTCAGTTTCTTCTCATGTGTATATTTTGAAATTATTTGATTTAGATTTGTTATTTTGTTGTCCTATTTTCTTTGAGCTTGACTCTCTTCTCATGTGTGTGTGTGTGTGTGTGTGTGTGTGTGTGTGTGTGTTTGTGTTTTTTGCAGTTTCTTCTCTTGTGTATGTTTTTAAATTATTTGATTTAGATTTATTTTTTTGTCGTCATATTTTCCTTTAGCTTGACTCTCTTCTCATGTGTGTGTGTGTGTGTGTGTGTTTTTTTTTTTTTTTTCAGTTTCTTCTCATGTGTATGTTTTTAAATTATTTGATTTAGATTTGTTATGTTGTTGTCATATTTTCTTTGAGCTTGACTCTCCTATCATGTGTGTGTGTTTTTCTGTTTTTTCCAGTTTCTTCTCATGTGTATGTTTTTAAATTATTTGATTTATATTTGTTATTTTATTGTCATATTTTCCTTGACATTGACTCTCTTCTCATGTGTGTGTGTTTTTTTTTTTTTTTGCCTTTTCCAGTTTCATCTCATGTGTATGTTTTTAAATTATTTGATTTAGAGTTGTTATTTTATTGTCGTATTTTCTTTGAGCTTGACTCTCTTCACATGTGTGCGTGTGTGTGTGTCTGTGTTTTTTTTTCCAGTTTCTTCTCATGTGTATGTTTTTAAATTATTTGATTTAGATTTTTTTTTGTCATATTTTCCTTTAGCTTGACTCTCTTCTCATGTGTGTGTGTGTGTTTATCTGTTTTTTCCAGTTTCTTCTCATGTGTATGTTTTTAAATTATTTGATTTAGATTTGTTATTTTGTTGTCATATTTTCTTTGAGCTTGACTCTCTTCTCATGTGTGTGTGTGTTTTTTTTTTTGTTTTTTCCAGATTCTTCTCATGTGTATGTTTTTAAATTATTTGATTTAGATTTTTTATTTTGTTGTCATTTTTTCTTTGAGCTTCACTCTCTTCTCATATGTGTGTGTGTGCGTTTTTTTTTTTTTCATGTTTCTTCTCATGTGTATGTTTTTAAATTATTTGATTTAGATTTGTTATTTTGTTGTCATATTTTCTTTGAGCTTGACTCTCTTATGTGTGTGTTTTTTTTCTGTTTTTTCCAGTTTCTTCTCATTTGTTTGTTTTTAAATTATTTGATTTGGATTTGTTATTTTGTTGTTATATTTTCTTTGAGTTACTATTTTTTTTTATTTGACTTATTCACTTAATTTTTTTCTTACTATTCGTTGTCTTGTTTATGTTTCTCATCTAAAGGTGCGTAGAAATTAGTTATCTTTTCTTTAGCTTTATAACTTCATAACTTTATAGTGGCTTGCTTATTTTTTGTTACGTTAATATTTAATGAGTTAATTTTTTTGCTTTAATTAATGTTTGTTTATTGTAACACTTATTATTTATCATTTATATGTATAAAAAAATTTCTCCTTTATCCTTGACTCTCTTCTCATTCTCATGTGTTTGCTTTTAAATTATTTAATTTAGATTTGTTATTTTGTTGTCGTATTTTCTTTGAGCTTGACTCTCTTCTCATTTGTGTGTGTGTGCGTTTTTTATTTTTTTTTTCATGTTTCTTCTCATGTGTATGTTTTTAAATTATTTGATTTAGATTTGTTATTTTGTTGTCTTATTTTCTTTGAGCTTGACTCTCTTCTCATGTGTGTGTGTGTTTTTTTTTTCCACTTTCTTCTCATGTGTATGTTTTTAAATTATTTGATTTATATTTGTTATTTTGTTGTCCTATTTTCTTTGAGTTACTATTGTTTTTTTATATTTGACTTAATCACTTAATTTTTTTCTTCTTTGTTCGTTTTCTTTTTATGTTTCTCATCTAAAGGTGCGCGTATAAATTAGTTTTCTTTTCCTTAGCTTTATGACTTCATAACTTTATAGTGGGTTGCTTAGTTTTTGTTACGTTAATATTTAATGAGTTGGTTTTTTTTTGCTTTAATTAATGTTTATTTATGTAACAATTATTATTTATCATGTATATGTATCAAAAACTTCTCTCCTTTATCCTTGACTCTCTTCTCATGGTTGTGTGTGTGTGTGTGTGTTTTTTTCTTCTTTTTTTCAGTTTCTTCTCATGTGTATATTTTGAAATTATTTGATTTAGATTTGTTATTTTGTTGTCCTATTTTCTTTGAGCTTGACTCTCTTCTCATGTGTGTGTGTGTGTGTGTTTGTGATTTTTGCAGTTTCTTCTCATATCTATGTTTTTAAATTATTTCATTTAGAGTTGTTTTTTTGTTGCCATATTTTCCTTTAGCTTGACTCTCTTCTCATGTGTGTTTGTGTGTGTGTGTGTGTGTTTGTTTTCAGTTTCTTCTCATGTGTATGTTTTTAAATTATTTGATTTAGATTTATTTTTTTGTTGTCATATTTTCCTTTAGCTTGACTCTCTTCTCATGTGTGTTTGTGTGTGTGTGTGTGTTTGTTTTTTTTTTTTTCAGTTTCTTCTCATGTGTATGTTTTTAAATTATTTGATTTAGATTTGTTATTTTGTTGTCATATTTTCTTTGAGCTTGACTCTCTTCTCATGTGTGTGTGTTTTTCTGTTTTTTCCAGTTTCTTCTCATGTGTATGTTTTTAAATTATTTGATTTATATTTGTTATTTTATTGTCATATTTTCCTTGACATTGACTCTCTTCTCATGTGTGTGTGTGTGTGTGTGTGTGTTTTTTTTTTTTTTTGCCTTTTCCAGTTTCATCTCATGTATATGTTTTTAAATTATTTGATTTAGAGTTGTTATTTTATTGTCGCATTTTCTTTGAGCTTGACTCTCTTCACATGTGTGCGGGTGTGTGTGTCTGTGTTTTTTTTCCAGTTTCTTCTCATGTGTATGTTTTTAAATTATTTGATTTAGATTTTTTTTGGTCATATTTTCCTTTAGCTTGACTCTCTCCTCATGTGTGTTTGTGTGTGTGTTTTTTCAGTTTCTTCTCATGTGTATGTTTTTAAATTATTTGATTTAGATTTGTTATTTTGTTGTCATATTTTCTTTGAGCTTGACTCTCTTCTCATGTGTGTGTGTGTTTTTTTGTTTTTTCCAGATTCTTCTCATGTGTATGTTTTTAAATTATTTGATTTAGATTTTTTATTTTGTTGTCATATTTTCTTTGAGCTTCACTCTCTTCTCATGTGTGTGTGTGTGCGTTTTTTATTTTTTTTTCATGTTTCTTCTCATGTGTATGTTTTTAAATTATTTGATTTAGATTTTTTATTTTGTTGTCATATTTTCTTTGAGCTTGTCTCTCTTATGTGTGTGTTTTTTTCTTTTTTTTTCCAGTTTCTTCTCATGTGTTTGTTTTTAAATTATTTGATTTGGATTTGTTATTTTGTTGTTATATTTTCTTTCAGTTACTATTTTTTTTATTTGACTTATTCACTTAATTTTTTTCTTACTATTCGTTGTCTTGTTTATGTTTCTCATCTAAAGGTGCGTATAAATTAGTTATCGTTTCTTTAGCTTTATAACTTCATAACTTTATAGTGGCTTGCTTATTTTTTGTTACGTTAATGTTTAATGAGTTAATTTTTTTTGCTTTACTTAATGTTTGTTTATTGTAACACTTATTATTTATTATTTATATGTATTAAAAAATTTCTCCTTTATCCTTGACTCTCTTCTCATTCTCATGTGTTTGTTTTTAAATTATTTGATTTAGATTTGTTATTTTGTTGTCGTATTTTCTTTGAGCTTGACTCTCTTCTCATGTGTGTGTGTGTGTTTTTCTTTTTTTTTTTTTTCCAGTTTCTTCTCATGTGTATGTTTTTAAATTATTTGATTTAGATTTGTTATTTTGTTGTCTTATTTTCTTTGAGCTTGACTCTCTTCTCATGTGTGTGTGTGTTTTTTTTTTCCACTTTCTTCTCATGCGTATGTTTTTAAATTATTTGATTTATATTTGTTATTTTGTTGTCCTATTTTCTTTGAGTTACTATTGTGTTTTTATATTTGACTTAATCACTTAATTTTTTTCTTACTGTTCGTTTTCTTTTTATGTTTCTCATCTAAAGGTGCGCGTATAAATTAGGTATCTTTTCCTTAGCTTTATGACTTCATAACTTTATAGTGGGTTGCTTAGTTTTTGTTACGTTAATATTTAATGAGTTAATTTTTTTTTTGCTTTAATTAATGTTTATTTATGTAACACTTATTATTTATCATGTATATGTATCAAAAAATTCTCTCCTTTATCCTTGACTCTCTTCTCATGGTTGTCTGTGTGTGTGTGTGTGTGTTTTTTTTTTTGTTTTTTTTTTTCAATTTCTTCTCATGTGTATATTTTGAAATTATTTGATTTAGATTTGTTATTTTGTTGTCCTATTTTCTTTGAGCTTGACTCTCTTCTCATGTGTATGTTTTTAAATTATTTGATTTATATTTGCTATTTTGTTGTCACATTTTCCTTGACCTTGACTCTCTACTCATGTGTGTGTGTGTGTGTGTGTTTTTGTGTCTTTTCCAGTTTCACCTCATGTGTATGTTTTTGAATTATTTGATTTAGAGTTGTTATTTTGTTGTCGTATTTTCTTTGAGCTTGACTCTCTTCTCATGTGTGTGTGTGTGTGTGTGTTTTTTTTTTTCTAATTTCTTCTCATGTGTATGTTTTTAAATTATTTGATTTAGATTTGTTATTTTCTTGTCATATTTTCCTTGAGTTTGACTCACTTCTCATGTGTGTGTGTGTGTGTGTTTTTTTTTCCAGTTTCTTCTCATGTGTATGTTTTGAAATTATTTGATTTAGATTTGTTATTTTGTTGTCCTATTTTCTTTGAGCTTGACTCTCTTCTCATGTGTGTGTGTGTGTGTGTTTGTGTTTTTTGCAATTTCTTCTCATATCTATGTTTTTAAATTATTTCATTTAGATTTGTTTTTTTGTTGTCATATTTTCCTTTAGCTTGACTCTCTTCTCATGTGTGTTTGTGTGTGTGTGTGTGTGTTTGTTTTCAGTTTCTTCTCATGTGTATGCTTTTAAATTATTTGATTTAGATTTATTTTTTTGTTGTCATATTTTCCTTTAGCTTGACTCTCTTCTCATGTGTGTTTGTGTGTGTGTGTGTTTTTTTTTTCAGTTTCTTCTCATGTGTATGTTTTTAAATTATTTGATTTAGATTTGTTATTTTGTTGTCATATTTTCTTTGAGCTTGACTCTCTTCTCATGTGTGTGTTTTTCTGTTTTTTCCAGTTTCTTCTCATGTGTATGTTTTTAAATTATTTGATTTATATTTGTTATTTTATTGTCATATTTTCCTTGACATTGACTCTCTTCTCATGTGTGTGTGTGTGTGTGTGTTTTTTTTTTTTTTTTTGCCTTTTCCAGTTTCATCTCATGTGTATGTTTTTAAATTATTTGATTTAGAGTTGTTATTTTATTGTCGCATTTTCTTTGAGCTTGACTCTCTTCACATGTGTGCGGGTGTGTGTGTCTGTGTTTTTTTTTCCAATTTCTTCTCATGTGTATGTTTTTAAATTATTTGATTTAGATTTTTTTTGGTCATATTTTCCTTTAGCTTGACTCTCTTCTCATGTGTGTTTGTGTGTGTGTTTTTTCAGTTTCTTCTCATGTGTATGTTTTTAAATTATTTGATTTAGATTTGTTATTTTGTTGTCATATTTTCTTTGAGCTTGACTCTCTTCTCATGTGTGTGTGTGTTTTTTTGTTTTTTCCAGATTCTTCTCATGTGTATGTTTTTAAATTATTTGATTTAGATTTTTATTTTGTTGTCATATTTTCTTTGAGCTTCACTCTCTTCTCATGTGTGTGTGTGTGCGTTTTTTATTTTTTTTTCATGTTTCTTCTCATGTGTATGTTTTTAAATTATTTGATTTAGATTTGTTATTTTGTTGTCATATTTTCTTTGAGCTTGTCTCTCTTATGTGTGTGTTTTTTTTTTCTGTTTTTTCCAGTTTCTTCTCATGTGTTTGTCTTTAAATTATTTGATTTGGATTTGTTATTTTGTTGTTATATTTTCTTTGAGTTACTATTTTTTTTATTTGACTTATTCACTTAATTTTTTTCTTACTATTCGTTTTCTTGTGTGTGTGTGTGTGTGTGTGTGTTTTTGTGTCTTTTCCAGTTTCACCTCATGTGTATGTTTTTGAATTATTTGATTTAGAGTTGTTATTTTGTTGTCGTATTTTCTTTGAGCTTGACTCTCTTCTCATGTGTGCGTGTGTGTGTGTGTGTGTGTGTGTTTTTGTGTCTTTTCCAGTTTCACCTCATGTGTATGTTTTTGAATTATTTGATTTAGAGTTGTTATTTTGTTGTCGTATTTTCTTTGAGCTTGACTCTCTTCTCATGTGTGCGTGTGTGTGTGTGTGTTTTTTTTTTCTAATTTCTTCTCATGTGTATGTTTTTAAATTATTTGATTTAGATTTGTTATTTTGTTTTCATATTTTCCTTGAGCTTGACTCACTTCTCATGTGTGTGTGTGTGTGTGTGTTTTTTTTTTCCAGTTTCTTCTCATGTGTATGTTTTGAAATTATTTGATTTAGATTTGTTATTTTGTTGTCCTATTTTCTTTGAGCTTGACTCTCTTCTCATGTGTGTGTGTGTGTGTGTGTGTTTGTGTTTTTTGCAGTTTCTTCTCATATCTATGTTTTTAAATTATTTCATTTAGATTTGTTTTTTTGTTGTCATATTTTCCTTTAGCTTGACTCTCTTCTCATGTGTGTTTGTGTGTGTGTGTGTGTGTTTGTTTTCAGTTTCTTCTCATGTGTATGCTTTTAAATTATTTGATTTAGATTTATTTTTTTGTTGTCATATTTTCCTTTAGCTTGACTCTCTTCTCATGTGTGTTTGTGTGTGTGTGTGTGTGTGTTTTTTTTTTTTTTTTTCAGTTTCTTCTCATATGTATGTTTTTAAATTATTTGATTTAGATTTGTTATTTTGTTGTCATATTTTCTTTGAGCTTGACTCTCTTCTCATGTGTGTTTGTTTTTCTGTTTTTTCCAGTTTCTTCTCATGTGTATGTTTTTAAATTATTTGATTTATATTTGTTATTTTATTGTCATATTTTCCTTGACATTGACTCTCTTCTCATGTGTGTGTGTTTTTTTTTTTTTTTTGCCTTTCCAGTTTCATCTCATGTGTATGTTTTTAAATTATTTGATTTAGAGTTGTTATTTTATTGTCGCATTTTCTTTGAGCTTGACTCTCTTCACATGTGTGCGGTGTGTGTGTCTGTGTTTTTTTTCCAGTTTCTTCTCATGTGTATGTTTTTAAATTATTTGATTTAGATTTTTTTTGGTCATATTTTCCTTTAGCTTGACTCTCTTCTCATGTGTGTTTGTGTGCGTGTTTTTTCAGTTTCTTCTCATGTGAATGTTTTTAAATTATTTGATTTAGATTTGTTATTGTGTTGTCATATTTTCTTTGAGCTTGACTCTCTTCTCATGTGTGTGTGTGTTTTTTTGTTTTTTCCAGATTCTTCTCATGTGTATGTTTTTAAATTATTTGATTTAGATTTTTTATTTTGTTGTCATATTTTCTTTGAGCTTCACTCTCTTCTCATGTGTGTGTGTGTGCATTTTTTATTTTTTATTTTTATGTTTCTTCTCATGTGTATGTTTTTAAATTATTTGATTTAGATTTGTTATTTTGTTGTCATATTTTCTTTGAGCTTGTCTCTCTGATGTGTGTGTTTTTTTTTTCTGTTTTTTCCAGTTTCTTCTCATGTGTTTGTTTTTAAATTATTTGATTTGGATTTGTTATTTTGTTGTTATATTTTCTTTCAGTTACTATTTTTTTTATTTGACTTATTCACTTAATTTTTTTCTTACTATTCGTTGTCTTGTTTATGTTTCTCATCTAAAGGTGCGTATAAATTAGTTATCGTTTCTTTAGCTTTATAACTTCATAACTTTATAGTGGCTTGCTTATTTTTTGTTACGTTAATGTTTAATGAGTTAATTATTTTTGCTTTAATTAATGTTTGTTTATTGTAACACTTATTATTTATTATTTATATGTATTAAAAAATTTATCCTTTATCCTTGACTCTCTTCTCATTCTCATGTGTTTGTTTTTAAATTATTTGATTTAGATTTGTTATTTTGTTGTCGTATTTTCTTTGAGCTTGACTCTCTTCTCATGTGTGTGTGTGTGTTTTTCTTTTTTTTTTTCCAGTTTCTTCTCATGTGTATGTTTTTAAATTATTTGATTTAGATTTGTTATTTTGTTGTCTTATTTTCTTTGAGCTTGACTCTATTCTCATGTGTGTGTGTGTGTTTTTTTTTCCACTTTCTTCTCATGTGTATGTTTTTAAATTATTTGATTTATATTTGTTATTTTGTTGTCCTATTTTCTTTGAGTTACTATTGTTTTTTTATATTTGACTTAATCACTTAATTTTTTTCTTACTGTTCGTTTTCTTTTTATGTTTCTCATCTAAAGGTGCGCGTATAAATTAGTTATCTTTTCCTTAGCTTTATGACTTCATAACTTTATAGTGGGTTGCTTAGTTTTTGTTACGTTAATATTTAATGACTTAATTTTTTTTTTTTTTGCTTTAATTAATGTTTATTTATGTAACACTTATTATTTATCATGTATATGTATCAAAAAATTCTCTCCTTTATCCTTGACTCTCTTCTCATGGTTGTGTGTGTGTGTGTGTGTTTTTTTTTTGTTTTTGATTTTTTCAATTTCTTCTCATGTGTATATTTTGAAATTATTTGATTTAGATTTGTTATTTTGTTGTCCTATTTTCTTTGTGCTTGACTCTCTTCTCATGTGTATGTTTTTAAATTATTTGATTTATATTTGCTATTTTGTTGTCACATTTTCCTTGACCTTGACTCTCTACTCATGTGTGTGTGTGTGTGTGTGTTTGTGTCTTTTCCAGTTTCACCTCATGTGTATGTTTTTGAATTATTTGATTTAGAGTTGTTATTTTGTTGTCGTATTTTCTTTGAGCTTGACTCTCTTCTCATGTGTGCGTGTGTGTGTGTGTTTTTTTTTTCCAGTTTCTTCTCATATTTATGTTTTTAAATTATTTGATTTAGATTTGTTATTTTGTTGTCATATTTTCCTTCAGCTTGACTCACTTCTCATGTGTGTGTGTGTGTGTGTTTTTTTTTCCAGTTTTTTCTCATGTGTATGTTTTTAAATTATTTGATTTAGATTTGTTATTCTGTTGTCATATTTTCTTTGAGCTTGATTCTCTTCTCATGTGTGTGTGTTTTTCTGTTTTTTCTTGTTTCTTCTCATGTGTTTGTTTTTAAATTATTTGATTTGGATTTGTTATTTTGTTGTCATATTTACTTTGAGTTACTATTTTTTTTATATTTGACTTATTCACTTAATTTTTTTCTTACTATTCGTTGTCTTGTTTATGTTTCTCATCTAAAGGTGCGTATAAATTAGTTATCGTTTCTTTAGCTTTATAACTTCATAACTTTATAGTGGCTTGCTTATTTTTTGTTACGTTAATGTTTAATGAGTTAATTATTTTTGCTTTAATTAATGTTTGTTTATTGTAACACTTATTATTTATTATTTATATGTATTAAAAAATTTATCCTTTATCCTTGACTCTCTTCTCATTCTCATGTGTTTGTTTTTAAATTATTTGATTTAGATTTGTTATTTTGTTGTCGTATTTTCTTTGAGCTTGACTCTCTTCTCATGTGTGTGTGTGTGTTTTTCTTTTTTTCTTTTTCCAGTTTCTTCTCATGTGTATGTTTTTAAATTATTTGATTTAGATTTGTTATTTTGTTGTCTTATTTTCTTTGAGCTTGACTCTATTCTCATGTGTGTGTGTGTGTTTTTTTCCACTTTCTTCTCATGTGTATGTTTTTAAATTATTTGATTTATATTTGTTATTTTGTTGTCCTATTTTCTTTGAGTTACTATTGTTTTTTTATATTTGACTTAATCACTTAATTTTTTTCTTACTGTTCGTTTTCTTTTTATGTTTCTCATCTAAAGGTGCGCGTATAAATTAGTTATCTTTTCCTTAGCTTTATGACTTCATAACTTTATAGTGGGTTGCTTAGTTTTTGTTACGTTAATATTTAATGACTTAATTTTTTTTTTTTTGCTTTAATTAATGTTTATTTATGTAACACTTATTATTTATCATGTATATGTATCAAAAAATTCTCTCCTTTATCCTTGACTCTCTTCTCATGGTTGTGTGTGTGTGTGTGTTTTTTTTTTTTGTTTTTGATTTTTTCAATTTCTTCTCATGTGTATATTTTGAAATTATTTGATTTAGATTTGTTATTTTGTTGTCCTATTTTCTTTGTGCTTGACTCTCTTCTCATGTGTATGTTTTTAAATTATTTGATTTATATTTGCTATTTTGTTGTCACATTTTCCTTGACCTTGACTCTCTACTCATGTGTGTGTGTGTGTGTGTGTTTGTGTCTTTTCCAGTTTCACCTCATGTGTATGTTTTTGAATTATTTGATTTAGAGTTGTTATTTTGTTGTCGTATTTTCTTTGAGCTTGACTCTCTTCTCATGTGTGCGTGTGTGTGTGTTTTTTTTTTCCAGTTTCTTCTCATGTGTATGTTTTTAAATTATTTGATTTAGATTTGTTATTTTGTTTTCCTATTTTCTTTGAGCTTGACTCTCTTCTCATGTGTGTGTGTGTGTGTGTTTGTGTTTTTTGCAGTTTCTTCTCATATCTATGTTTTTAAATTATTTCATTTAGATTTGTTATTTTGTTGTCATATTTTCCTTGAGCTTGACTCACTTCTCATGTGTGTGTGTGTGTGTGTTTTTTTTTTTTTCAGTTTCTTCTCTTGTGTATGTTTTTAAATTATTTGATTTAGATTTGTTATTTTGTTGTCTTATTTTCTTTGAGCTTGACTCTCTTCTCATGTGTGTGTGTGTTTTTTTTTTTCCAGTTTCTTCTCATGTGTATGTTTTTAAATTATTTGATTTATATTTGTTATTTTGTTGTCCTATTTTCTTTGAGTTACTATTGTTTTTTTATATTTGACTTAATCACTTAATTTTTTTCTTACTGTTCGTTTTCTTTTTATGTTTCTCATCTAAAGGTGCGCGTATAAATTAGTTATCTTTTCCTTAGCTTTATGACTTCATAACTTTATAGTGGGTTGCTTAGTTTTTGTTACGTTAATATTTAATGAGTTAATTTTTTTTTTTGCTTTAATTAATGTTTATTTATGTAACACTTATTATTTATCATGTATATGTATCAAAAAATTCTCTCCTTTATCCTTGACTCTCTTCTCATGGTTGTGTGTGTGTGTGTGTGTTTTTTTTTGTTTTTGTTTTTTTTCAATTTCTTCTCATGTGTATATTTTAAAATTATTTGATTTAGATTTGTTATTTTGTTGTCCTATTTTCTTTGAGCTTGACTCTCTTCTCATGTGTATGTTTTTAAATTATTTGATTTATATTTGCTATTTTGTTGTCATATTTTCCTTGACCTTGACTCTCTACTCATGTGTGTGTGTGTGTGTGTTTTTGTGTCTTTTCCAGTTTCACCTCATGTGTATGTTTTTGAATTATTTGATTTAGAGTTGTTATTTTGTTGTCGTATTTTCTTTGAGCTTGACTCTCTTCTCATGTGTGCGTGTGTGTGTGTGTGTTTTTTTTTTCTAATTTCTTCTCATGTGTATGTTTTTAAATTATTTGATTTAGATTTGTTATTTTGTTGTCATATTTTCCTTCAGCTTGACTCACTTCTCATGTGTGTGTGTGTGTGTGTTTTTTTTTCCAGTTTTTTCTCATGTGTATGTTTTTAAATTATTTGATTTAGATTTGTTATTTTGTTGTCATATTTTCTTTGAGCTTGACTCTATTCTCATGTGTGTGTGTTTTTCAGTTTTTTCTAGTTTCTTCTCATGTGTATGTTTTTAAATTATTTGATTTAGATTTGTTTTTTTGTTGTCATATTTTCCTTTAGCTTGTCTCTCTTCTCATGTGTGTTTGTGTGTGTGTGTGTGTGTTTTTTTTTCAGTTTCTTCTCATGTGTATGTTTTTAAATTATTTGATTTAGATTTGTTATTTTGTTGTCATATTTTCCTTGAGCTTGACTCACTTCTCATGTGTGTGTGTGTGTGTTTTTTTTTTCCAGTTTCTTCTCATGTGTATGTTTTTAAATTATTTGATTTAGATTTGTTATTTTGTTGTCATATTTTCTTTGAGCTTGACTCTATTCTCATGTGTGTGTGTTTTTCAGTTTTTTCTAGTTTCTTCTCATGTGTATGTTTTTAAATTATTTGATTTAGATTTGTGATTTTGTTGTCATATTTTCTTTGAGCTTGACTCTCTTCTCATGTGTGTGTGTGTGTTTTTCTGTTTTTTCCAGTTTCTTCTAATGTGTATGTTTTTAAATTATTTGATTTATATTTGTTATTTTATTGTCATATTTTCCTTGACATTGACTCTCTTCTCATG
The DNA here is from genome assembly GCA_025563575.1 of Acacia pycnantha. Classification (NCBI taxonomy): domain Eukaryota; kingdom Viridiplantae; phylum Streptophyta; class Magnoliopsida; order Fabales; family Fabaceae; genus Acacia; species Acacia pycnantha. The sequence continues at coordinate 1,441,705 of JAMWYP010000154.1, forward strand.
TGTGTGTGTGTGTGTGTGTTTTTTTTTTGTGCTTTTTCCATTTTCACCTCATGTGTATGATTTTAAATTATATAATTTAGAGTTGTTATTTTGTTGTCGTCTTTTCTTTGAGCTTGACTCTCTTCTCATGTGTGTGTGTTTTTTTTTGTTTTTTCCAGATTCTTCTCATGTGTATGTTTTTAAATTATTTGATTTAGATTTTTTATTTTGTTTTCATATTTTCTTTGAGCTTCACTCTCTTCTCATGTGTGTGTGTGTGCGTTTTTTATGAGTTCTCCTAACAAACGTGAGTCTCCTTTTAAGTTCATGAGAAACTCTTGGACTTTTCTTCCTCTTCTCTGTACCTTGATGTCCATTGATATTCAAATCATCCTGCATACATGGAGTACTAGATGGACATTTTGGTACCCACTTATACTTGGGTCCTTGGTGTTAGTAGTGGACTTTACTTGTCCTTTAGGAACCTAAACAAATTTATTTCTCACATTATAATTTCTCCTAATATAGCATGTATGAGAAATATGTCCAGATTTACCACAATAATTGCAAACAATAGAATGATGATTATTATAAATAGTTTTGCAAGAATTGTATTGGTCAAGTGGATGCAATGTCAAATGACCCATATTTGTATATTCTTTCTTCCCACATGATTTTCCAGCATGATTTTCGAAAACATGTTTGTTTTCAAAATAGAATCAGTAAATGGTTGAAGAACAATTTTATGCAAATTTTCAAAATCATTTTCTTAACTACACAAGAAGAATTGGAATTGTTTACCACATGTACATCTTGAGCTCCAGGATAATGATTGATCACGAGTCTTGCATAGGCTCTTCACGGGAATCATCTCTCTCTTGTTCTTCGTATTGACTAGATCGAGGAAGAGATCTAAGATTTCTCCTTCTTCATTCTCCACTTCCAGTTGTTCATCAATTGTGGATACGCGACTTATAGTTTTAGATGAGCTGTCAATATTTTCAACTTCAACATATTTGTTAGAAGAATATATAGAATCAAGAGTATCCCAAATATCTTTAGCATTAGAGCAACATTTGATTTTTATAAAATCATTTTCGGTTAAAGCACTATACAAAATTTTCATTGCTCTAATGTTCAATGAAAACATTTTCTTTTTTTTTTTCTGTCCAATCCTTTCTCGGTTTAAAATCATAGACATTTATAAAAACATTCCACATATCAAAATGAAAACATCTTATAAACGATGTCATTCTAGCTTTCCAAAACCAAAAATCAATATCTTTGAAAAACGGTGGAACAGTATAATCAAAACCTTCCAAAGACGAACAACACCCAAAATTAGCCATTGATAACTCTTGAGACTGTGAAGTCCTTTAAACAAGAGCCTAGCTTTGATACCAAATGAAGGGTGAAATATCACCTAGAGGGGGGTGAATAGGTGATTACAAAATTCTTTCGCTAATTGCTTAGTCACCCACACAACAGATATAAATCAATGCTAGGTAGAGATAGAGAAGAGGAGATTGACACAGAGAATTTATACTGGTTCGGTCCAAATCTTGACCTACGTCTAGTCCCCAGAAACACTCCGGGATTTCACTATCTTACCCAGAAACACTCTGGGATTTCACTCACCCAGAAACACTCTGTGACTTTACACTTGCCCAGAAACACTCCGGGACTTACAATCACAATTACACACTCTGCAAGATGATCCTTCACTCGGACTCACTCCCCCTTACAAGTTGTAATTGTACTCCCTTACTTAAGGTTCCACAACCTTAAGATTTACTGAGATGTTTAGATAATCAAATAGTGTTTAAACTCCTCATTTGAGTAGATAGCTCAAGTGCTTCTCGTTTCTGCTTCTTCCATCTGTATCTTAGTTGGTCAAGTCTTCATGTATTTATATTGTTTGGCATGAGATGACCGTTGAGGAAGCATTAGAATTTGAATTTTGAGGAAATTCGTAGTTGATTGGAGCCTATCTGCATAATTCCCATTTCTGCATGTTTTTCAAGAAATATGGATATTTCCGTTGGAGCTTTCAAACCTTTTGCCCTTGATGATGTTTTTTTCCTAAAATACTTTCAATCAATCGTGTCCTGTTGTTTTCTAACCGTTTGAGAAGATTATCCACCTTTCAAGCATGTTTCCTTTTCGTTGTGTTTTTGAATCAATATTGCGTGGATGAAGGTGATTTCAAACTGATCTGCCATATATCTTTAACATCCGAAAACTATGAGTAAAACGGTTAGAAACAGGTCATTAAAGATCATCATTAATAATATTGAATGCCAGAATCGAAATCTGAAATTTAGATAATATCAGTTTCCAGCGTTCTTGCATATCTTGAACTGACAGCCAATTTTCGAGGGTTATATCTCCCTGGTCTGAACTCCGTTTTTGCTGGTTCAAGTCTTGATGGAAATCCCTTTGAGTCTATTTTCATATGCCACCAATTTCAGATCAATTGGATTTGTAGTTTGTGAGATACACTCAAAACATTGAAGCTTGGTCTGCTGAGTGGCGGAAATTATACTGTCAATTTCAACAATTCATGAATCTCTCATATGACCTCCTTTGGAATTGAATCTTATGCGAATAGAACCGTTTGGAAGTCTAGTTTCTAACAAAATTGGTTTCACCTCAATCGGATTTCTGGTTTGGAAGATATTGTCGAATTACCAGAGGTCGCCAGCTGAATAGGCGGCGAGCTCAGCAGAGTTCTTTGATATACACCTTGACTCGAGTTATGTGTGTATGACTCGAGTCAAACCTATCTAGAGACGAAAATAACATTTCTTGACTCGAGTTAATGATAGCTTGACTCGAGTCAAATCATCCCAGATCACCAAAACACTGTAGCGAAGTGGTTAACTCGAGTTGCAACTCCATGACTCGAGTTATATCATCTTGGAACTGATCTTTTGCTGATTTTAACTCTGAATTGATCAATTCCAACTTCCATATGATCTTGGAGACTTCTAGCATCAATCTAGGAACTTGAATAAAGATGTTCTCATTCCATTCAACAAGTTCTTCCTTCTTTTCTTCATCTCTTGAACATTCTCCATAACTCAACTCTTTCTTTTTCTTCTTCTCTTCTTCTTGAGCTTGAACTCATCATTCTCAACAAGCACTATTCAGGTATACTCCACTATTGCTCAAATATGATAAAACTTCATTCCAACTTCTGTTTGATCATAAAGACTTCTAGTATCACATATAGTGCGATTCTTCTTTGTTAGTCTCCTTTCTTCTTTTCGAAATCTCTTATCTTCTACTTGGTCTACAATTCAACTTGGACTAATCTACATTAAATATAGTAGTTAGTCAATGTAGAAGATAAATATATCATTCAAGCTTTTTGCTTTTAATAATGACATCAATATAAGACATCATCAAAACTAATCATATCCAACAATCTTTTCTTTAGCTTTATAACTTCATAACTTTATAGTGGCTTGCTTATTTTTTGTTACGTTTATATTTAATGAGTTACTTTTTTTGCTTTAATTAATGTTTGTTTATTGTAACACTTATTATTTATCATTTATATGTATAAAAAATTTCTCCTTTATCCTTGACTCTCTTCTCATTCTCATGTGTTTGTTTTTAAATTATTTGATTTAGATTTGTTTTGTTGTCATATTTTCTTTGAGGTACTATTTTTTTTTATATTTGACTTAATCACTTAATTTCTTTTCTTACTATTCGTTGTCTTGTTTATGTTTCAAAGGTGCGCGTATAAGATATCTTTTCCTTAGGTTTATAACTTTATAACTTTATAGTGAGTTGCTTATTTTTTGTAACGTTACTATTTAGTGAGTTTATTTTTTTGCTTTAATTAATGTTTATTTGTTGTAACACTTATTATTTGTCATGTATATGTATCAAAAATTCCCTCCTTTATCCTTGACTCTCTTCTCATGTGTGTGTGTGTGTGTGTGTGTGTGTGTTTTTGTGTTTTTTCCAGTTTCTTCTCATGTGTATGTTTTTAAATTATTTGATTTATATTTGTTATTTTGTTGTCCTATTTTCTTTGAGTTACTATTGTTTTTTTATATTTGACTTAATCACTTAATTTTTTTCTTACTGTTCGTTTTCTTTTTATGTTTCTCATCTAAAGGTGCGCGTATAAATTAGTTATATTTTCCTTAGCTTTATGACTTCATAACTTTATAGTGGGTTGCTTAGTTTTGGTTATGTTAATATTTAATGAGTTAATTTTTTTTTTTGCTTTAATTAATGTTTATTTATGTAACACTTATTATTTATCATGTATATGTATCAAAAAATTCTCTCCTTTATCCTTGACTCTCTTCTCATGGTTGTGTGTGTGTGTGTGTGTTTTTTTTTCAGTTTCTTCTCATGTGTATATTTTGAAATTATTTGATTTAGATTTGTTATTTTGTTTTCCTATTTTCTTTGAGCTTGACTCTCTTCTCATTTGTGTGTGTGTGTGTGTGTGTTTGTGTTTTTTGCAGTTTCTTCTCATATGTATGTTTTTAAATTATTTGATTTAGATTTGTTTTTTTGTTGTCATATTTTCCTTGACATTGACTCTCTTCTCATGTGTGTGTGTGTGTGTGTGTTTTTTTTTTTTGTGCTTTTTCCAGTTTCACCTCATGTGTATGTTTTTAAATTATTTAATTTAGAGTTGTTATTTTGTTGTCGTCTTTTCTTTGAGCTTGACTCTCTTCTCATGTGTGCGTGTATGTGTCTGTGTTTTTTTCCAGTTTCTTCTCATGCGTATGTTTTTAAATTATTTGATTTAGATTTGTTTTTTTGTTGTCATATTTCCCTTTAGCTTGACTCTCTTCTCATAGGTGTTTGTGTGTGTGTGTGTGTGTTTTTTTTTTTCAGTTTCTTCTCATGTGTATGTTTTTAAATTATTTGATTTAGATTTGTTATTTTGTTGTCATATTTTCTTTGAGCTTGACTCTCTTCTCATGTGTGTGTGTTTTTCTGTTTTTTCCAGTTTCTTCTCATGTGTATGTTTTTAAATTATTTTATTTAGATTTGTTATTTTGTTTCATATTTTCCTTGACATTGACTCTCTTCTCATGTGTGTGTGTGTGTGTGTGTTTTTTTTCCAGTTTCTTCTCATGTGTATGTTTTTAAATTATTTGATTTAGATTTGTTTTTTTGTTGTCATATTTTCCTTTAGCATGACTCTCTTCTCATGTGTGTTTGTGTGTGTGTGTGTTTTTTTTTTTCAGTTTCTTCTCATATTTATGTTTTTAAATTATTTTATTTAGATTTGTTATTTTGTTGTCATATTTTCTTTGAGCTTGACTCTCTTCTCATGTGTGTGTGTGTGTTTTTCTGTTTTTTCCACTTTCTTCTCAAGTTTTTGTTTTTAAATTATTTGACTTAGATTTGTTATTTTGTTGTCCTATTATCTTTGAGTTACTATTTTTTTTTTTATATTTGACTTAATCACTTAATTTTTTTCTTACTATTCGTTGTCTTTTTATGTTTCTCGTCTAAAGGTGCGCGTATAAATTAGTTATCTTTTCCTTAGCTTTATCACTTCATAACTTTATAGTGGGTTGCTTAATTTTTGTTACGTTAATATTTAATTAGTTAAGTTTTTTTGCTTTAATTAATGTTTATTTATTGTTACACTTATTATTTATCATGTATATTTATCAAACAATTCTCTCCTTGATCCTTGACTCTCTTCTCATGTGTGTGTGTGTTTTTTCCACTTTTTTTTTTTGTGATTTTTCCAGTTTCATCTCATGTGTATGTTTTTAAATTATTTGATTTAGAGTTGTTATTTTGTTATCGTATTTTCTTTGAGCTTGACTCTCTTCTCATGTGTGCGTGTGTGTGTGTCTGTGTTTTTTTTTCCATTTTCTTCTCATGTGTATGTTTTTAAATTATTTGATTTAGATTTGTTTTTTTGTTGTCATATTTTCCTTTAGCTTGACTCTCTTCTCATGTGTGTTTGTGTGTGTGTGTGTGTGTGTGTGTTTTTTCAGTTTCTTCTCATGTGTATGTTTTTAAATTATTTGATTTAGGTTTGTTATTTTGTTGTCATATTTTCTTTGAGCTTGACTCTCTTCTCATGTGTGTGTGTTTTTCTGTTTTTTCCAGTTTCTTCTCATATGTATATTTTTAAATTATTTGATTTACATTTGTTATTTTATTGTCATATTTTCCTTGACATTGACTCTCTTCTCATGTGTGTGTGTGTGTGTGTTTTTTTTGGTGCTTTTTCCAGTTTCACCACATGTGTATGTTTTTAAATTATTTAATTTGGAGTTGTTATTTTGTTGTCGTCTTTTCTCTGAGCTTGACTCTCTTCTCATGTGTGCGTGTGTGTGTGTCTGTGTTTTTTTTCCAGTTTCTTCTCATGTGTATGTTTTTAAATTATTTGATTTAGATTTGTTTTTTCGTTGTCATATTTTCCTTTAGCTTGACTCTCTTCTCATGTGTGTTTGTGTGTGTGTGTGTGTTTTTTTTTCAGTTTCTTCTCATGTGTATGTTTTTAAATTATTTGATTTAGATTTGTTATTTTGTTGTCCTATTTTCTTTGAGCTTGACTCTCTTCTCATGTGTGTGTGTGTGTGTGTTTGTGTTTTTTGCAGTTTCTTCTCATATGTATGTTTTTAAATTATTTGATTTAGATTTGTATTTTTGTTGTCATATTTTCCTTGACATTGACTCTCTTCTCATGTGTGTGTGTGTGTGTGTGTTTTTTTTTTTTTTTGCTTTTTCCAGTTTCACCTCATGTGTATGTTTTTAAATTATTTAATTTAGAGTTGTTATTTTGTTGTCGTCTTTTCTTTGAGCTTGACTCTCTTCTCATGTGTGCGTGTGTGTGTGTCTGTGTTTTTTTTCCAGTTTCTTCTCATGTGTATGTTTTTAAATTATTTGATTTACATTTGTTTTTTCGTTGTCATATTTTCCTTTAGCTTGACTCTCTTCTCATGTGTGTTTGTGTGTGTGTGTGTGTGTTTTTTTTCAGTTTCTTCTCATGTGTATGTTTTTAAATTATTTGATTTTGATTTGTTATTTTGTTGTCATATTTTCTTTGAGCTTGACTCTCTTCTCATGTGTGTGTGTTTTTCTGTTTTTTCCAGTTTCTTCTCATGTGTATGTTTTAAAATTATTTGATTTAGATTTGTTTTTTTGTTGTCATAATTCCCTTTAGCTTGACTCTCTTCTCATAGGTGTTTGTGTGTGTGTGTGTGTTTTTTTTTTTTTCAGCTTCTTCTCATGTGTATGTTTTTAAATTATTTGATTTAGATTTGTTATTTTGTTGTCATATTTTCATTGAGCTTTGACTCTCTTCTCATGTGTGTGTGTTTTTCTGTTTTTTACAGTTTCTTCTCATGTGTATGTTTTTAAATTATTTGATTTATATTTGTTATTTTATTGTCATATTTTCCTTGACATTGACTCTCTTCTCATGTGTGTGTGTGTGTGTGTGTTTTTTTTTTTTTTGTGCTTTTTCCAGTATCACCTCATGTGTATGTTTTTATATTATTTAATTTAGAGTTGTTATTTTGTTTTCGTCTTTTCTTTGAGCTTGACTCTCTTCTCATGTGTGTGTGTGTGTGTGTCTGTGTTTTTTTCCAGTTTCTTCTCATGTGTATGTTTTAAAATTATTTGATTTAGATTTGTTTTTTTGTTGTCATAATTCCCTTTAGCTTGACTCTCTTCTCATAGGTGTTTGTGTGTGTGTGTGTGTGTTTTTTTTCAGTTTCTTCTCATGTGTATGTTTTTAAATTATTTGATTTAGATTTGTTATTCTGTTGTCATATTTTCTTTGAGCTTGATTCTCTTCTCATGTGTGTGTGTTTTTCTGTTTTTTCTTGTTTCTTCTCATGTGTTTGTTTTTAAATTATTTGATTTGGATTTGTTATTTTGTTGTCATATTTACTTTGAGTTACTATTTTTTTTATATTTGACTTATTCACTTAATTTTTTTCTTACTATTCGTTGTCTTGTTTATGTTTCTCATCTAAAGGTGCGTATAAATTAGTTATCTTTTCTTTAGCTTTATAACTTCATAACTTTATAGTGGCTTGCTTATTTTTTGTTACGTTTATATTTAATGAGTTACTTTTTTTGCTTTAATTAATGTTTGTTTATTGTAACACTTATTATTTATCATTTATATGTATAAAAATTTCTCCTTTATCCTTGACTCTCTTCTCATTCTCATGTGTTTGTTTTTAAATTATTTGATTTAGATTTGTTTTGTTGTCATATTTTCTTTGAGGTACTATTTTTTTTTATATTTGACTTAATCACTCAATTTCTTTTCTTACTATTCGTTGTCTTGTTTATGTTTCAAAGGTGCGCGTATAAGATATCTTTTCCTTAGGTTTATAACTTTATAACTTTATAGTGAGTTGCTTATTTTTTGTCACGTTACTATTTAGTGAGTTTATTTTTTTGCTTTAATTAATGTTTATTTGTTGTAACACTTATTATTTGTCATGTACATGTATCAAAAATTCTCTCCTTTATCCTTGACTCTCTTCTCATGTGTCTGTGTGTGTGTGTTTTTTTTTTTGGTGTTTTTTCCAGTTTCTTCTCATGTGTATGTTTTTAAATTATTTGATTTATATTTGTTATTTTGTTGTCCTATTTTCTTTGAGTTACTATTGTTTTTTTATATTTGACTTAATCACTTAATTTTTTTATTACTGTTCCTTTTCTTTTTATGTTTCTCATCTAAAGGTGCGCGTATAAATTAGTTATATTTTCCTTAGCTTTATGACTTCATAACTTTATAGTGGGTTGCTTAGTTTTGGTTATGTTAATATTTAATGAGTTAATTTTTTTTTTTTGCTTTAATTAATGTTTATTTATGTAACACATATTATTTATCATGTATATGTATCAAAAAATTCTCTCCTTTATCCTTGACTCTCTTCTCATGGTTGTGTGTGTGTGTGTTTTTTTTTTTTTTTTTTGGTATGCTTTTTCCAGTATCACCTCATGTGTATGTTTTTAAATTATTTAATTTAGAGTTGTTATTTTGTTGTCGTCTTTTCTTTGAGCTTGACTCTCTTCTCATGTGTGCGTGTGTGTGTGTGTCTGTGTTTTTTTCCAGTTTCTTCTCATGTGTATGTTTTTAAATTATTTGATTTAGATTTATTTTTTTGTTGTCATATTTCCCTTTAGCTTGACTCTCTTCTCATAGGTGTTTGTGTGTGTGTGTGTGTTTTTTTTTTCAGTTTCTTCTCATGTGTATGTTTTTAAATTATTTGATTTAGATTTGTTATTTTGTTGTCATATTTTCTTTGAGCTTGACTCTCTTCTCATGTGTGTGTGTTTTTCAGTTTTTTCCAGTTTCTTCTCATGTGTATGTTTTTAAATTATTTGATTTAGATTTGTTATTTTATTTTGATATTTTCCTTGACATTGACTCTCTTCTCATGTGTGTGTGTGTGTGTTTTTTTTGTGTGCTTTTTCCAGTTTCATCTCATGTGTATGTTTTTAAATTATTTGATTTAGAGTTGTTATTTTGTTGTCGTATTTTCTTTGAGCTTGACTCTCTTCTCATGTGTGCGTGTGTGTGTGTCTGTGTTTTTTTTCTAGTTTCTTCTCATGTGTATGTTTTTAAATTATTTGATTTAGATTTGTTTTTTTGTTGTCATATTTTCCTTTAGCTTGACTCTCTTCTCATGTGTGTTTGTATTTGTGTGTGTGTGTGTTTTTTTTTCAGTTTCTTCTCATATTTATGTTTTAAAATTATTTTATTTAAATTTGTTATTTTGTTGTCATATTTTCTTTGAGCTTGACTCTCTTCACATGTGTGTGTGTGTGTTTTTCTGTTTTTTCCACTTTCTTCTCATGTTTTTGTTTTTAAATTATTTGATTTAGATTTGTTATTTTGTTGTTCTATTTTCTTTGAGTTACAATTTTATTTATATTTGACTTAATCACTTAATTTTTTTCTTACTATTCGTTGTCTTTTTATGTTTCTCGTCTAAAGGTGCGCGTATAAATTAGTTATCTTTTCCTTAGCTTTATCACTTCATAACTTTATAGTGGGTTGCTTATTTTTTGTTACGTTAATATTTAATTAGTTAAGGTTTTTTGCTTTAATTAATGTTTATTTATTGTTACACTTATTATTTGGGATTTTTACCAAAAAATTGCTTATTAAATAAAATATTACCTGATCAGAGCACCTTTCAAACTAATTTCCAGAGTAATGCTCACGCCAGTAGTGGCGTTTTTCTCTCTCACGCCACTACAACGTGGCGTTTTTCTCTCCGCCAGTAGTGGCGTGAGACTGTCTCACGCCACTACTTGGCGGAGAGAGAAAACGCCACACGAGTGGCGTAAGATGCAATCTCACGCCACTCTGTGCGTGATTTAAAATATATATATATATATATATATATATATATATAAAATAATAATTCTAATTAATAATAAAAAATAAAAATAGTATTATTTTAATTAATAATTAAGGCAATTAAAATATCTAAAATTTATTATAAACCTTAGGAACCAGATTAATTAGTAAATTAATTAATTAGTTAATTTATTAAATTAATTAATTAGCAACTTTTAACACGATATTAAGTTGCTACAATTTAGATTAAAAGTTTAGGGTTTAGGTGCTTTTCCCGAGAATCTCTCACTCTCTCTCAGTCTTAATAGTGAATTAATTAATTCTTGAATTAATTCACTATTGAGAGTGAGAGATTCTCAAAGCACTATTGTAGTGACTCTTAACAAAAATTGTACCTAAATTGTAGCAACTTAATATCGTGTTAAAAGTTGCTACAATTTATATACAATTTTTGTTAAAAATTGCTACAATAGTGCTTTTCCCGAGAATCTCTCACTCAGCTAAATTTCATCTCAGCTGATAGCAGATAACTGGAGAAAATTACAGAAAGTACTATTGTAGCAATATATATAAATATATTTTTTTTTTAAATCACGCACAGAGTGGCGTGAGACTGTCTTACGCCACTCTGTGTGGCGTTTTTCTCTCTCCCGCCAGTAGTGGCGTTAGACAGTCTCACGCCACTACTGGCGGGAGAGAGAGAAACGCCACGTTGTAGTGGCGTGAGAGAGAGAAACGCCACGTTGTAGTGGCGTGAGAGAGAAAAACGCCACTACTGGCGTGAGCATTACTCTGGAAATTAGTTTGAAAGGTGCTCTAATCAGGTAATATTTTATTTAATAAGCAATTTTTTGGTAAAATCCCCTTATTATTTATTATGTATATGTATCAAACAATTCTCTCCTTGATCCTTGACTCTCTTCTCATGTGTGTGTGTGTTTTTTCCACTTTTTTTTTGTGCTTTTTCCAGTTTCATCTCATGTGTATGTTTTTAAATTATTTGATTTAGAGTTGTTATTTTGTTATCGTATTTTCATTGAGCTTGACTCTCTTCTCATGTGTGCGTGTGTGTGTGTCTGTGTTTTTTTTCCAGTTTCTTCTCATGTGTATGTTTTTAAATTATTTGATTTAGATTTGTTTTTTTGTTGTCATATTTTCCTTTAGCTTGACTCTCTTCTCATGTGTGTTTGTGTGTGTGTGTGTGTGTGTTTTTTTTTTCAGTTTCTTCTCATGTGTATGTTTTTAAATTTTTTGATTTAGATTTGTTATTTTGTTGTCATATTTTCTTTGAGCTTGACTCTCTTCTCATGTGCGTGTGTTTTTCTGTTTTTTCCAGTTTCTTCTCATGTGTATGTTTTTAAACTATTTGATTTAGATTTGTTATTTTGTTGTCATATTTTCCTAGAGCTTGACTCTCTTCTCATGTGTGTGTGTGTGTGTTTTTTTTTTTTCCAGTTTCTTCTCATGTGTATGTTTTTAAATTATTTGATTTAGATTTGTAATTTTGTTGTGATATTTTCTTTGAGCTTGACTCTCTTCTCATGTGTGTGTGTTTTTCTGTTTTTTCCAGTTTCTTCTCATGTGTATGTTTTTAAATTATTTGATTTAGATTTGTTATTTTGTTGTCATATTCTCTTTGAGCTTGACTCTCTTCTCATGTGTGTTTGTGTGTGTGTGTGTGTGTTTTTTCTCTATTTCTTCTCATTTGTATGTTTTTAAATTATTTTATTTTGATTTGTTATTTTGTTGTCATATTTTCATTGAGCTTGACTCTCTTCTCATGTGTGTGTGTTTTTCTGTTTTTTCCAGTTTCTTCTCATGTGTATGTTTTTAAATTATTTGATTTATATTTGTTATTTTATTGTCATTTTTTCCTTGACATTGACTCTCTTCTCATGTGTGTATGTGTGTATGTGTGTTTGTGTGTGTGTGTTTTTTTGTGCTTTTTCCAGTTTCATTTCATGTGTATGTTTTTAAATTTTTTGATTTAGAGTTGTTATTTTGTTGTCGTATTTTCTTTGAGCTTGACTCTCTTCTCATGTGTGCGTTTGTGTGTGTGTCTGTGTTTTTTTTTTCCAGTTTCTTCTCATGTTTATGTTTTTAAATTATTTGATTTAGATTTGTTTTTTTGTTTTCATATTTTCCTTTAGCTTGATTCTCTTCTCATGTGAGTTTGTGTGTGTGTGTGTGTTTTTTTTTTTCAATTTCTTCTCATGTGTATGTTTTTAAATTATTTGATTTAGATTTTCTTTTTGTTGTCATATTTTCCTTTAGCTTGACTCTCTTCTCATGTGTGTTTGTGTGTGTGTTTTTTTTCCAGTTTCTTCTCATGTGTATGTTTTTAAATTATTTGATTTAGATTTGTTATTTTGTTGTCATATTTCCTTTGAGCTTGACTCTCTTCTCATGTGCGTGTGTGTTATTGTGTTTTTTCCAGTTTATTCTCATGTGTATGTTTTTAAATTATTTGATTTAGATTTTTTATTTTGTTGTCATATTTTCTTTGAGCTTGACTCTCTTCTCATGTGTGTGTGTGTGTGTGTTTTTTTTTTTTGGTTCTTTTTCCAGTTTCATCTCTTGTGTATGTTTTTAAATTATTTGATTTAGAGTTGTTATTTTGTTGTCGTATTTTCTTTGAGCTTGACTCTCTTCTCATGTGTGCGTGTGTGTGTGTCTGTGTTTTTTTTCCAGTTTCTTCTCATGTGTATGTTTTTAAATTATTTGATTTAGATTTGTTTTTTTGTAGTCATATTTTCCTTTAGCTTGACTCTCTTCTCATGTGTGTTTGTGTGTGTGTGTGTGTTTTTTTTTTCAGTTTCTTCTCATGTGTATGTTTTTAAATTATTTGATTTAGATTTGTTATTTTGTTGTCATACTTTCTTTGAGCTTGACTCTCTTCTCATGTGCGTGTGTGTTTTTGTGTTTTTTCCAGTTTCTTCTCATGTGTATGTTTTTAAATTATTTTATTTAGATTTTTTATTTTGTTGTCATATTTTCTTTGAGCTTGACACTCTTCTCATGTGTGTGTGTGTGCGTTTTTTATTTTTTTTTTCCAGTTTCTTCTCATGTGTATGTTTTTAAATTATTTGATTTAGATTTGTGATTTTGTTGTCATATTTTCTTTGAGCTTGACTCTCTTCTCATGTGTGTGTGTGTGTTTTTCTGTTTTTTCCACATTCTTCTCATGTTTTTGTTTTTAAATTATTTGATTTAGATTTGTTATTTTAATGTCCTATTTTCTTTGAGTTACTATTTCTTTTATATTTGACTTAATTACTTAATTTTTTTCTTACTATTCGTTGTCTTTTTATGTTTCTCATCTAAAGATGCGCGTATAAATTTGTTATTTTTTCCTTAGCTTTATGACTTCATAACTTTATAGTGGGTTGCTTATTTTTGTTTACTTTAATATTTAATTAGTTAAGTTTTTTTGCTTTAATTAATGTTTATTTATTGTAACACTTATTATTTATCATGTATATGTATCAAACAATTCTCTCCTTGATCCTTGACTCTCTTCTCATGTGTGTGTGTGTGTTTTTGTGTTTTTTCCACTTTCTTCTCATGTGTATGTTTTAAAATTATTTGATTTATATTTGTTATTTTGTTGTCATATTTTCCTTGACATCGACTCTCTTCTCATGTGTGTGTGTGTGTGTTTTTTTTTTTTTGGTTCTTTTTCCAGTTTCATCTCATGTGTATGTTTTTAAATTATTTGATTTAGAGTTGTTATTTTGTTGTCGTATTTTCTTTGAGCTTGACTCTCTTCTCATGTGTGCGTGTGTGTGTGTCTGTGTTTTTTTTCTAGTTTCTTCTCATGTGTATGTTTTTAAATTATTTGATTTAGATTTGTTTTTTTGTTGTCATATTTTCTTTGAGCTTGAGTCTCTTCTCATGTGTGTGTGTGTGTGTGTTTTTTTTTCAGTTTCTTCTCATGTGTATGTTTTTAAATTATTTGATTTAGATTTTTTATTTTGTTGTCATATTTTGTTTGAGTTACTATTTTTTTTATTTGACTTATTCACTTAATTTTTTTCTTACTATTCGTTGTCTTGTTTATGTTTCTCATCTAAAGGTGCGTATAAATTAGTTATCTTTTCTTTAGCTTTATAACTTCATAACTTTATAGTGGCTTGCTTATTTTTTGTTACGTTAATCTTTAATGAGTTAATTTTTTTGCTTTAATTAATGTTTGTTTATTGTAACACTTATTATTTATCATTTATATGTATAAAAAAATTTCTCCTTTATCCTTGACTCTCTTCTCATTCTCATGTGTTTGTTTTTAAATTATTTGATTTAGATTTGTATTGTTGTCATATTTTCTTTGAGGTACTATTTTTTTTTTTATATTTGACTTAATCACTTAATTTCTTTTCTTACTATTCGTTGTCTTGTTTATGTTTCAAAGGTGCGCGTATAAGATATCTTTTCCTTAGGTTTATAACTTTATAACTTTATAGTGAGTTGCTTATTTTTGTCACGTTACTATTAAGTGAGTTTATTTTTTTGCTTCAATTAATGTTTATTTGTTGTAACACTTATTATTTATCATGTATATGTATCAAAAATTCTCTCCTTTATCCTTGACTCTCTTCTCATGTGTGTGTGTATGTGTGTGTGTTTTTGTGTTTTTTCTAGTTTCTTCTCATGTGTATGTTTTTAAATTATTTGATTTATATTTGTTATTTTGTTGTCCTATTTTGTTTGAGTTATTAATTTTTTTTTTAAAATTTGACTTAATCACTTAATTTCTTTTCTTACTATTCGTTTTCTTTTTATGTTTCTCATCTAAAGGTGCGCGTATAAATTAGTTATCTTTTCCTTAGCTTTATGACTTCATAACTTTATAGTGGGTTGCTTAGTTTTTGTTACGTTAATATTTAATGAGTTAATTTGTTTTGCTTTAATCAATGTTTATTTATGTAACACTTATTATTTATCATGTATATGTATCAAAAAATTCTCTCCTTTATCCTTGACTCTCTTCTCATGGTTGTGTGTGTGTGTGTGTTTTTTTTTCCAGTTTCTTCTCATGTGTATTTTTTAAATTATTTGATTTAGATTTTTTATTTTGTTGTCATATTTTCTTTGAGCTTGACTCTCTTCTCATGTGTTAGTGTGTGCGTTTTTTATTTTTTTTCCAGTTTCTTCTCATGTGAATGTTTTTAAATTATTTGATTTAGATTTTTTATTTTGTTGTCATATTTTCTTTGAGCTTGACTCTCTTCTCATGTGTGTGTGTGTGTTTTTCTGTTTTTTCCACTTTCTTCTCATGCTTTTGTTTTTAAATTATTTGATTTAGATTTGTGATTTTGTTGTCCTATTTTCTTTGAGTTACTATTTTTTTTTAAAAAAATATTTGACTTTATCACTTAATTTTTTTCTTACTATTCGTTTTCTTTTTATGTTTCTCATCTAAAGGTGCGCGTATAAATTAGTTATCCTTTCCTTAGCTTTATGACTTCAGAACTTTATAGTGGGTTGCTTAGTTTTTGTTACGTTAATATTTAATGAGTTAATTTGTTTTGCTTTAATTAATGTTTATTTATGTAACACTTATTATTTATCATGTATATGTATCAAAACATTCTCTCCTTTACCCTTGACTCTCTTCTCATGCTTGTGTGTGTGTGTGTGTGTGTGTTTTTTTTTTTTTTCCAGTTTCTTCTCATGTGTACGTTTTTAAATTATTTGATTTAGATTTTTAATTTTGTTGTCATATTTTCTTTGAGCTTGACTCTCTTCTCATGTGTGTGTGTGTGCGTCTTTTTTTTCCAGTTTCTTCTCATGTGTATGTTTTTAAATTATTTGATTTAGATTTTTTATTTTGTTGTCATATTTTCTTTGAGCTTGACTCTCTTCTCATGTGTGTGTGTGTGTTTTTCTGTTTTTTCCACTTTCTTCTGATGTTTTTGTTTTTAAATTATTTGATTTAGATTTGTTATTTTAATGTCCTATTTTCTTTGAGTTACTATTTCTTTTATATTTGACTTAATTACTTAATTTTTTTCTTACTATTCGTTGTCTTTTTATGTTTCTCATCTAAAGATGCGCGTATAAATTTGTTATTTTTTCCTTAGCTTTATCACTTCATAACTTTATAGTGGGTTGCTTATTTTTGTTTACTTTAATATTTAATTAGTTAAGTTTTTTTGCTTTAATTAATGTTTATTTATTGTAACACTTATTATTTATCATGTATATGTATCAAACAATTCTCTCCTTGATCCTTGACTCTCTTCTCATGTGTGTGTGTGTGTTTTTGTGTTTTTTCCACTTTCTTCTTATGTGTATGTTTTAAAATTATTTGATTTATATTTGTTATTTTGTTGTCATATTTTCCTTGACATCGACTCTCTTCTCATGTGTGTGTGTGTGTGTTTTTTTTTTTGGTTCTTTTTCCAGTTTCATCTCATGTGTATGTTTTTAAATTATTTGATTTAGAGTTGTTATTTTGTTGTCGTATTTTCTTTGAGCTTGACTCTCTTCTCATGTGTGCGTGTGTGTGTGTCTGTGTTTTTTTTCCAGTTTCTTCTCATGTGTATGTTTTTAAATTATTTGATTTAGATTTGTTTTTTTGTTGTCATATTTTCTTTGAGCTTGAGTCTCTTCTCATGTGTGTGTGTGTGTGTGTTTTTTTTTCAGTTTCTTCTCATGTGTATGTTTTTAAATTATTTGATTTAGATTTGTTATTTTGTTGTCATACTTCCTTTGAGCTTGACTCTCTTCTCATGTGCGTGTGTGTTTTTGTATTTTTTCCAGTTTCTTCTCATGTGCATGTTTTTAAATTATTTGATTTAGATTTTTTATTTTGTTGTCATATTTTGTTTGAGTTACTATTTTTTTTTATTTGACTTATTCACTTAATTTTTTTCTTACTATTCGTTGTCTTGTTTATGTTTCTCATCTAAAGGTGCGTATAAATTAGTTATCTTTTCTTTAGCTTTATAACTTCATAACTTTATAGTGGGTTGCTTATTTTTTGTTACGTTAATATTTAATGAGTTAATTTTTTTGCTTTAATTAATGTTTGTTTATTGTAACACTTATTATTTATCATTTATATGTATAAAAAAATTTCTCCTTTATCCTTGACTCTCTTCTCATTCTCATGTGTTTGTTTTTAAATTATTTGATTTAGATTTGTTTTGTTGTCATATTTTCTTTGAGGTACTATTTTTTTTTATATTTGACTTAATCACTTAATTTCTTTTCTTACTATTCGTTGTCTTGTTTATGTTTCAAAGGTGCGCGTATAAGATATCTTTTCCTTAGGTTTATAACTTTATAACTTTATAGTGAGTTGCTTATTTTTTGTCACGTTACTATTAAGTGAGTTTATTTTTTTGCTTCAATTAATGTTTATTTGTTGTAACACTTATTATTTATCATGTATATGTATCAAAAATTCTCTCCTTTATCCTTGACTCTCTTCTCATGTGTGTGTGTATGTGTGTGTGTTTTTGTGTTTTTTCTAGTTTCTTCTCATGTGTATGTTTTTAAATTATTTGATTTATATTTGTTATTTTGTTGTCCTATTTTCTTTGAGCTTGACTCTCTTCTCAAGTGTGTGTGTGTGTGTTTGTGTTTTTTGTAGTTTCTTCTCATATGTATGTTTTTAAATTATTTTATTTATATTGGTTATTTTGTTGTCATGTTTTCCTTGACCTTGACTCTCTACTCATGTGTGTGTGCGTGTGTGTGTGTTTTTGTGTTTTTTCCATTTTCACCTCATGTGTATGTTTTTGAATTATTTGATTTAGAGTTGTTATTTTGTTGTCGTATTTTCTTTGAGCTTGACTCTCTTCTCATGTGTGCGCGTGTGTGTGTGTGTTTTTTTTTTCCAATTTCTTCTCATGTGTATGTTTTTAAATTATTTGATTTATATTTGTTATTTTGTTGTCATAGTTTCGTAGAGCTTGACTCTCTTCTCATATGTGTGTGTGTGTGTGTGTTTTTTTTTTTTTCAGTTTCTTCTCATGTGTATGTTTTTAAATTATTTGATTTAGATTTGTTATTTTGTTGTCATATTTTCTTTGAGCTTGACTCTCTTCTCATGTGTGTGTGTTTTTCTATTTTTTTTTCAGTTTCTTCTCATATGTATGTTTTTAAATTATTTGATTTAGATTTTTTATTTTGTTGTCATATTTTCTTTGAGCTTGACTCTCTTCTCATGTGTGTATGTGTGTTTTTTTTATTTTTATTTTTCAGTTTCTTCTCATGTGTATGTTTTTAAATTATTTGATTTAGATTTGTTATTTTATTGTCCTATTTTCTTTAAGCTTGACTCTCTTCTCATGTGTGTGTGTGTGTTTTTCTGTTTTTTTCCAGTTTCTTCTCATGTTTATGTTTTTAAATTATTTGATTTAGATTTGTATTGTTGTCATATTTTCTTTGAGTTACTATTTTTTTTTTTATCTTTGACTTAATCACTTAATTTCTTTTCTTACTATTCGTTGTCTTGTTTATCCTTCTCGTCTAAAGGTGCGCGTATAAATTAGTTATCTTTTCCTTAGCTTTATAACTTCATAACTTTATATTGCGTCGTTTATTTTTTGTTACGTTAATATTTAATTAGTTAATTTTTTTTGCTTTAATTAATGTTTATGTATTGTAACACTTATTATTTTTCATGTATATGTATAAAAAATTCTCTCATTTATCCTTGACTCTCTTCTCATGTGGGTGTGTGTGTTTTTTGTTTTTTGTTTTTAGTTTCTTCTCATGTGTATGTTTTTAAATTATTTGATTTAGATTTTTTATTTTGTTGTAATATTTTCTTTGAGTTCCTATTTTTATTTTATTTGACTTAATCACTTAATTTTTTTTCTTACTATTCGTTGTCATGTTTATGTTTCTCATCTAAAGGTGCGCGTATAAGATATCTTTTCCTTAGGTTTATAACTTCATAACTTTATACTGGGTTGCTTATTTTTTGTTACGTTACTTTTTAGTGAGTTAATTTTTTTGCTTTAATTAATGTTTATTTATTGTAACACTTATTATTCATGATTTATATGTATCAAAAAATTCTCTCCTTTTCATGTGTGTGTGTGTGTGTTTTTTTTTCCAGCTTCCTGTCATGTGTATGTTTTTAAATTATTTGTTTTAGATTTGTTATTTTGTTGTCATATTTTCTTTGAGCTTGACTCTCTTCTCATGTGTGTGTGTGTGTGTGTGTTTTTTTTTTTCTGTTTTTTCCAGTTTCTTCTCATGTGTATGTTTTTAAATTATTTGATTTAGATTTGTTATTTTGTTGTCATATTTTCTTTGAGTTACTATTTTTGTTTTATTTGACTTAATCACTTAATTTTTTTTCTTACTATTCGTTGTCTTGTTTATGTTTTTCATCTAAAGGTGCGCGTATAAAATATTTTTTCCTTAGGTTTATAACTTCATAACTTTATATTGGGTTGCTTATTTTTTGTTACATTACTATTTAATTAATGTTTATTTATTGTAACACTTATTATTTTTCATGTATATGTATCAAGAAATTTCCTCCTTTATCCTTGACTCTCTTCTCATGTGTGTGTGTGTGTGTTTTTTTTTTTCCAGTTTCTTCTCATGTGTATGTTTTTAAATTATTTGATTTAGATTTGTTATTTTGTTGTCATATTATCTTTGAGTTACTTTTTTTTTTTTTTTATATTTGACTTAATCACTTATTGTCTTGTTTGTGTTTTTCATCTAAAGGTGCGCGTATAAATTAGTTATCTTTTCCTTAGGTTTATAACTTCATAACTTTATATTGGGTTGCTTATTTTTTGTTACGTTTCTATTTAGTGAGTTAATTTTTTTGCTTTAATTAATGTTTATTTATTGTAACACTTATTATTCATGATTTATATGTATCAAAAAATTCTCTCCTTTTCATGTGTGTGTGTGTGTGTGTTTTTTTTTCCAATTTCCTCTCATGTGTTTGTTTTTAAATTATTTGATTTAGATTTGTTATTTTGTTGTCATATTTTCTTTGAGCTTGACTCTCTTCTCATGTGTGTGTGTGTGTGTGTGTTTTTTTTTCCAGTTTCTTCTCATGTGTATGTTTTTAAATTATTTGATTTAGATTTGTTATTTTGTTGTCATATTTTCTTTGAGTTACTATTTTTTTTTTTATATTTGACTTAATCACTTAATTTTTTTCTTACTATTCGATGTCTTGTTTATGTTTCTCATCTAAAGGTGCGCGTATAAATTAGTTATCTTTTCCTTAGCTTTATAACTTCATAACTTTATATTGGGTCGATTATTTTTTGTTACGTTAATATTTAATTAGTTAAGTTTTTTTGCTTTAATTAATGTTTATGTATTGTAACACTTATTATTTATCATGTATATGTATCAAAAAATTCTCTCCTTCATCCTTGACTCTCTTCTCATGTGGATGCGTGTGTGTTTTTCTGTTTTTTCCAGTTTCTTCTCATATGTATTTTTTAAATTATTTCATTTAGATTTGTTATTTTGTTTTCATATTTTGTTTGAGTTACTATCTTTTTTTATATTTGACTTAATCGCTTATTTTTTTTATTACTATTCGTTGTCTAGTTTATGTTTCTCATCTAAAGGTGCGCGTATAGATTAGTTATCTTTTCCTTTGCTTTATAACTTCATATCTTTATATTGGGTCGATTATTTTTTGTTACGTTAATATTTAATTAGT
Organism: Acacia pycnantha; assembly: GCA_025563575.1. NCBI lineage: Eukaryota > Viridiplantae > Streptophyta > Magnoliopsida > Fabales > Fabaceae > Acacia > Acacia pycnantha. The sequence goes on from JAMWYP010000154.1 coordinate 1,462,686, forward strand.
TAATATTTTTTGATTTAATTAATGTTTAATTATTGTAACACTTATTATTTATCATCTGTATGTATCAAACAATTCTCTCCATGATCCTTGACTCTCTTCTCATGTGTGTGTGTGCTTTTTTTTTTTTTTCAGTTTCTTCTCATGTGCATGTTTTTAAATTATTTTATTTAGATTTGTTATTTTGTTGTCATATTTTCTTTGAGTTACTTTTTTTTTATATTTGACTTAATCACTTTTTGTCTTGTTTGTGTTTCTCATCTAAAGGTGCGCGTATAAATTAGTTATCTTTTCCTTAGGTTTATAACTTCATAACTTTATATTGGGTTGCTTATTTTTTGTTATGTTACTATTTAGTGAGTTAATTTTTTTGCTTTAATTAATGTTTATTTATTGTAACACTTATTATTCATGATTTATATGTATCAAAAAAGTTCTCTCCTTTTCATGTGTGTGTGTGTGTTTTTTTTTTTTCAGTTTCCTGTCATGTGTATGTTTTTAAATTATTTGATTTAGATTTGTTATTTTGTTGTCATATTTTCTTTGAGCTTGACTCTCTTCTCATGTGTGTGTGTGTTTTTTTTCCTAGTTTCTTCTCATGTGTATGTTTTTAAATTATTTGATTTAGATTTGTTATTTTGTTTTCATATTTTCTTTGAGTTACTATGTTTTTTATATTTGACTTAATCACTTAATTTTTTTCTTACTATTCGTTGTCTTGTTTATTTTTCTCATCTAAAGGTGCGCGTATAAATTAGTTATCTTTTCCTTATCTTTATAACTTCATAACTTTATATTGGGTCGATTATTTTTTGTTACGTTAATATTTAATTAGTTAAGTTTTTTGCTTTAATTAATGTTTATGTATTGTAACACTTATTATTTATCATGTATATGTATCAAGTATCAAAAAATTCTCTCCTTTATCCTTGACTCTCTTACAATGTGGGTGTGTGTGTGTTTTTGTGCTTTTTCCAGTTTCTTCTAATGTGTATTTTTTAAATTATTTGATTTAGATTTGTTATTTTGTTTTCATATTTTCTTTGAGGTGCTATCTTTTTTTATATTTGACTTAATAGCTTAATTTTTTTATTACTATTCGTTGTCTTGTTTATATTTCTCATCTAAAGGTTCGCGTATAAATTAGTTATCTTTTCCTTGGCTTTATAACTTCATAACTTTATATTGGGAAGCTTATTTTTTGTTACGTTAAGATTTAATTGGTTTATTTTTTTTTTGCTTTAATTAATGTTTATTTATTGTAACACTTATTATTTATCATGTATATGTATCAAAAAATTCTCTCCTTTATCCTTGACTCTCTTCTCATGTGGGTGTGTGTGTGTTTTTCTGTATTTTCCTGTTTCTTCTCATGTGTATGTTTTTAAATTATTTTATTTAGATTTGTTATTTTGTTGTCATATTTTCTTTGTGTTACTTTTTATTTTTATTTTTTATATTTGACTTATTCATTTATTGTCTTGTTTGTGTTTCTCATCTAAAGGTGCACGTATAAATTAGTTATCTTTTCCTTAGGTTTATAACTTCATAACTTTATATTGAGTTGCTTATTTTTTGTTACGTTACTATTTAGTGAGTTAATTTTTTTTCTTTAATTAATGATTATTTATTGTAACACTTATTATTCATGATTTATATGTATCAAAAAATTCTCTCCTTTTCATGTGTGTGTGTGTGTGTTTTTTTTCCAGTTTCCTGTCATGTGTATGTTTTTAAATTATTTGATTTAGATTTGTTATTTGGTTGTCATATTTTCTTTGAGCTTGACTCTCTTCTCATGTGTGTGTGTGTGTGTTTTTTTTTTGTCTTTTCCAGTTTCTTCTCATGTGTATGTTTTTAAATTATTTGATTTAGATTTGTTATTTTGTTTTCATATTTTCTTTGAGTTACTATCTTTTTTTTCTATTTGACTTAATCACTTAATTTTTTTCTTACTATTCGTTATCTAGTTTATGTTTCTCATCTAAAGGTGAGCGTATAAATTAGTTATCTTTTTTTTTTTTTTCAGAAACAGGAGGACTAATCACAACGATCAGTCAGTACATGTGCATAATCTAGCACTAGCAAACCCTTCAACATCTTGTTGCAGCGCGATTACCAGCCTATCTGGTGGATCATCCAGTATATGAAGCCCCACATCCATGGACAAAGCATAAGTCGCCAAGATATCCGCACACCTATTCCCTTCGCTGTATACATGAGTAATATTTACCCGCCAGTCCTGTGCCAAGAGATGCTGGATACGCCGAACTAAACTCGTGTTACCATTAACCCGCTCGCCTGAGTTACGTACCATAGTTACGGCCACTGGGCAATCAACTTGCACCATGATATCCCTGAATCCTTGTGCCCAAGCGAGCTCCAACCCGTCCACTAATGCCCATAACTCCGCTTTGAAGAGTCGTGCAGACACCAACATTCCGCAAAGATCCCCCAACCAGACCCCAGCACTATCTCGAAGGATACTTCCCGCACCCGCTTGCAGGGGTTCATGTTTCAGTGCACCATCGCAGTTGAGGGATACCGTCTCTTGCAGTGGCTTAATCCACCTAATATTCCGCAAACTCCTCCCTACGTTCTCTGCCTGCCTCTCCGGAGTGTTGGTGGCTTGTGTACTATACTCTGATAGCACTTTAATCTCCCGAGCTAATGTCTCTAGTTGGATATGAGAGTCTTGAAACACCGCCTTATTCCGAGCATCCCACAGCTTCCAACACGTGAGGCCAAAAGAGTGGCCCAACTACTACCGCCTTCAACTCTGGGTTTTGTCCTGATGAGGTTCTGATATAACCATTCCTGTAGTTCCAGATGGCTAGAACATTGAATTTCCGAACCTGTTAAGAGATGCCGCCAAGTTGCCTGGGCAAAATTGCAAAATCGCAGGACATGATTTACATCCTCCCACGGACCTCCACACCTGGTGCATCCTGGAGATGTCCCCATATGGCGTCTCACCCTTTCACCATTTGTTAATAGACTTGAGCGTGCTGCCAGCCATAAGAAGACCCTCACTCTTTGCACGCCTTGCCATTTCCATATTGCCTGCCAAAGGTGGCTCTTATCTTCGTTGCCATTATCACATAATAACTCATATGCCGATGACACCGTAAACCTTCCATCCGTGGAGAGATCCCAGAAGCAATGTGCGTTCCCATCATCTCTAGTAGGAGGTTTGCATCCTGAGATTCGCGAAAGAACATGCGCTGGTAACTCATTACCAATTTGGTCCCAACACCAACTTCCTTCTTGTGATGCAAATTGACTCACTGAGAGCACCTCTTCCTCCGGAGTGATATCTCTGAAAGCTAGGAATTTTAGAGGGCCAACTTCAGGCACCCAATTATCCACCCAGAAGCGCGTATTGATACCATTACCCGGGTCCCATCTAATGCCCAGTTCTACATCCTGCCATACTTTCAACAAGTGGCGCCAAATAAATGAGCAATTTTGGTTCTGTTTGGTTGGTCCTGATTGAGCATCCCATCCATATTTACTACGTAAAACCTGAACCCATAGTAATTCAGGTCTAGCATGCACCTGGAACCCAATCTTCATCAGGAAAGCCGAGTTCTGGAGTTCTAGCTTCTTGAATCCACATCCACCCACTTTGGGTGAATTACACATCTCCTCTCACTTGACCAGAGTTGGTCGACGACGAGAATCCAATTTTCCCCACACAAATGTCCTTATATGCCTTTCCAACCTATGACACAAAACTAGAGGTAACCTTGTCGTCTGCATAGTAAAAATTGGGATGGCGGAGAGCACTGCTTTAGCTAAAGTAATGCGTCCCGCCAAAGAGAGTGTCTTAGCTGCCCAGCCTGAGAGCTTACTGACCACCTTATCTTCTAAGTAAGCATAGGTACTTGATCTAACACGTTTGTGAAGAAGGGGAAACTCCCAAGTACTTACCAAGATCATCCGTATTCTTAAACCCCAATTCCTCACTTACCCAATTCTGAACAGTAGAAGATACATTCCTGGAGAAATAGATTGCAGACTTGGCTTTGCTAACACGGTGACCCGAGCTTTCACAGAATTCATCTAGCATCTCTCTAATGAGCGTGACCTGGGAACCGGCTGTGGAACTAAAGAGGACTAGGTCATCTGCAAAAAATAGGTGAGATAATGAAGGCCCTTCCCGTCCCATATGCACTGGTTGCCATTGACGGGCTGCCACTCTTCTTGAAATTACTTGAGAGAGTCTCTCCATGCAGTACAAACAGATAGGGCGATAGGGGTCCCCTTGTCTAATTCCACGAGTGGGGGAGAAACTCTCTGACCAATGTCCCTCCCACACCACTCTCATCTGGCAGGTAGTAACACATAACATAACCGCCTGTACAAACTTTGGCGGCAGACCTGCATCCAGAAGTGTTTCCTCAATAAAATCCCATCTTAGGCGATCGTATGCTTTCTCTAGATCTACTTTAATAGCCATCCAACCCTCTCTTCCTCGCTTAGATCTCATAGAATGAATCACCTCCTGAGCAATAATGATGTTATCAGTGATTTGCCTTCCTGCCACAAAGCTTGCCTGGGACGGGAGAACGAGCTTTGGTAGCCATTGCTTCAAACGATTAGCTAAAACTTTGGTAATGACTTTGTAAGGGACCGTGCACAAACTAATCGGTCGGAATTCCTTTATATATTCAGGAACAGGAACCTTCGGCACAAGAGTGATGAGAGTCTCATTTAACTGTGGATCTAAAACCCCCTCCTCAAAGAAATGAGTAGCCATATCAAGCACCGAGGGCCCCACGACCTTCCAATGATTTTGAAAGAAACCCGCATGCAAACCATCGATTCCTGGGGCCTTAAGTGGCTTCATTTGAAAAAGAGCTTTATGAACTTCATTTAAAGAGATATTAGCAATAAGGGTACCAGCCATAGCATCCTCAATGGTGGGGAACATTCCTCTCCCAGAATACGGTGGCACACTGGCAGCCTCCACTGAATAAAGCATCTTGTAGAAACTGAAAGCCCAACTTCGTAGCCTCTCCCCATCAGTACACCACACCCCCTCTTCATCCCTTAAAGTAGAGATAGATTTTCTCCGACTTCGTTGTACAGTTTTTGCATGATAATAGGCCGTGTTGCGATCTCCAAATTTTAACCAGTCACATCTCGCCCTTTGGGTCCACACCAGATTCTCCTGCTCACAGATGGACTCAAACTCCTTTCTCAACTTACCTTCCAAAAGATCCAGCCGGGGAGAAGGTTGGGATTCTTGGATCTTTTGGATGCCTCCTATTCTTGCCATGATTCTGCGCTTCCTGTGAAAGATGTTGCCAAAGACTTCCCTGTTCCATATTGAAGCTGCTGTCCTGAACTTCTCCATAGAGACAGTAATAGGCATCCCAGTGTCCCAGCTCTCCTGGACTACTTTTCGAAGGAAGGAGAGGTAGCCCAGGCAGCAAGGTATCTGAAAGGAGCTTTGTGGTGGGGAGGGGCTACTTCATTGCAAATCTGGATGCAGAGAGGCCGATGGTCTGAGCTCATCTTTGGGAGATGCTTGACCAGAGCAGTAGGGAACCTATTTAACCAGCTGATGTTACCCAGAGCACGGTCTAAGCGTTGGAGGAGGGTACCACGGTGCCACGTAAATTTCGGACCTGAGAAACCAAGATCTGTTAGCCCGCTTGAAAAAATGAAACTTCTGAAAAGGGGACAACCCTGGGCTCTACAGTCAACGCCTCCAGTACGATCATTGCTACTCAAAATGGCATTGAAATCTCCTACCACAATCCACGGATTTTGCATAGTCCCCGAAATTTCCGTCAAGGCCTCCCATAATCCAGTTCTCAGCGTGTTTGTTGGACTTCCGTAAACAGCTGAAAATTCAAAGGATCCCGCCGGACTCAAAGTATCTATGTGGGCATGTAGAAGTTGCGGGTGGCATCTTCTAATGGACACTTGTAATTTCTCTTTCCATAGTAACCAGATTCCCCCAGAGAAACCCTGAGCTTCAAACCTGAAAGAACGATCAAACCCTGACCTTTTAATGAACCTATCTGCCTTCAGGCCAGATATCCGCGGCTCAACTAGTGCAACCATAGCCGGTTTATGTTCAGAAACAATCTGCATAAAAGTGTTAAAAAACATTTTGCTAGCTGCCCCTTGGCAGTTCCAAGTAAGAATCTGTAAACCCATGGAAAACTAGTAGGTTAGAGTCAAACACCTACACCAGACCCAGGAGGGCCACCATCTTCTTCAGGAAAAATCACTAATTGCGACTGAGAGCATCCCGAGGCCACCTGCGTTTCCTTAGTAAGCTCTAATTCCTCCCGAAGGACTTCCAATGCATCCTTTGAAATATGGCCCCCTTGAATTTTCTTCCTAACTTTGAGAGACCACGAAGCATTGGACATCAGTTTAACACCGCATGTGATAATTTTTTCCCCGATGAGGTGACAACAACGTCTTCCTTCCCAACGTCATCCTTCCCCATAACCATCTCTTGCAACCCATCTACCTCCTTAGTGCAATTCGCTATCTGCATACTAACCTCGTTTAGTGCCTGTCGTCTCGGTTGAAACCCAACAACCGTGTGTTTACTGTTGTCTAGGGAAGTCTTATGCTCCATAGTAACAGAATCTAGTCCCTTAAGTAACAGCACGTGGGACGTTTCACTTGATGGGCTTACTTTCGGAGAGTTTGGTTGGGTATTTATATCATCGTGGGAAGGAGAAGGTTCTACTAAGTGATTCATTTTATTTAAAATAGTTACACCTTCGAATTTGTAGAGGGGAGCTCACCGGTGTTGACTTCGTATTTCTTCGAGGCCATAAGAATCTCACCATCGGGGTTGATGGTCCCTACTTTCTTCCTGTACACTTGGTTTTGTTGGGCCTTTGCCACAATGGGCTTATGGGGGTTCAAATTTTTGGCCTTGCTAGGAGCATTAGCATTATTTCTACCTGATTGTCGAACCTGGTTACGTGATAGACCAGCCATGCTTTTCATACTTTGGGAGATGCCGACATCCACTCCAGGATTATGGGTCAGTTGCGTTGAATCCGCCACCGAATCCTCCTCTTCAAATAAAACATTATAGCGAGATCCTCCATCAATGTGGGAGCCCGTCACTTTCGTTCCCTTCCCCCAATCATGTTTATTTCCTCTTTTGGTATACTTTACCTGCATCCAAGATCCAAACTGCGACGGTGAAGATTCCGGCGAGGCTCCCTCGGCACCCTTCTCCTTAGGCTGACTTGGAGTAGGAATTGGCACAGTTTGACTAGGAACCTGTCCTGTGGTTGTAGCAGCAACAGTTGAATGGATTTTCCTTGTACATCTCTCCCTCGGATGTCCATACACCCCACATTCATAGCATATGAGAGGTGGCCTTCATACTCCACTCCATGCTTCTTCCCATCCACCATGATCCAGGGCACTAAGGGCTTCAGAAGATCCATGAGAACTGCTATGCGAGCGTACTTCCCTCGTCCCTTCGTCTCTGTCAAATAATCAATTTTAACTACTTCCCCTAGCAGCGACCCAATGGCTCTCAACGTACTCTTGTGATAATATTTGAACGAGAGGCCCGAAATTCTTGCCCAAGCCACAACTTTGGATATGGCAGACGAACGAGCATCGAAATCCAGGGACCAAGGTTGTACCGTTAAGTAAGCGCTGAATATCATCCAAGGACCACCTGTGAGTGCCTTGAAGTAGTCTTCTTCCAGATCAAACGTAGCAAAGTAAAAACTCCCTTCCATATCCACTAAACTAAAGGAACCTTTTAACCTCCACAAGGCTTGAATTCTCGCTTTCAGATCGTAGTAAGTGATAGATCTTCCCAATAGTTTCAGAACCAAAGTTTTCTCCATTCCTTTACTCAATGTCGCCCTAACAGCCTCAGAGAAAACTATGGACGGAACGTCCCCCTCTCTGGTGATCTGGAAATCCGTCTCGTTAAGATTGACCTCCTTCTGCGGTTGCGAGACCATACCAGATCCATCCCCGTTCAGCAGCTTATTCCGATATGACACCACCTGCTCTTCCACTTTGTCCGCCATCACAGTGTCCGTGCCTGTACTTTTGGTTTCTTCCCCATCAGTAGCCCCATCTGTCCGTATTCGGACCTTCTTGGTTGATCGTGAAGACTCCTCCAGGATGGGAGGAGAGGATTCTTTTTCGTGCGTCATCTTTTCTTTAAGGTGTCTAGTATTCTCTCTAAATTAGTTATCTTTTCCTTAGCTTTATAACTTCATAACTTTATATTGGGTCGATTATTTTTTGTTACGTTAATATTTAATTAGTTAAGTTTTTTTTTCTTTAATTAATGTTTATGTATTGTAACACTTATTATTTATCATGTATATGTATCAAAAATTTCTCTCATTTATCCTTGACTCTCTTCTCATGTGGGTGTGGGTGTGTTTTTCTGTTTTTTCCAGTTTATTCTCATGTGTATTTTTTAATTTATTTGATTTAGATTTGTTATTTTGTTTTCATATCTTATTTGAGTTACTATCTTTTTTATATTTGACTTAATCACTTAATTTTTTTATTACTATTCGTTGTCTTGTTTATGTTTCTCATCTAAAGGTGCGCGTATAAATTAGTTATCTTTTCCTTAGCTTTATAACTTCATAACTTTATATTGGGTCGATTATTTTTTGTTACGTTACTATTTAATTAGTTAAGTTTTTTTGCTTTAATTAATGTTTATGTATTGTAACACTTATTATTTATCATGCATATGTATCAAACAATTCTCTCCTTTATCCTTGACTCTCTTCTCATGTGGGTGTGTGTGTGTTTTTTCTATTTTTTCCAGTTTCTTCTCATGTGTATTTTTTAAATTATTTGATTTAGATTTTTTATTTTGTTTTCATATTTTCTTTGAGTTACTATCTTTTTTATATTTGACTTAATCGCTTAATTTTTTTTATTACTATTCGTTGTCTTGTTTATATTTCTCAACTAAAGGTTCGCGTATAAATTAGTTATATTTTCCTTGGCTTTATAACTTGATAACTTTATATTGGGTTGCTTATTTTTTGTTACGTTAAGATTTAATTAGTTAATTTTTTTTTTTGCTTTAATTAATGTTTATTTATTGTAACACTTATTATTTATCATGTATATGTATCAAAAAATTCTCTCCTTTATCCTTGACTCTCTTCTCATGTGTGTGTGTGTGTGTGTGTTTTTTTTTTTTTTTTTTTTTTTTTTTTTTTGTTTGCAGTTTCTTCTCATGTGTATGTATTTTAATTAATTGATTTAGATTTGTTATTTTGTTGTCATATTTTCTTTCAGTTACTATTTTTTTTTTATATTTAACTTAATCGCTTAATTGTTTTATTACTATTCGTTGTCTTGTTTATGTTTCTCTTTTAAGGGTGCGTGTATAAATTAGTTATTTTTCTTTAGCTTTTTTTTTTGATACAAGGAAAGATAAACAAATGAAAGGTAAACAAACAAGAGTGTAGGAGAGATTAGAATCTCAGGCCTCTCTTCTCATGACGAACTCCCACCAGATCAGCAACAGGGAAGTAATGAAGGCCAGTAGGAGGATCAGAGAAATGGGATTCGTCTGGGGACTCCCCATGCGTCAAAGCAAAATTAGCTAACCAGTCTGCACATTGATTGCCTTCCCTTAGAACATGGCTATATCGCATAACCCACTGTCTGCGGGTGACTGCTCGTATCCGAACTACCAGATATGACTCACGAGCTGCATTACCTTGTTTGGATAGGAATGCAATGACTGCTTGACAGTCACTTTCAACAACTACATGTCTCCAACCTGCCTCCCATGCCATCTCTAGTCCCCTCAAAACTCCCCACAGCTCAGCTAGCATCGCTAAGCACCTTCCAAGACATGTAGCAAATCCTCCAAGCCACTTACCAGAGGAGTCACGCAACAAACCCCCACAGGCCGCCACCTGATCTGCACCCTTTGAAGCCCCATCTGAATTGAGTTTCACAAATGGAGCTTCTGGAAAGAACCAGGAGACATTTGAGTGTTTTTGTACTACACGCTGGGACCCCCCCTTCAGCACTTCTAGTTTTTAAATCTCCCAATAGTTCAAGAATGGGCCTTAGGCAATATTGAAAGTGTGCATCTGGTGTGTTATGAACAAATTCATTTCGCCATTTCCAAATAAACCAGCAAGAGACAATGAATAACTCATGCCAATAAAATCCGCCAATGGAAGTTTCATCACTCTTCCAATTCTCCGTTACCCATTCAAACCAACCGTAGCCAAAAAAAGAGAGGGCATGATCAATAGGTATCACCTCATTCTAGAAAGCACGAACCACATGGCAGTCTCTAAACGCATGTATGCTGGATTCTGCTACTTGAAGACAAAGTGGGCAGCGACCATCGGTGTCAGACCACACACTGATCCATGACCTCAGAGGGAGTCTTTGGTGGAATAATTTCCACCCAAATAACTGTACTCTATGTGGCCCAATCCACTTCCATAACTTTATCCATATGTCATCATGTATAAGAGATTGTTGAAAACCAGATTCGGCTAAATAAAGATAGCAACTTTTAACACTAACCCCAGTCAAGTTTCCAACCAACCCAAAGGAACGATCGAGGCCATCCTCAGAAGAAGGAGGAAGCATACCTCTAATTAAATCAACCACATTCTGGGGAAGCAGGCAATTTAATAAAGGGAGATCCCACCAGCCATAATGATCGACAAACCTATTAACCATGCATTCACGCATCTCCGCAGGGAGGGGGCTCAATATATAGTCTTGTAGAAAAATGGAAGAGGACACCCATTTATCTTTCCAAAAAGAAATAGAAGCCCCATCTCCAATTTCCCATACCACCTCGTCCTTCATATTAATAAGAATGTTACATAACGAGCTCCAAAATGTTGAACAACCAGATTTAAGGATTGGCAGTTGTCCACTTTGTACCTTGTACTTACCCCGGAGAAACCTAACCCATAGGGCATCCTGCTCATTTTGGAACCTCCAACCGCATTTCATAAGGAGAGCATCATTCATATTTGCAGCCGATTTTAAACCAAGTCCTCCCATAGACTTAGGGTTAGTAAACACCTTCCAGCTTAAAGCATGGTGGGCTTTACGAAGATGTGAATCACCCCAAATGAAATTCCTTTGGATTTTATCAATCTCATTGCATATATTTAGTGGGAGCCTAGCATATTGCATATGAAATACAGGAATAGTAGACAATACTGATTTGACAAGAGTTATTCTACCTGCCTGAGAAAGACACTGCTGCTGCCATCCACCTAATTTCCTCCGTAGCTTATCCACAATGTGCTGATAACACTGTTTAGTTGCACGCTCATGTATCATCCACGCCCCCAAATATCTCCCCACATTATTAACTCGCTTAAAGCCACTTTTAGTCGCTAAGGAACCAGCCACCTCCTCCGATATGTGCCTAGAGAAATAAATGACAGTTTTCTCAATGCTTACCTTTAAACCTGACATCTGTTCAAACAAAGAATTACACTTCATAATAGACTCCAACTGGTCAGGCTTTGCCTCTGCAAATAGCATAAGATCATCCGCAAACACCAAATGTGAAACAGGGGGGCCTCCTTGACCCACCTTAATAGGGTTCCTTAGCTTTATAACTTCATAACTTTATATCGGGTTGCTTATTTTTTGGTACGTTAATATTTAATTAGTTAATTTTTTTTGCTTTAATTAATGTTTATTTATTGTAACACTTATTATTTATCATGTATATGTATCAAAAAATTCTCTCCTTTATCATTGACTCTCTTCTCATGTGTGTGTGTGTGTTTTTTTTTTTTTTTCCAGTTTCTTCTCATGTGTATGTATTTAAATTAATTGATTTAGATTTGTTATTTTCTTGTTATATTTTCTGAGTTACCATTTTTTTTGTTATATTTGACTTAATCACTTAAGTCTTCATAACTTTATATTAGGTTGCTTATTTTTTGTTACATTAATATTTAATTAGTTAAGTTTTTTTTTTTGCTTTAATTAATGTTTATTTATTGTAACACTTATTATTTATCATGTATATGTATCAAAAAATTCTCTCCTTTATCCTTGACTCTCTTCTCATGTGTGTATGTATATGTTTTTTTTTTCCAGTTTCTTCTGATGTGTATGTTTTTAAATTATTTGATTTAGATTTGTTATTTTGTTGTCATATTTTCTTTGTGTTACTATTTTTTTGTTATATTTGACTTAATCACTTAAGTTTTTCTTACTATTCGTTGTCTTGTTTATGTTTCTCATCTAAAGGTTCGCGTATAAATTAGTTATCTTTTCCTTAACTTTATAACTTCATAACTTTATAGTGGGTTGCTTTTTTTTTTTTTGTTACGTTAATATTTAATTTTTTTTTCTTTAATTAATGTTTATTGATTGTAACACTTATTATTTATCATGTATATGTATCAAAAAATTCTCTCCTTTATCCTTGACTCTCTTCTCACGTGTGTGTGTGTGTGTGTTTTTTTTCCAGATTCTTCTCATGTGTATGTATTTAAATTAATTGATTTAGATTTGTTATTTTGTTGTCATATTTTCTTTGATTTACTATTTTTTTTTATATTCGACTTAATCACTTAATTTTTTATTACTATTCGTTGTCTTGTTTATGTTTCTCATCTAAAGGTGCGCGTATAAATTAGTTATCTTTTCCTTAGGTTTATAACTTCATAACTTTATAGTGGGTTGCTTTTTTTTTTTGTTATGTTAAGATTTAATTAGTTAATTTTTTTGCTTTAATTAATGTTTATTTATTGTAACACTTATTATTTATCATGTATATGTATCAAAAAATTATCTCCTTTATCCTTGACTCTCTTCTCATATGTGTGTGCGTGTGTGTGTGTGTGTATGTGTGTGTGTGTGTGTGTGTGTTTTTCCAGTTTCTTCTCATGTGTATGTTTTTAAATTATTTGATTTAGATTTGTTATTTTGTTGTCATATTTTCTTTGAGTTACTATTTTTTTTATTTGACTTAATCACTTAAGTTTTTCTTACTATTCGTTGTCTTGTTTATGTTTCTCATCTAAAGGTTCGCGTATAAATTAGTTATCTTTTCCTTAACTTTATAACTTCATAACTTTATAGTGGGTTGCTTTTATTTTTTTGTTACGTTAATATTTATTTTTTTTTTCTTTAATTAATGTTTATTGATTGTAACACTTATTATTTATCATGTATATGTATCAAAAAATTCTCTCCTTTATCCTTGACTCTCTTCTCATGTGTGTGTGTGTGTGTTTTTTTTTTTCCAGATTCTTCTCATGTGTATGTATTTAAATTAATTGATTTAGATTTGTTATTTTGTTGTCATATTTTCTTTGATTTACTATTTTTTTTTATATTCGACTTAATCACTTAATTTTTTTATTACTATTCGTTGTCTTGTTTATGTTTCTCATCTAAAGGTGCGCGTATAAATTAGTTATCTTTTCCTTAGGTTTATAACTTCATAACTTTATAGTGGGTTGCTTTTTTTTTGTTATGTTAAGATTTAATTAGTTAATTTTTTTGCTTTAATTAATGTTTATTTATTGTAACACTTATTATTTATCATGTATATGTATCAAAAAATTATCTCCTTTATCCTTGACTCTCTTCTCATATGTGTGTGCGCGTGTGTGTGTGTGTGTGTGTGTTTTTCCAGTTTCTTCTCATGTGTATGTTTTTAAATTATTTGATTTAGATTTGTTATTTTGTTGTCATATTTTCTTTGAGTTACTATTTTTTTTATTTGACTTAATCACTTAATGTTTTTCTTACTATTCGTTGTCTTGTTTATGTTTCTCATCTATAGGTGCGCGTATAAATTAGTTATCTTTTCCTTTGCTTTATAACTTCATAACTTTATATTGGGTTGCTTATTTTTTCTTACGTTAATATTTAATTAGTTAAGTTTTTTGCTTTAATTAATGTTTATTTATTGTAACACTTATTATTTATCATGTATATGTATCAAAAAATTCTTTCCTTTATCCTTGAGTCTCTTCTCATGTGTGTGTGTGTTTTTTTTTTCCAGTTTGTTCTCATGTGTATTTATTTAAATTAATTGATTTAAATTTGTTATTTTGTTGTCATATTTTCTTTGAGTTACTATCTTTTTTTATATTTGACTTAATTGCTTAATTTTTTTATTACTAGTTCTTGTTTATGTTTCTCATTTAAAGGTGTGCGTATAAATTAGTTATCTTTTCCTTAGTTAAGCAATTCATGTCATTGCTTTCCATTTCTGCTTCTTATACTCCCAATATTGTCAAACTCTTTTATTTCAATATGTGTTGGGATAGCAATGAGGATTCTGATGGTAATTTGGTTGAGGAGAGGATCTCTACTTCTGTTAGGGGAGTTAAGATCACCTTATCTGCTTCTATCATAAACTCTATTTTGAAAATTGAGAATCCTCCTAATGTTCCCTCTATCAAGTTCAGTAACAAGGAAGTTTTTGAAATCCTGAGGCCAAATGAACCCATTCCAGAGGATCAATTGGCTTCTTTATCCTTTAATCCTGTTACTATGCCCCCTACTCATAGAGCAGTTTGGTATATCTACTCTAAGAATTTATTGCAAAAGGGTGGCAATTATACCCATTTCGCAAAGAAGGATTACCTTCTCTTTGCTGCCATCATTAATAAGGTTCCTATTAATGTTGGTCACTGGCTTTTCCAGGAGATGGCTTGTTTTTTATTTGCTTCAAGAAATCCTTCTTACATTCCTTTTCCTTCTCTAGTGTCAGTCATTCTCTTTTATCATAAGATCTGGTATATTGGACACTTTGAGTCAGTAAAACTCCTCCTAGTTTTGGAAAGCAGCAACTTAACATGATGAGGATAAACTTTGAGGAAGGATCTAGCCAATCAAGGGCCCATCTAGATCCAGAGCATCGCATGCCAGAGCTCAAGAAGCTCAATCTGTACCTTCTCCACCTCAGTCATCTATGCCTTCTGACTTTGATGAAAGGGTCAAAGCTATTGTGGACAAGGCCATTTCTGAAATGACTGAGAAAATTGAAGTTGAAGTGGGAAGGTTGGTTGCTGAGGTGACCAAGGGTAATCATGACATGGTAGATGTCCAGGAAGAACTGAAAGAACAAGTGGCGAAACCCACTGGTTATTTTGAGGATCAAGATGCAAGGATCTTCACCTTGATGTTGTCAAATGTGAGCTTGGGTGACAAGATGGACAAGATCCTGAAGATTCTGTCACCTGCTAGTCCAAGCTCTGGGTTTGGTTTTGGTACTCCTTCTGGTCTTAAACCTGACCCTGAACCCTCTGCCTCACCTTCATTCACCTTCACCACACCCATCATCATTACCTCTCCACTTGCCTCTTCCACTCCAGCTACTGTCATTGTCCCTCCTTCTCACACCTCCACTGTCAAACTAAACTCACCTCCACCTACACCTCTCATTGATCCTTTTCCTGAAGACTCTACCTCTGCTTTACCCCTATTTGGTGATGACAAAAGGGGAGAAAGTGAAAAGCTTTGAGGAGTTTGAGTTTGAAGAGTTTACAATTTGAGTTGTTTTGTTTTTTAAGTTGTAGATTTTTCCTACATGTACTTAACCTTCTAAACTGACTATCTAGTGTATTCCTTTTGAAATGAACATGTATTTCCTTTTTTTTTTGCAATGAATAAATGTCAATTTCTGTTGCTTCTATTGATTTTTAGCTCTGATATATGAATCTTTTATGTGCATTGCAATGGCTCTAACTGTTAGTCATTAAAACTCTTTCAAAATGCCAAAATGTGTCAAACTCTTTGATTTTTTAGTTTACAAGTGTTGTCATCATCAAAAAGGGGGAGAATGTTAGTTCTCTATGTGTTTTGATGATAACTGACAATTGAAAACTCAAATTGAAGTTTGTCTTTGAAGTTGAAAAACTTATTGTCAAAGGCAAACTCGATTTTGTAGTTGCAAACTCGAGTTTGGACTTGACAGAGAGTTGCTCTAGTTTTTCTAAACATAGGCAAACTCGAGTTGATTAATTGTAAGCTCGAGTTTGTGTCATACAGAGAGCACTCAAAATTTTTCAAGTTAAGGCAAACTCAAGTTTTGTATGTGTAAACTCGAGTTTAAGTTACATAGAGTTTTCAAAGTTTTCTAACTTAAGCAAACTCGAGTTTAGATTTGCAAACTCAAGTTTGCTCTTAGCAAAGAGTTTTCAAGATTTTTCATCTTTCAAGGAAACTCGAGTTTGAGTGAGCAAACTCGAGTTTTTGTCAAGCAGAGAGCTTCTCACTATTTTGATCATTTGAAAACTCGAGTTTACTTTTGAAAAATCCAGTTTTGAGCTTTGTGGACTTAAACATATTTTCACTTCAAAGTCCCAAACTCAAGTTTGCTCATATTCTCAAAATGCTCTTCAAAGCTCAAATCGCAACATTATTTTTTGGAAGAAGTAAACTCAAGTTTGAGTTTGTTAACTCAAGTTTGGTTCCTAAAGAAGAGTTGCAAACTCCAGTTTGCTAAAACAAACTTGAGTTTGTGTCGCCCTGTTTGAAAATCAAAATATTCAAATTTGCGAAATCTTCATGTTTGATCTTAATACTTCTTATCATCACTCATTACTATTTTTAACTATGTTTAATCAATTTGTTAGTGGGTTTCAGATGATTTAAAGTGTATTAGGATGAGGATTTAGCTTAAAGCAAAAGGTGACGTCAGCGCATTTATTGCAAGTCCAGAAAACCTTGCACCCTTTTGGCAAATCATTCTCTGAACTGTGCAAAGGATTAAATGTTGTCCTTCCCTCTATGGAAACATTCCTCTCCAACGAATTTATCTCAAGGGAAGTCAACCAAAACATTTGTCCACCTGGATCAACTGAAAACTAGAGAGAGAAGTGACCATATTGCATTTAACAATTAGATTAATGTCTCCAACGGTTACATTGATCATTCCAACGGTCATTTAATGCTTCCTTAATATATAAGCTGAAGAATTCAAGTCTCTATAACTACCAGAATACAAGAAAACGAAAAGCATTCAAGTTTCATCTACTCTTACAGTTTTTCACCTACTTGTAAAGTATCTTTTGATGCATTTGTACTTCAATGATTATTTCATCTGCTCTTTGAGAGAATTCATTTATTGAAATCATTTATTGTAAGAATCTCAAGTTGTGGGACTTGGAGATTGGGATTATCAGTTTACAACTTGTAAGGGGTGTATCCTAGTGAGAGGATAACTTTCGAGTGCAAAGTGTGTAACTGATTTGAGAGATAGTGAAAATCCCAAAGTGTTTGGGGACTAGACGTAGGTCAAGGATTTAGACCAAACCAGTATAAATCCACTTGTGTCAAGCTTATTTTCTTCTCCTTTGTTCTACTATGTTTTCGTTGTTTATTAACAGAGTATTTTAAAAGAATTTTTAAAATCCCCAATTCACCCCCTTCTTGGGTATTTGCTCCATTTACACGTCTTGCCAACACGGTTTCAGATTTGGATTCAGATCAAGCAAAATACTTTCAGGAGGCTGAGAAAACTAAAAATACATCCAGATCCACATAAAAAAAATACATCCAGATCTAGACCAAGCAAAATATAGGAGGCTGGTTGTTCGGGATGAGGACTGTGAACAATGAAGAACTCAAAAAATAAAAAATAAACAAGGAAGGAGGAAAGAAAATCAAGCAATGTTAACCTTTTTGCAAATGGCTTAGATCTGAAATCATGTTCGGTGAGAGCGGTTGAAGCATCGACTAAACGAAGGGGGAGATGGATATGAAATCATTGTCAATGATCTAGATCTAACAACGACATCGAGGGAAGATGAGGAAAAAGAAGAGAACATTCAACCTTCCACCACTCTTACTGCTTGCATATCAGCGTCCGGCAAGCCAGAACTCTTCGCCAGTGAAAAAGAGCTCAAATCCGTGGCAGTCGCATCTCGGTGATGAACGAGCCAAAACGCTTCGCCAGTAAATGGTGAGTCTGTTTAGCATATTGGAAGCAAATGTGCCTATGTTTGTTTTAATTGAACAAATGCCTAGCTATGAAAATATTTTAAAGGAAATATGTACTCATAAAAGAATATGCTGACCAAACAAACGAGTTCAACTTGGTTAAAATGTTTTAGGCCTTCTCAAACCCCAAATTTCCATAAAATGTGCTGATCCAAGTTCCTTTACTGTTCCATGCCAAATAGGAAATCTAAACTTCAATAATGCTCTCTTAGACTTAGGTGCAACCATTAATGTTATGCCACATTCAGTTTATAACTCATTAGGGATCAAAAACATTGAGTCCACTATTGTAATACTCCAACTGGCCGATACGCCAACAAGACTGTTAGACTCGGCTATCACCCAAGACGGGGGGTGAATTGGGTGTCTGATAAAACTTTAGATAACTTTGAAAATCTTTTCACAACTTACTGAAAGTAGTTCGAATGACAGAAATAGTTTATAAAGCAATAGTCAGTCATTCAAACATATATGCTTGAAATGTAAGAGTTTAGGGAAGAGAATATGCAAACTGAGATTTATGCTGGTTCTGTCCAATCCTTGACATACGTCCAGTCCCCAAGCTCCACTTGAGATTTTCAATCCACTATCCTCTTGTTTAATCGGGCACAAGAGAAGCCTATACAATCCCACAAGTTCACACAGGCACTTGTGAAGCCAAATCTCTCACCAAGATACTCCCCTTACACACTGTAAGGTTACAATCTGTTTCCTACTCAAGATCACCCAATCTTGAGTAACTCTCGGATAAAATGATTACAATAAATCTTCTCTCTTAGAAGTGAATAAGATAAACACTGAAGTACATTACAAATCATTTCACTCTCTAGTGTAAACTATATAAAAATTGAGAAACAGAGAGCGTGTGAGCTAAATGTTGGATTCAGAATATCAGCATTTCGACAGTGTAAGCTCTCATTATTGTTGTCTCCATTTTGAATGTGTCTCTTCTTATAGACAACTGAAATTAATCCGTTGAAGCATTGGTCCTTTGTTATAAAGCTAAGGAAAAGATAACTATTTATACCCGCGTCTTTGATGAAAAACATAGACAAGACAACAAATAGTAAGAAATAAATTAAGTGATTCAGTCAAATATAACAGAAAAATAGTAACTCGGAAAATATGACAACAAAATAACAAATCCAAAACACATAATTTAAAAACATACACATGAGAAGAAACTGGAAAAAAAAAAAAAACACACACACATATGAGAAGAGAGTCAAGGATAAAGGAGAGAATTTTTTGATACACAAACATGATAAAAAATAAGTGTTACAATAAATAAACAATAATTAAAGCAAAAAAATTAACAAATTAAATGTTAACGTAACAAATAATAAGAAATCTAATATAAAGTTATGAAGTTATAAAGCTAAGGAAAAGATAACTAATTTATACCCGCACCTTTAGATGAGAAACAAAAACAAGACAACGAATAGTAAGAAAAAAATTAATTAATTAATCAGAAGCTTCAACAGCTATTTCTACTTAACTATATCATATGTTATGTATCCTTATATTATATATTAGTTTATTAGTCAAACTAATTAATTTGGAGGTAAAAATACAAAATACAAATACTCTTAAGTAATTTAATTAGCTCCTTTAATCTCTCCAAAAAAGTCAACTTGGTCTTATATAATTAGAACCGGAGGGAGTATTAATTAACCATTTAGTTAACAGTTATGAATTATAAGAGCTGAAACTGCTACATTATGAAGTAGGGCTCCTCCCTCCTTTTGCTTTGAAATTGTTAATTTTTGTGCAGTATCTTGTATCTTGAGTTTTGCCTAGGAATCTTTCAGATAATTTTCAATTTTCCCTCCATTTACTGCTTGTAATTTATACATTTTTTATGGTGGAGTTGTCTCATCCTAATGCAGAACTTAGGTTGCTAGAAGTTTTCTATTACAAGATAGGTTCGAAATACTGATAATAGTAATTATAAAAATTAATGGGAGAATCTGTGGTTATCTTATGTCTTCTGTTGCTGATGTTGTTGACTATTAGTCTATTAAACAAAAGTGCATAGTGTTTTCATGTCTTCGTGCATTGTATTTGTGCAGTTCTTTCCTCCCAATGAAAAGATTGAGAACATCAATGACCAATACTGGATATGGAGAAAAGAGGAGGTAAGAGTCTCTCTGTGTAACTAGAAAGAATGGGCTGGTGGGAGCTGAAAACTACAAACATTCCTGGTGTTACTTGTGCAAATAATAACACCACTAGGTGGTTTTTTTTCTTTATTGAATTAATAAAAATGTTTTTAGTACTTCTAATTCTTGTCTAGCAAACTATTTATTTTATTACATCATGAGTGTTACAGATTCCAAAATAAGATGGTGCTTCGTTTAATATATCTAGCTGTTCTCCTTTATCAATTGAATGTTTATTTTTCATAAATTTATCTTAGCTGTTCTCCAAACTATTTATTTTAATTAAATGTTTTCTTAGCTGTTCTTCTTTTGTTGTTTAATATGTCTAGTGTAGTCTTTAGAAATTGTGTAACGAGGAATTGATTTGCTTCATATGGTAGTCTTGTGTTAGGATCCTCCTCCAAACCAGAAAATAATAAAACTGAAAATAGAAATAAACAATAGGGAGTGGAACAACTTTTGACTGATAATATAGTTATACGGAATAACACATTACATTCAGAGATGCAACACTATTCTGCTGCACATGCAGACACGCCAATGAAACTAACAGAGGGAGGATAATGATTACAAAACACAATGGAATAAAAATTACAAGACTCCTTGAAAACAGTAAACACAAATACTTAATGGCACTCTCCATGCCAAAGGGCCAAGCCACAATTCAAAATTCTTGTCTGCCCCTTTCTCTGGTTAGTATGAGAATATGAAGACCCCAAAAGTGACTCACAAAGCCCTCTTCTCATAGGCTTAGACCATAGCAACCCTATAGCCACCCTACTTCTCTATTTCTTTCTCCTAATTAGCAAATCATAGTCTTGAGTCTTGACCAACAATAGGTGCCCCTTTCCATTATCATGTATCTTCCTAGGTATTGAAAAGTGGTCATAGGTATTGAAAAGAAGGCGTATGTATCCTCCATCTGGGGAGATGGTTCTTCAGAAGAAGAAAGTGAGGATGAAGAAGAGACAGCTAACGTTTGTCTAGTTGCAGAAGAAGAAAAATCTAACGATGATAATGAGGTAAATGATTCACAACCTTCTTATGATGAGTTATTCGACGAATTTAATGTTATACAATCTGAATACAAAATACTTGCTGAAAAATATTTAGATTTGAAAAGGAAAAATATTACTCTTGAACAGCAAGTCAAAAATCTTTCGTGCACAAATATTGTATGTGAAGAATGTGTGGATTTGGAGAAAAGAAATTTACATTCAACAAAAACACTTGAGAAGTTCACTAAAGGAAGTGAAATGCTCAGTGTAATTTTAAAAGCTCAAAGATTTACAAACGATCGTTTGGGTATAGGATATAATCCTAATTTTGATAAAAGAAAGGGAAAGAAGAAAACAGGTGAAAAATCTTATTTAAAGTATTTTCAGAAAAATTTTCATACATCTAATCCATTTGCACATTGTAATTACTGTAATCATAAGGGTCATAGTACTTCGTCTTGCTTTCATAAAAGGGATAGAAGAGATAGGCCTGTAGGAAATTATCAATGGGTACCTAAAGGAACTTATGTTTCTCAGGCCCGAACTAACCACAAAGGACCCAAGAAAAAGTGGGTACCTAAAACCTAATTCTTTGTGATTTGCAGGTATGTCTGAGAGCATCAAGAACCAATAAATGGTATATTGATAGTGGATGCTCAAGACACATGACAGGGGATCAAGCTAATTTGTAGCAATAAAGTCAAAAGATGGTGGTAGAGTCATCTTTGGAGGGGATCAATCTGGCAAAATCACTGGAGTCAGAGAAATTAGGACAAAGGATGGACCACAAATTAAAGATGTCTATATGGTGGAAGGTCTCTGTCACAACCTCCTAAGTGTTAGCCAGAGTGCAGATAAAAACAATTGGATCCTCTTTGACTCGGAAGAATTTCTTATTGTCAATAAGAATGATCTTCCAATAGACAAAGGTAAATTAAAGACATTATTCAAAGCACCTAGGGAAGGTAATTGCTATACATTAGAATTGCCTAAAATTAATTCCGAAAAATGTTTTGTTAGTAACTTGGATGAAAGCTGGCTGTGGCATAAGCGGCTGGCTCATGTTAACATGTTACAATTAGACAAGTTGATAAGAAAAGATTTAGTTATTGATTTGCCCAAAATTCGTTTTGAAAATAATATGATATGTGATGCTTGTCAAAAGAGTAAACAAACCAAATCTAATTTTAAGAACAAATTTGAAATATCAACTAATCGTCATCTTCAATTACTTCACATGGACTTAGTTGGACCTGCTAGAGTAAGAAGCCTTGGTGGTAACTTATATACTCTAGTTATTGTAGATGATTTTTCTCGTTTTACATGGACCATGTCTATGTCATCAAAAGATGAAACATTTGACCTATTTACTGTTTTCGCCAATAAGGTGCAAAACGAGAAAAGTATTTATATTTCAGCCATTCGAACCGATCATGGAGGGGAATTTGAGAATCAAGCCTTTGCGGAATTCTGTGATGGTCATGGGATTGATCATAACTTCTCAGCTCCAAGAACACCTCAACAAAATGGTGTGGTTGAGAGGAAGAATCGTGTACTCACAGAGATGGCTCGTACAATGCTTAACGAAAATCACACATCACAAGTATTCTGGGCAAGCGCAATGAATACAACAAGCTACATATCAAATCGAGCCTATTTGCGAAAGAAATTTAAAAAGACTCCTTACGAGCTTTACAAAGGAAGGAAGCCCAACCTAGCTCATCTACACATCTTTGGCTATATGTGCTATGTCCACAACAATGGTAAGGACAATTTGGGTAAGTTTGATTCTAAAGAGTCGCATTATGAGAATGTGAAGAGAATATTCAGATACCTTGCTGACACAAAGACTCTTGGACTTTGGTTCCCTAAAGGTCAACCTGAACACTTGCTAGCATATTCAGATTCAGACCATGCTAGGTATAAGACGGATAGAAAGAGTACAAGTGGCCAATGTCAATTTCTTGGTGGCTCACTTGTGTCTTGGTTCAGCAAGAAGCAAACGACCGTCTCAGTATCTTCAACTGAAGCTGAATACATTGCTGCCTCAAGTTCTTTGTGCTCAAGTCTTATGGCTCAAGCAGCGGCTCTCGGACTTGGGAATCAATCGAAGGAGATCCCAGTGCGTGTGACAACATGAGCACAATAAGCTTGGCCAAGAATCCAGTTCAACACACAAGAACCAAGCATATTGATGTGAGGCATCACTTCATAAGGGATCATGTTCAGAACAAAGATGTCAAAGTGATGTTCATTCCGACACATCTTCAACTTGCTGACATCTTCACAAAGCCATTAGCAAAGGAGCAATTTAATTTTATAAGAAGAGAATTGGGAATGGTAAATCCCAATGAATTGTAAGTATTTCTTTCCATCTTAATGTTAGTTATGGTTTTGATGAATATTTGTTGCTAACTTAAGCTTTGGAGTACATAGCAATGTTTTATGCAGGATATTCGAATCCTGAAGTTTGTTGTCAAAGGACGCAAACTCGAGTTTTATTTCAAAACTCGAGTTTGAACGGGCTCAAATCGAGGATGAGTTGCTGAGCAAAATGGAAACTCGAGTCGATTAATGAGTAACTCGAGTTTCGGAGAAACAGAAAGTAAGCTCTGAGTTTTCACGAATTGGAAACTCGAGTCATCAAATGAGAACTCGAGTTTCAAGCAGACAGAGAGCGACACACCTGTTCAAGTATCCACAAAACTCGAGTCAGTAAGTGGTAACACGAGTTTTGGTCGCGGAATTTCAAAAGTTCACTTTACACCTTTGAATCCAGGTCAGTGATTTCGTGCCATATTTAAGTCTAAATGTTAATTGTTCGTCTAAACTCACCCTAAAACTCAAGTTTTCCCTAGAGTTTTCTCTGCTCTCTTCATCTTCTTCGATCATTCATTGATTTTCCAGTCGTCTTCGAACCCTAATCCCTTCTCTCATCTTAAATCGCTATGGCTCGCACTAAATCTGCCCAAAAAGATGCCGATTATGAAGCTTCTACCGAATCACCTTCACCACCCCCTCTCACTTGACCTCAGAGGGTAAAACACTTCCCAAACAAATACCACTATGGAGTCGATAAACAAATCCCTGGGGTACCGACCACACAAACATCTTCGCGTCAATCTAAAGGCATTTCGATTCAAGAACCATCCCAGACCGGATCCAAACGTACCCCTGAACCAGTTCTCAAAGATCCAAAGGGGAAGCAGCCAGAAGTTGTACCACCTCAGCCTCACAAAAAACTTCGAGCTCAGAGAGGAGAAGGACTCTCCAAGGGAACTTCCAATCCTCCTCAGGACCCTCAGGAGCCTACAACAATTTCAAATGCTCTATCAGAGATTTATCTCCATAACTCTGCTCCTCCAGGTTTCATCACAGACAGTCATATCCTTACTAGTGAGCATGCTGAACAATTCCAAGAAACTTATAAGAAAAAGTCTTTTTGTCCCATAGTTTCAGTAGACTTAGACAAAATTAGAGAATCTTGTCATATCGATCTTTCTCCCTGGCTCAAACCCTATAAAGCATTCTTATCTATATCTGCTCAGTTTAGTAATTATATCACCAAGATGTTCTACTTTAATATGGAATGGGATAATATAGAGGATGAAGATCATATCTTAATAGAAGAAAGAGTTTCTACTCATGTTAGGGGTGTCAAGGTCACTCTATCCGCATCCATTATAAATTCCATTCTTCAAATCTCCAATCCTCCTCCTCCTCCCACAGTTATATATTCCAATAAAGAAATTTTCGAAATTCTTCGGCCAAATGAACCTATTCCCGCCGATCAATTAGTCACTCTTTCTTTCACTCCTATGTCTATGCCTCATGTTCATCGTGTCCTATGGTACATTTACTCTAGGAACATGATTCAAAAGGGTGGAAACTTCACTCACTTTGCCAATAAAGATTATTCCAAGTTTGCTACCCTGGTGAATAAAGTCCCTATCAATCTAGGCCACTGGCTATTCCAAGAGATGGTCAATTTCAGATTTTCCTCTAGGAAGCCTTCATATATTCCCTTTCCCTCTCTTATATCTGTCATCCTCTTCTACCACAAAATCTGGTATGTGGGTGCACCTGATTCTATGAAATCCCCCACGTTATTTGGGAAAGCTCAGATTAATTTGATGAGACTTACATTTGAAGCTGAAGGATCAGGCGAATCTCGGGCCCCTCCTCGATCCAGAACTCATAAAGCTCAATCTGCCCCTCCGCCATCATCTTTTCCTTCGGATTTTGATGCTCGGGTTCAAGCCATTGTAGACAAAGCTGTTGCAGATATGACTACCGGCATCACAGATGAAGTCAACCGATTGTGTTCAGTGATGATGCAAAGCAATTCAGCAATGATTGCTACTCAAGATGCCATGAAGATCGAGCTATCCAATATGAAGAATCACTTGATCGACCACGATGCTTCATTGGCTACCTTACTGGTATCTCAGGAGCACATGAACAATCGCTTGACTGCCTTTTGCAACAAGTCTAACATGGGTTACGCTTCGGATTTGGGACTCCTACAGACATGCCACCTGAATCCTTTTCCCCTCCTCTTTCACCTTCTTTTGCCTTCACCACTCCAATAGCACCTTCTTCGACCTGTCTCTTCCCCAACCACTGAGATTCTCCGTACCCCACTTGCCTCTCCCATCCCAACCCCATCCCCTGCAACCACTGTCAAAATCTCTACCCCTTCCTCTGAACCTTCGATCTCAGCTCCATCCTCTTTTATTGATGACAAAGAGGGAGAAGAACCAGAGAAAGAAATTGATCCAAAGGAGCAACAACCTAGAGTTGAAGGAAGGAGTTTTAGATTTGAGCTTAGGACTCTAAATTTGAAATTTTAGTCTGTAGTTTGAAGATTATGCATTTCTGGTTTTTTTGTATGTTACTATTATATTTTGTTGAATGAAATGCAATAGTTCAATTATGAATCACTTCTGCTATATCTCTGTGTTAAATTCATTCAAATACAGAACTATCATGACATGCTTCAAAACAACTTGTGAAAATTTTTCCTTAAAATTCAAAATCTTTAAAATGAAGGATCTCGGTTTACAAGTGTTGTCATCATCAAAAAGGGGAGAATGTTAGTTCCCAATCGGTTTTGATGATAACGGACAATTGTAAACACGAGAGAAGTTTGTCTTTATAAGTTGAAAAACTTCTTGTCTAAGGCAAACTCGAGTTTCGATTTGGAAACTCGAGTTTTGGCTGACAGGGAAATGCTCAAATTTTTGTAAAGAAAGACAAACTCGAGTTTGGGATTGAAAACTCGAGTTTTGGTTATACGAGAGAGCATTCGAGTTTTCACGAGACAATGCAAACTCGAGTTTGATTTTGAAAACTCGAGTTTTGACAAGAGAGAGCAACCAAGTTTTTCAAAGAAACCAAAACTCCAGTTTCCATTTGAAAACTCGAGTTTGGGTTATACAGAGAGTTCTCTAAGTTTCCAACGTTTTCTGGAAACTCGAGTTCTGTTTGAAAACTCGAGTTTTCCTCTTCTAAGAACAATGCTCGTCTCTGACCATGTGAAAACTTCCATGATTGAATCGACCAAAGTTTTCAACATTTTCTCATAAAAGAGAAAACTTGAGTTTCTGTTTTGAAACTCGAGTTTCGTCACTAAAGAGAAGTTTCCAAAGTTTTCAACCAATGAGAAAACTCGAGTTATGTTTTGGAAACTCGAGTTTTGGTCAGGCAGAGAGCTCTGCCAATTTTGAGCCTTTGAAAACTCGAGTTAAGTTTTGGAAACTCCAGTTTTAAACTTTTGGACTAAAACATGATTTCTCATTCAAGAGTCCAAAACTTGAGTTAGTCATTAATTGACTCGAGTTTTGTACTATTCACCAACCATGTCCAAAATGCCAAATCGCGATGTTTGTCTCTATAAAGAGAAAACTCGAGTTTAGTTTGAAAACTCGAGTTTCTAAGAACCAACTCGACTTTCCATCGCAAAATTTGAATTTCGATTTGAACGATTTCATGAAATGTTTCTATTTGATCTCAATACTCTTTATCATTACTCATAATTATTCTTAACTATGTTTAATCAGTTTGTTGGTTAAAGACAGGATTAAATGGAGATTAGGCAAAAAGCATAAAGTATGTCAGCACATTAAATGCAGAAGTGCAGAAACTTGCATGCTTTTGGGAAAACATTCTCTACACGTTTTGGAGAAGTTAATGCTTGCCTTCTACATTCAGCAAACTGCTCTTCCAACGGATTAATAATCAGAGAGTCAACTCTGAATTTCTGCAAAGCTGAATTAATCAAAGAGTAGAGAGAAGAAGACCAAAACCTTCACTAATCCTCTTCTAATCACTCCAACGGTTATCTGAGGGATTACAACGGTCAATTAATGATCTCTACCTATAAATAGAGATGCATTCAAGCCTTCTCAACAACCAATCTGTGCAAGAACGAAAATCATTAAAGTTTCATTTACTCTTTGAGTTTTCTTGTAAAAGTATCTGTTGATACATTTATTCTTCAGTGATTATCATATCTACTCTTAGAGAGAGTTTTTCTTGATTATAGATCATTCTTGTAAAGTATCTCAAGTCAAGGGGACTTGGAGATTGGGTTCATTGATTACAACTTGTAAGGGGGAGTAAGTTCTAGAGAGAGAATTACTATTGAGTGCAGAGTGTGTAATCAATCTTGATAGTGAGAAATCCCAGAGTGCGGGTGCTTGGACGTAGGTCAAGTTGTTTGGACCGAACCAGTATAAATTCTTGTGTCTAGCTTCTTCTCCCTTCACTCTGTTTTATCCTCTTTTTCATATCCTTAAACAGAGCATTCGAAAAGATTTTTGAGAATCCCCAATTCACCCCCTCTTGGTGATTCAAGCTCTACTTTCATAACAATTACCTTCTCTAGGAGCTCTAAAAATAGCTTTTGTTTTTATGTTATCTAACGAAAGAACATCGTTACTCACAATCAAGCATTCCTCAGAATCGAAGATAACTAAGTTACCTCTATCAGTACTTTGGCTTACACTGAGGAGGTTGTGGCAAAGACCTTCCACAAAGTAGACGTCTTTGATTTGTGGTCCATCGTTGTTCCCAACTTCACCGATTCCGGCAATCTTTCCAGATTGATTTCCACCAAAGATTACTTTGCCACCATCCTTCAGCTTGATTGAGGCAAATTTGGATTCATCTCCCATCATATGTCTTGAGCATCCACTATCGATGTACCATTTGTTTGACCTTGATGCTCTTAGACATACCTGCAGATCAAAATGGATCAAGTCTTAGGTACCCATCTTTTCTTGGGTCCTTTGAGGTTAGTTTGAGCCTTAGGAACATAAGTTCCTTTGGGCACCCACTAATAATTACCAACAGGTTTATCTCTCCTATCTTTCTTATGAAAACATGATGAAGTCGTATGACCTTTTCTATTACAATAGTTACAGTGAGCAAATGGATTTGAAGAATGAACAGTTTTCCAAAAATAGTTTAAATATGATTTTCCACCATTCTTCTTCTTTCCTTTCTTTTTATCAAAAATAGGATTATATCCAATCCCAGAACGATCTTTTGTAAATCTTTGTGCTTTTAAAATCACATTTAGCATTTCACTGCCTTTAGTAAACTTTTCAAGAGTTTTCGTAAGATAAGAATTCTTTTTTTTTAACTCAATGCAATCATCACAAATGAAATTTTCAGGAAAAGAGAGATTTTCTACTTGCTGTTCAAGAGTGGTATTTTTTCTTTTCAAAGCAACATATTTCTCAGCAAGTTTTTCAAATTCAGATTGAACAATGGTATATTCAGTAAATAATTCATCATAAGATGGTTTTGAATCATATACCTCATTGTTCTTTTCATGTTGCTCTTCTACTTCAGCAACCAAGCAGATATTTGCTTTTTCTTCTTTATCAGCTTCATCTTCATCTGATGAACTATCTCCCCATATAGCTGAGACATAAGCTTTCTTTTTATATTTGTTGAATTTCTTCTTGCCTTTATCTTTGTACTTCAGCTGGGGGCATTCAAACTTGATGTGGCCGGGCTTTTCACATTCGTAGCATATGATCGGCTTCTTTACCTCAGTGCTAGAGCCACCCTTGTTAAATCTTTTGTATCCATGGTCCTTCTTATAAAATCTCTTGAATCTTCGGACCAACATGCCCAATTCTCCATCTTCGTCTTCTTCTTCTTCTTCTTCAGCATTAGATTCTTTAACTTCATTTACAGCCTTGAGAGCGATGCCTTTGCTTTTGCTGTTCGTTTCATCAAGTCCCTTCTTGAACTTGAGTTTACCTTCGTACTCGGATAGGCTGCAAAATAATGCTGCTACGGAGCTCATTGATTCCCCACAAGCTTCTTCAATGGCTGTGACCTTAGCTTCCCACTCTTTGCTCAGAATATTCAGAATCTTTCTTACTTGAGCGGGTTGTTCGTATGTCTTGCCTAAGGCAGCAAGCTGGTTGATCAGATGAGTGAATCTTAGCTGGAAGTCAATGATGGATTCACCAGGCTTCATTCAAACTATATGATCATTGAGATAATCAGAGAGTAGGTGTATGTGTATATCAGAGTATTGACATTTTGAAGATGTAAGCTCGTGTCTCTGACATCTTCTATCTTGAATGCTTCTGCTTTTATAGTTAATGAAGAGAGTATTCGACCGTTTGAACAATTATTCCCATTTAGCATATGACCGTTATGTCATTTAGTGTCTTCCCTTTATTTGTGCAGGGAATCACTCTGAGTAATGGCTATATCAATTGTTTCCAAAACGAAGGACTTCATCTTCTTGACTATTGCTCTGTTCGTTGACGCGTGAAATCAATGCTCTGATTTGTTTTGCCGTTAATCAAGTGTTGATTACCTGAAACTCATTTAAACGAGAATGATTAAATAGAAATTAAACGAGTTTGAATATGATCAGTAATAATGGTAAGGTGGCCCAATAATTATCAGAGATAATCAATCAGAGATAGCGTATCGAGAATCTGTTCTTATCGTTGATGCTCGAGCATGATGTTTTTCGTTGCTCAGGCAAGCTCTATCAAGAAACAGGATTCTTCGCTGATGCTAGAGCATGCCATTATGCTTGCTCGAGCAAGCCTCAGGCAGAGGCGAGAATGAGTGCTTCAGCGATGCTGCTCAAGCATGATTTTACCTTTGCTCGAGCATGGTGCTCAAGCATGCCTTTTACTCTGCTCGGGCATGACTCTTCAATTCACAAATTCTTGCTTTTGGCTCGATGATGCTCGGGCATGCCAAATGTTCTGCTCGAGTAAGCTTCTGTCTTTGAGGCTTCTGATCATATGCGAATAAGTATAATACTATCTGTTATGGAATAAATATTAGGCCCATATCCCATATATGGCCCAACAAGGAGCATATTGCATATTGGGATCTGCCTGTCATAAAGGAAGATCCAATCATATCAATCATAGTAAAGAGGCCGATATGGTTGTTGGGATATGCCGTAGAGGTTAATGAGACCGATATGATCGATCTCGAATCAATCATATTAATGAGGCCGATACGATTCCACCAAAGGTACACTCTATAAATAGGAGTTAAACCCTCAAGGTACAGATCATCTTCTAAGCTCTCTCTCAATTGCATATCTGCACACGAGCACACACACCACCCCCTTGGCTAAACGCCTCGGTATCATCGAACTACGTGGACTTTGATCCCTCTTCAGGTACGTAGGCCCTAGGAATCGCTCCTAGGTCAAGTCCTGGTGCTTTGTGATCTCCAATCCTCTTAGGTATCTCATCCATAGATACTTGGGGGAGAGCTATTTGATCCTATATCCACATCCTAGCCCACCTAGGGTTAGGGTTTATGTTCTATAACAAAACATTGGCGCCGTCTGTGGGGATCGTTAAATTTCGATTCCCGTGACCTAAGATGGTCAATACAAATACAAGAAGAAGAAGCAGCAATCAAATCCCTTTACGCAAGGAGATCCCATGTCGATGCTCGCGATCTTTTTCCCGTTCTGAAGAAAGATTCAACGTTGATGCTTCCAGAAGCTCTACCTTGAAGGCATCACAGATTGAAAATCAACCAATTCCCGGGAATGCATCAGGATATAATTTCTTCAGATTTTCAGACCGTGATAGAGCACAATCAAAGTCCAGAGTTATCTCAAATTACTCTTAAGCACTCACCGTACCATGCAGACCACCTCACTCACTCCCTTTATTAAGATTGCATGTTGAAATTAAAGCATGTTGCTATATTATTATTGCGATGACATGGTGTGAGACTTGTTGTCTTGTTCTCTCCTGGTAAATTGAGTATGAGGTGGAATCTGACATGTATAAAGCAAGAAGATGCAAAAATAAGTCGATCATTTGTGATGTACGGTCGACCGCAAATTGATCAAAATACGGTGGAGGCAAATCCAAAGCAATTGCAAGCATTTTCTTCTCACGACATCTTGGAGGTCAAGTAAATTCTTCTTGTAAATCTTGTTTATTTATATGTAATTGTTCATTGCATATTTCATGCTAAGTTTTGCAAGAAAGAAGAAAAGAGGGAGTGCATAAATTCGAGGTAACCAAACCCATCTTCGAAAATCATGTCCAGTTTAAACATGTAGGAGTATGAGGTACATAAACCTGTTTCCGAAAATCGTGTCGAAGCTAAACATGTAGAATTCAGGGTAAAGAAACTCGTCTTCAAAAATCATGTCAAAGCTAAACATGTAGGAATCCGATGTACATAAACCCGTTTCCGAAAATCGTGTCGAAACTAAACATGTAGAATTCAGGGTAAAGAAACCCGTCTTTGAAAATCATATCTAATTTATATTCATGCGTGAATCTGAGGTGCACAAACCCGTTTCCGAAAATCATGTCAAATCTAAACATGTATGAAGTCATGGTAAAGAAACCCGTCTTCGAAAATCATGTCAAGTCTGTTTTATACAATTAAATCCAAGCTCCTTAATTGGATCTCGGATAGATTGTAGAGTCCGTCCTTAGGAAAGGGACAAAGGCGGACCCCGGCTTAACTGAATCTGGTTAAAATCCGGGCTCCGTAGAAAAAAGGGTCAAAACGTGCACCCTTTGGGACACCGTAAAGCCAAGATAAGTGTTGTTTAAGGTTTTGCAGGAAACAAAGACAGAAGGCGGACCCGATTTAAACTGAATCTAGTTTAAAATTGAGGATCCCGGTAAAGTTTTGAAGGCGGACCCGATTTAAATTGAATCTAGTTTAAATCAGGGATCCATGTGAAGTTAAGAAGATAGGCCCAGTTTAAACTGAATCTAGTGTAAATCAGGGGCCCGCGTTGAGGCGGCAAGTCTATTTTAGATTCCTTTATTAGAATCATTCTGCGACGGCAATGCCGCCAAGTTTATTTGATTGAATTTGGGTAAACAAACCCGTTTTCGGAAATCATTAATCCGGAATCTCGGTGATAAAGTAAATAACCGGAACCTCGATGTTAAGTTATATCAATCCGGAATCTCGGTGATAAAGTAAATAACCCGGAATCTCGGTATTAAAGTATATCAATCCGGAATCTCGGTGATAAAGTAAATAACCCGGAATCTCGGTGTTAAAGTATATCAATCCGGAATCTCGGTGATAAAGTAAATAACCCGGAATCTCGGTGTTAAAGTATATCAATCCGGAATCTCGGTGTTAAAGTATATCAATCCGGAATCTCGGTGATAAAGTAAATAACCCGGAATCTCGGTGTTAAAGTATATCAATCCGGAATCTCGGTATTAAAGTATATCAATCCGGAATCTCAGTGTTAAAGTAAATAACCCGGAATCTCGGTGTTAAAGTAAATAACCCGGAATCTCGGTGTTAAAGTATATCAATCCGGAATCTCGGTGATAAAGTAAATAACCCGGAATCTCGGTATTAAAGTATATCAATCCGGAATCTCGGTGATAGAGTATATCAACCCGGAATCTCGGGGTTAAAGTTTATAAACCCAAAATCTCGGTTCAAAGTATATAAACCCGGAATCTCGGGTCGGCACGCACGGAATCCCAACAGTCGCGAGCACCTCGTCTGGATTTGGAAAGCAACACATCCTGGCAGCTCAGAAACCTGAACTACCAGGCTGGGGGCAACAGAGGGGACAACGATTTGTTAAGTGGAAAAGCGTGTTATCAAAAACCGCCATTGATGCAAACCAGAAAGTTTAATGCAAGCTCGGACAAGTATCCGAAATGAGCACGTTGAACGGTTTGCACAAACAGTAAGTATTTTCCATTTATTGTGATTCGCTTACATGTTATCAAATGCAGGAATATAAACCAGACAATTAGCCCGGGAAAATTGCTACGAAAGCAAAGTCGGATTCAGGGGATCTCAGATAGCAGTCAGTTAATCTCGGCAGCTCAGAGACCTAAACTACCTAGCTTGGGGGCAACTGTTATGGAATAAATATTAGGCCCATATCCCATATATGGCCCAACAAGGAGCATATTGCATATTGGGATCTGCCTGTCATAAAGGAGGATCCAATCATATCAATCATAGTAAAGAGGCCGATATGGTTGTTGGGATATGCCGCCGAGGTTAATGAGACCGATATGATCTGATCTCGAATCAATCATATTAATGAGGCCGATACGATTCCACCTAAGGTACACTCTATAAATAGGAGTTAAACCCTAAAGGTACACATCATCTTCTAAGCTCTCTCTCAATTGCATATACTGCACACAGAGCACACACACCACCCCCCTTGGCTAAACGCCTCCGATATGATCGAACTACGTGGACTTTGATCCCTCTTCAGGGTATGTAGGCCCTAGGAATCGCTCCTAGGTCAAGTCCTGGTGCTTTGTGATCTCCAATCCTCTTAGGTATCTCATCCATAGATACTTGGGGGAGAGCTATTTGATCATATATCCACATCCTAGCCCACCTAGGGTTAGGGTTTATGTTCTATGACAGAACACTATCCAATACAAATCTCATCAAGTCTTCTTTCCAATGCAAGAAGAATTAGCTCCAAACTCATTGTATTTCGTCCATTATCATCATATGATTGGAGGTGTTCTTGACCAACGTTTTTGCAACATTCTGAACTAACCGTCTACTTTCGAGGGCCATATCTCCCTGGTCTGAAATCCGTTTTGGTTGTTTCAACTCTTGATGGAAAGCCCTTTGAGTCTAATTTAATATTACACCTATTTCAGCTCAATTGGATTTGTAATGTGTGAGATACACTCAAATTACCAAAGCTTGGTCTGCTGTGTGACGTTGATTTCACTGTCATCTTCTAAAATTCATAGCTCTCTCATATGACCTCATTAAGACTTGAATCTTATGTAAAAATGACGCATTAGAAGTCTAGTTTCCAAAAAAAAATTGGTTTCACCTCAATCGGACTTATGGTTTGAGAGATATCGCCAAAATATCAGAGGTCGCCTGAAATAGAGCTGAACAGAGTAGCTGAAACTCGTTGTTGCTCGAGCACCAGGTTTGTTCTGCTCGAGCAAGCCATTTTTCATGCTCGAGCAAGGACGTTTTTCTGCTTGAGCATGAGCGGATTTTTGCGAGAAAATGGGCTGGAAGTGTACCTTGCTCGAGCATGACTTTGGTGTGCTCGAGCATGACTTCAGGAATGCAATTGTAGCTTATTTTAACCCCGAATTGAGCCATTCCAACTTCCATATCATCGTGGAGACTTCTAGAATCAATCTAAAACTTGTATATTGATTTTATCATTCCATTTAGCAAGTTCTTGTTTCTTTCCTCTTCTCTTGATCATTCTCCACAATTCAATTCTTCTTTCTGCTCTTCTTTTCTCTTCATCATTCTCCATAATTTAATTCTTTCTTTCTTCTCTCCTCTTCTTCTCCTCTTGATCATTTTCATAATTTAATTCTTTAATATCTCCTCTTCTTGATTAATCCCAAAAGACTTTAACTTAGACTAATCTACATTAAATACATAGCAGTTAGTCAATGTAGGAGATAAATATATTACACAATCTTTTTTCTCTTAATAATGACATATATATAAGACATCAGCAAAACTAATCATATTCAACAAAATGATCTATTGATTATATAAATATGGGACTTGTTAAAAAAAAAGATAATTTAAGACGCTTGATGAAGAACAATTTAATAATAGGTTAAAGAGCAACTATAATGGGTTAAGGAGCAATTTGGCCTACGAAAATTTTACTAACATTAAATGAATTTTTTAACTCACATAAATTTCTTCTAAAATAAAATAAATCATATAATTTTTTTGTTTAACATATATAACAAACTATAAAACACCTTGAGTTTTATTTAAATCATATAATTATATTTTCAATTAAAAAATTTGTTTATTTTAGAAAATTATAATTTTGACAAAATTGAAGAATGAGTAACTTTTGTCCATAGACATCTATACAAGTAGTTTTGAATAATGACAATTGAGAAAAAAATATTTAATTTAGTAAAATTTAGAATATTGTGCTAAGTACTCCTGGAGTAAAAGTTCGTTGGCCAATCTGCACCTTAGATAACGGATGTTAACTTTTTGTCTAACGGCATTGTGCTGGGCGCTCCTAAGTAAAACTTTTTTTTTGTGCTGACCGCACCTTTTTAAATGTTTGTTGGTGTTTTTGGTCCACTTAATAGTTAATTGTGTTGGACGTCCTGAGTCAATAATTTATTGGCTAAATCGCACCTTAACCCTAATAATTATGATATCTATTGTGCCATTTAATTTCTGTCATACATTTATTTGTTTATTTCCTCTTAGACTCATGCAAATGATAGGAAGGTTTAACATCCCTTTCCTAACAATAGCCATTGCAGCTCTTTACTATGCTGTACTTGGCCGTTGCATCCTCTCATTCACGCTGTCTTTTATTTGTTTCTTCAATAATATATCTCATGTAACATCCCGAAACACGATTTACCAAATTCCCTAAATATTCAATAAATGTTGAAATTGAATATTTAATGAATATTGCCAAGATTGAATAAATATTGTGATATTAATAATCTATTGATTATTCCTAAGTCAATTTTGACAAGAAAAAAGAATGTTTGTCACTTAGATAAATTAGTGCATAAAGACAATATATCCTTGTCACATGTGTTTGCACCAATGGGCATTGAATTACACTTGTAAACCCTTGAGAAGGCCCAATATTTCAGCCTACATGAGAGGAAAAAGGAAACGATGAAGTCTTGAAATATCTTGCACATGTTGGAACAAAAGTTAGCAAGTCTAATTAAGTGCCACATTTTAAGCTAGGAAGTAAGATGATCTAGAAGGGGGACACCTAATAAGCACTTGATTATGTTATGAAGCTTATGTCATCAAGATGATACAGTTTCCTTGCCCAAGAAGCCATTAATTTTGACCAAGTGAAGGAAGAGGGAGAAAAAGATGACAACTTATTCAAAAAGCTAAGCAAAGAGAGTTGGTGAGAGTGATTGAGTCTTTTTGACAAGAGAGACACATTTAGTGGTTGGCTCATCAACTCTTATACACCAAAACACTCCTCTGACATGCCCCACTTTGATGATCAAACACTTCTTTTCTTAGAGAGAAAGAGAGAAAAAATGAAATATAGAGAGAGGGAAGAGAGAAGGAAGAACTTCAAGAACTAAGGTAAATGTTCTTGTGCTTTGGTGGTTCATCTTCTCATAATCTTCCATAAATTTTTAACCTTGGTAAAATACTCATCTTTGGCGTTTTGGTGGTGAGAAGGCTGAAACTTTAAGGAGACCAAGGAAGAAGAGGTTGCCTTGAAAACACAAAGAACAAACAAGTTAGTAAGGATTCTAACTTTCTTTGTGTTATTTCATGTGGTTGGCTAGATCTTGATTTTTGTTGAGAAGGTTGTAGAGAATTAGGAGATTGGGAGAAGAGACACATTCAAAACATTCATACACAATATCTGAACTACATCCTTCTATTAGCCCAAGCCTCATATATATAGGATAGAGACTTTAGACTCATAAGGTAAATCCTAATTGTCATATAATAACAAAAATAACTAACTGACCCTATGACAAACTACCTAACTAAGAACAACAACTAACTACCCCTTGGCCTCATAGAATCAGTTTGGCCATTAACTAACTAACTAACAAAGTATTATGGCCTCATTGGATTAGTTTTGTGCCAATTAAATCCTAATTATTTTTCCCTAACTTTATTTATGCTTTATATGACAATACCCCCCCTTAAGGTCCCTTGTCCTCAAGGGTCTTAAAACAATAGAAAAATACAACTTTAATAATTACACAAAAACTTAGGTACTAGAAGAAATATTTGTGACTTGGAATCTTGTACCTAGAAGTTCCCCCTCAAATTGTGTTTTAGAATTGGTGCACACTATGCCCCCTTTCTATCCCATTTACGTAGCAAAACTTGTAGGCTTGATAGGAAAGACCCATTGTAGCAATGCACTTGGGCCAATTTATTCAAAAAAAAAAGGCCAATATTCATCTGACATTACTAAAGAGTAGGTGGTATCCAGCAGTAAAGACATAGATAAATTTTGAAAACAAGGCCCAATTTATGGAGATGGGAGCCAGATGTACCTCCTCCTCCTCCTCCTCCTTTTCTTCTTCTCCTTCTTCTTCTTCTTCTTCTTCTTCTTTCTCAAAGAACATAATCTCCCACACAATCTTGTGATTAGCGCTCCCCTAAACCAAGAGTGCTAAAGACTTTGTGTAGGAGAGAATGAAAGAATAGAGACCCATATTTGCAGAGCCACTGGCATGTTTCCTCGCCTAAATAGTCTAACCCCTAAAAGTGAAGAAGAAAGAGGAACTAGTGGAGATACCGGCCTTATACAAGACTCCTTATTGCGATAAACAGAGACAAGTTCAAGTGTTGAACGAGAAGGTGTCGACTTTTGGGTAAGTGACGTCTGCTGGAAATTCCCAACACTACTACAAAAATTGGATATTACTACCCTAAAAAACGTCCTTATTTAGAAACAGGACGTCCAAAATGAAGGCGGTGGCATTATTGTAATTATATTTAAGGAAGTTGAGCCTTCAGCGTCCTAAATAAGACATCGGGACTCCTTAAATTGATTTTGGTGTCTGAAATTTTTCAGGACGTCTAAAATTGTTTCGCGCCATAAAAAATATGAGAAATATTTGTTTGGCGCCATGGGATTTAATTTTTTTTCAATAAAATTCATTTATGGCAACCTACATAACTTTCAGGACGTCTTTAATGAGACAATATACATCGCGCCATGAATTTTTTGTTTGGCGCCGATGACTTTTTTAAATAGATATTAGGAAATTTAATAATATTGGCGACCTAAATCTTAATCAGGTCGTCAATATTTTAATAATGGCGACCTGAATTAGTATCAGGTCGCCAAATAAATGAATATTGGCGACCTGAATAAGAATCGTCGTCAATATTTGAATATTGGCGACCTGATTCGGATTCAGGTCGCCAATATTAAAAAAGTGGCGACCTGAGTCTCATTCAGGTCGCCATTATTAAAATATTGACGACCTGAATGTATTTCAGAACGCCACAAGTGGAATATAGGCGTCCTGAAATATGATTCAGGTCGCTTATATTCATTTTTTTTAGGTTAATATACACGCGCCTCTTCATTTTCCCTCACACACTCATACTCCGACATAGCGCGCGAAATCCTCTCATACTCACTCTCGTTTTTCTCTTCTCTAAGTCCGTCCCTTTCGTTGCCGTACGTCTCCGTCGTCGTCTCTTCCCTCTCCGCCGTCGTCTACTCCGTCGTCTCCTCCGTCTCCGCCGTCGTCACTGATCACACAGTTCTCTCTCGCTCACTCCGCCTTTTTCGCAGATCGAAGAGACCCACCGCCAAACCCAAGTAAGCTTGTTCATAATAACCCATTTTAATCGTTAATGCTTCTTGCTTATGGACTGGATTTTTGCTTCTGATTAGGATTCCTGCCTCTCACTCGCTCACTCCGCCTCCTTCCCGATCGAAACCCGCGAAACCAAGTAAGCTTGTTCATTCTTCTTATTCTTTGATTCCAAAACCCATTTAATTGGTAATGTACTTCTTGCTAGTTGGTGATGTTTTGTCTTAGTTTCCTTAATTGTGAAGTGCATATCAATCTGTTATTATTAGTGGATTCCTTTTCTGACTGTTGGAT
Organism: Acacia pycnantha; assembly: GCA_025563575.1. NCBI lineage: Eukaryota > Viridiplantae > Streptophyta > Magnoliopsida > Fabales > Fabaceae > Acacia > Acacia pycnantha. The sequence continues at coordinate 1,501,899 of JAMWYP010000154.1, forward strand.
TTCTGAGAACGTACATAATATTGTAAATGAAAAGTTAAGTATTTTAGTATCTATCTTTCCTTGATTGCATTTTTTATATTTTAACTGTGGAATGCGTATTGTGCTCACGGAGTTAGCTAGATTGGATATTAATTACAATATATTAAAGAATTAATGAGATGGGGTCTCTCCTATGATAGATTCTAAGACCTAATCCAAAGTGTATTTCCAAAATTTACCAAGTCAAAGTCTCTCTTTGACATTTCTTAATCATATACACCACATGAAGACCTCATCTTACAAACATCGAGACTAACCTTACAAACATCAAGATATGTGGGTTATAAGGTTCATATAAACATTTACACACACGCATTGCATACACACACACACACAATTTTAAAAGGGTTTTTAGATTTTATATCTGACAAGACGTAAAAATAATACTACTAAATAAACAGAGAAGAATGCATGAATATATATTTCTATATGGATGATAAACATGTAATGCTTTGACCAACAGAGAACAATTTGACTGTCATTTATCTTCAAGTTTCTTGCAATCTCTGTTGGTTTCTTTCAGATCTTCTGTTTTTGGGGGCTTCCTTTGGGAGCTCCATCATGAGATATTATTTCTTCGTGATATTGTTCTGAATTGCTTTAGTTAGTAAGTTTTGTTGAATTAAGCTGAAATTGGTTGTTATTGAAATTTTGGGATGTCTTACTTTTAAGGGAAATGCTGCGAAATTTACTTAAAAGAAAACATGTCGTTCTTGAAATTGACATGAACATGATTGTTGTTGGAAATGTCGTAGGTGGTAATAAAATGGGTCATAGTTGGATGAATGCATTGAGAACTAGTGAAGAATATGAGAATGGGGTGGAAGAGTTTATTGAATTTGCTAGAAGGAATGTGGCCACAAAAAATGGGATGTATTATTGTCCATGTGTTAATTGTTTAAATGGGAGTCGAAGGGTTATTGCTGATATAAGGGACCACCTACATTGTGATGGAATACACCTTCGATACACAACGTGGATATGGCATGGTGAGGAAGTAAGTACCGGTACATCCCATGCAAATGAAGTTGAGGTAGATGATGATGATGGAATGGAGAAAATGATTAATGATGTTGAGGCAGAATCTTTTGCACAATCGGGTGAATATGAAAGCGTGCGGAGTGATGCGAGAGACACCTTTGTTCCCTGGGTGTACTAAGTATACACGGTTGGCTCGCGACCTTACATTTGGTCAACTTAAAGGCAACTTGTGGGTGGACCGATAGCGTTTCACGTCGCTGCTTGAATTGTTGTGTGATATGTTGCCAGTTGATAATGTACTTTCAAATCGTATGTATGAGGCCAAGAAAATATTGTCTACGATGGGTATGGAGTATAAAAAGATACACAGTTGCCCTAATGACTGCATATTGTACGAAAGCGAGTACGAAGGCCTCAGTAATTGTCCGAAGTATAAAACTTCACGATACAAAGTGAAGAAAGTTAGTGTTTCTGGAGAGCAGACAACAAAAAGGCAACCTTTGAAGGCATTGTGGTATCTTCCAATAATTCCACGGTTTAAGCGTTTGTTTACTAGTGAAGCAACGGCGAAGAAGTTGAGATGGCATTCTGATGAGAGAATATCCGATGGAAAATATCTTCGGCACCCGTGACTCTCCGCAATGGAAGAAAATAGACGAAATGTTCCCTCAATTTGGCGGTGAGCCAAGAAACCTTGGTGGGGCTTTGTACGAGATGACTTCAATCCGTATCGAACTCTTAGCAGCACCCATAGTGCATGGCCGGTTCTCCTTGTAATATACAACTTACCTCCCGGCTATGTATGAAACGCAAGTATGTGATGCTTTCTATGATGATTTCTGGACCAAAACAACCCGGGAACAATATCGATGTGTACTTGGCGCCTTTGGTTGAGGATTTGAAGAAGTTGTGGGAGGAAGGCGTAGATGTGTTTGATGCATATAAGAAAGAGCACTTCAAGTTGCGTGCAATGATTTTTACCACGATAAACGACTTTCCTGCATACGGAAATTTGTCAGGGTACAGTGTGAAGGGGCATAAAGCATGTCCAATATGTGAAGCAGACACAAACTTCCATCAACTAAAGCACGGAAAAAAAAATGGTCTACCTCGGCTACAGGAGGTTTCTTCATCGGTTCCACCCATATCGTAAGTTAAGAAAGCGTTTTAACGGCTTACGGAGCGAATACGGCTCCAAAGGCGTTAACCGGAGAGGACGTTTATAGTCGGGTGAAACATATCAATGTCATATTGGGTAAGCGGCAAAGGAAGGCGACAACTCATACACTATCAAAAGCGAAGAAGAAAAGTTTGTGTGGATGTCTATATGACATTAAGGTGCCACAAGGATATTCTTCTAATTTGAGAAAGTATGTCTCAATGAACGATTTGAAGTTAGTGGGAATGAAGTCCCATGATTATCATGTGTTGATGCAACAACTACTACCAATAGCTATAAGAGGCATTATGAAAGATGAAGTTCGATCCACTATAACAAGATTGAGTATTTTCTTCAATTCTTGCAACAAAGTCATTGACATTGAAAAGTTGGATGAATTGGAGAATGAGGGTTATATTATTTTGTCCCAACTAGAGATGCATTTCCCTCCTGCATTTTTGATATCATGGTGCACTTGATAGTGCACTTGGTAAAGGAGGTAAGACTGTGCGGTCCAGTTTACCTAAGGTGGATGTACCCTTTCGAGCGATACATGAAGATCTTAAAAGGGTATTCTAAAAACCCTTATTGTGTTAGTGATTCTTTAATTTGCTACTGTTGTTCATTTGTATCTATTTGGTGTTTTGTCTGTTCAAAATATGCAAGTTTGGTGTTATATATATATATTGTGTTTATGTATTGTGTTAGTGTGATTCTTGTGTTGCTTGGTGGTTTAAGGTGATGCAAAAACTTGGTAGATATCTCATAGTTTGTGTCTTTTTCCAAGTTTACTATATTATTTTACTTCAGATTTTACTACACTGATATGTTCCAAAACTTGGTAGCTGGATATCTCCTATCTCATTGTTACAAGTCAGGCACGTTTGTTGTTAATAATTCTTTTGAGGGAAAAATTAAAATGTAGTTTATATTTAAAAAAAATTCAACAAAGGCGACTGATTTTGAAATCAGTCGCCTTTGTTATCATAAGGCGACTGAATCGAAGATCGGGTTGCCTTATGAACTCATTAAGGCGACTGAAATTATAATCAGTCGCCTTAATTGAAAACAATAAGACGACTGATTGGATATGAGGTCGCCTTTAAGGCGAACTCAATATTTATCGAGTTGTGTCGCCTTATTAACCTTAATAAGGCGACGATTTAAGATCAGGTCGCCAATTTCAATTTTTTCCTCTACCCCCTCCAAGACGTCCCTCAGTAAAGGGTCGTTAATTGGGTTTTATTTAGGTCGTTTTTTAGCATTTTTGTAGTAGTGCAAGAGAGCTTGGAGTCGATGATCAACCATTCCCTGATCCCATTTTTGCACTGTTTCTGGAGAGCACCACATCGGTCTTCAAAGAAACTGGAGGGACAGAACTTGTATCAGACACAAGGTCCTTGGGTTTGACCGAAACTATACTTTCAACCTTAGTTAATTGGGACCTGCACTCTCTATAGTTTCTGAACTAGCGTCGTTCCTCGTTTCGGTGGGTCGAAAATCAGAGGCAAGTTCATATGTTGGAAACTTACTTTTACCAGAATTCAGCTTCGTCTCTTTCTTGCTCTCAGTCACATGCAACGTCTCTAATTGAGCAGAGATAGTTTGTAAAATGTCCCCATGTTGTGCCTTGAACCAAATTTCAGTGAGGTTAGCCATGGCTGCGATCTAGGCTCTTGTGTTAACCATACAAGGTGAAAGAGTTTGATGTTAATGACTGACCAACGATCACAAGTCAAGTGGCACTGGTTTCTGGTTGTAAGAACCAAAAACCATAGCTTAGTTGAGCATAACCAAAAACCACACATCGTTGATGACAATTGGAAAAGAAGAACCAGAAACCGTTAACTCTGACGACTAGATGACGATTACCAGGAATCCTGACAACCTAATGACAGAAGTAGGACTTGGAAATCACACAACCAGTTGACTCTTGTCGGAAATGAAAAACCAGAACCTACCAATCCAAAATGACGCCTAGAACCTATCAACTGTCGATACAATATGAGGACTCAAAATTTGACAATGCTAAATCTAACAAAGCCAATCGTAAGAACCCAGAACCAGTCACTAAAAACAGACAAAAGAATTAGAATGAACAAAGTGTGACTTGCCCAGAGCTAACAAACAGAATCAGGGAACTAAACCCAGAACCAGAATCCGACGCTATAGATCAATGAAGCAAGACCTAACGAAGATCATTGCTTCAAATAGAGACTCGAAACCCAGTATACCAACAACGTGAATCCCGGATAGACTGTTGCGTTAGAATCGTAACGAGCAGAGACCAGAATGATGTGACACTATTTTTTGTGTGTTAAGACTAAAAGTCTTGATTTTTCTTGATTTTCTTTGAATTTCCGATGAACCCAGAACTGAAAATTTGCAATGGAAATGGCTGACTATTGAAGAACCCATAACTGGCCTTGGGTTCTTGATTGAATTTGACTATCTTTTTCAATTTCCTTGATTTGTACTTGTTAGCAGGTCTAAACCTTGAAGAAGAAGAATGGTTTATAAATGAGCAAGAACTTCAAAGTGTAATAGAAGTGAACCGAGGATGACTCGGCTCTGATACCATTGTTAAGAAAGTTGTAGAGAATTAGGAGATTGAGAGAAGAGACACATTCGAAACAGTACTACTGTACTGCTCATTTCATTCATACACATTATATGAACATACATCCTTCTATTATCCCAAGCCTCATATATATAGGATAGAGACTTTAGACTCACAAGGTAAATCCTAACTGTCATATAATAACATAAATAACTAACTGACCATATGACTAACTACCTAACTAACAACAACAACTAACTACCCCTTGGCCTCATGGAATCAGTTTGGCCATTAACTAACTAACTAAGTATTATGGCCTCATAGGATTAGTTTTGTGCCAATTAAATCCTAATTATTTTGATAGGTAATACGTAATTTTTAGAGCTCTGTACAAGGAGTCACAAACTTTTGAAAAAGACTTATATTTCTGGAAGTGCAATCTGAACAATAGTGATTGTGCATGATTTTTGACTAATCAAATGTCGTCTAAAAACCATGAAACTTTTCAAAAATGTAGTAGACAGAAAGATATTTCTTTTGATAGGTTACAAGAAATTTTTGGAGTTTTGTACATAAATATATGGATTTTTCAAACTGACTCATATATTTAGAAGTATGAGCTCATCAATTGGATTTTTGTGCATATTATGATTTTTCAAAGTTGCTGGACAATTCTGGACAGAAATGTGAACTGTCCAAAAATCAAATACAATAAAGTCAAACATGTAAGACCTAACCTATATGAATTAAAGAGGGACTTAAGGGACAAGAAAAACCCTTTTAATAGTTTAAGTAATGGTATTTAATATAATACCTTACAAAATAAATAGGAAATTAATATTTATAATGGTCTTACTTTAGGATATTAAAGGAAGTCTGAGTCTTAAGCGCTAGGAATTAATATTAATTACGCGAAGTTAAGGTTGATAACTTAATCTCTGATTCCTTATGTTTTTTATATATGCCTTGTATGTTCATGTCTTATGGTTGCTTGGCCAGGTTTGTATGCCCGAGTCAGTGTGTTTTATTCAGCTAGCTGTGGGTTATTGTTTTTAAATTATAATGTTGCATGCTTGTTTTCCTAGCGCTGAGGATTTGTGTCTGGGACACATAGCACTTGGGTGTGTTTTTACCAGTAATGATACATGTGATGTGTCCTATGTAGTATGGTTGCGGTGTGTTTGCTGAATGCTTTCTTTTATTTCGCAATATATGAAATTAATATTTTTCATCTATGATTTGCACTTTGAATATGAGATTAACCTTTACCCTAAGATTCAACCGATAATTGAATCTCAGTTATGTTTAAAGATTTAGGAAAATGTTCTGGATCAGGAAGTAAGGTGGTGCAGCTGGAGTAGCTAATGAAGACCCCAAAAGAGGGGATTAATTTAAGTGAATTCTTATATTCTCTTATTTTGAGATTGTACATGTACCAACTAATTGACTAACTATTGGGATGATTGTATAATTAACATCCTCCAACAGGATTAACCCTGACTATTTCCGAATTTTAAATTATATCATGCGAATATTCCTCCGGGAATTAAAATTAACTAGTATATTTCTGAAATAAGTTATCAGTTACTCATCGCCCAAAAATTATGCATACTCTCTGTTGCGAATTACTTTGACCTGTTAATGCCAACACTCTGATAAATACATGCTAATTAGTTTAATAAGAAATGTAGGAACATAATCGGACATCATAATGAACATAGGAATTAGGTACGTTACATTTTAACCATTCAGTTTTGAATGGGGGGTTTAAATGGGTTAAGTTCTAATGCATTGAATTAATCCAGTTGTCTTAATCTTGTTGGCTACCTGCCATAAATGGACCTAATTAATTTGACTTTAGTTTTGTCCTTTTTAAAACTTATTTACATTATTTATAATTTTTTTCTGTGTAGCTATGATAAAACAAATAAATGGCATGGTACTTCTTGCTGGGTTATTTAGGGCCGTTTGGATAGGTTTTTTTGATAAAAAAAAAGCACTTTTTTAATGCAAAAAAAATACTTATTAATTAATATATGTGTTTAGATGATATTTTTTTTAAAAGCAAAAGTCACAAAAAAAAAGTCAAAATGCTGCTTTTTTTAAAAGCTCCAATTTAGAGCTTAAAAAAAAAAAAGCACTACAAAAAAAATATTTTTTTAAAAAACCCATCCAAACGGGCCCTAATAATTTATGGCCCATCGATCCAAGACGCTATTCAGTCCCAAGCCCAAGGACAAATTCTAAAAGATATATACACCTTGTGTAGCATTCTTGTCTCTTTCATTCAGAAAATAACTATTTTGAATTGGAAGGAAATTCTCGTTTTCTTTTTCTTTTAAAATTTTTTTTTAAAAAAAAGAAACTCTATTAGCTTGTAATTAATCCAAACGCTTCTTTTGGGGTGTGAGAAAAGTAATAAAAATACCTACATGCATGTGTGTGTGTAAAAATACCTAGACAATTAGTAAATTGCTTATTTGGACTGAACTAGTTTGGGTTGGATCAGACCACCAGATACACAAACATCGAATGTGAACAAAGGTTTCAACAACTTGCAAACTAGGACAATCATGAATATGCATGTGTGTGTAATATATATATTTTTTAATCTATCTGGTCACCTTTTTTAGTCTCAGCATATTACAACTCAAATAATTTGTGTATTACACAGTTTAGTTGGCTTTTAAAGGAGCGAAAAGGCCATAATTAGATAGACAATAAACAACAAATTTGCCAATTTAGATTAGAATCGTGATGATCGCCGTTTTTTATCATATTTTTCTTTTAAAAGATCTGAAGAATCAACCTCATCGGGCAGCTAAATTAGACATCTGTAGAAAAATTTAACAGAAAATCCAGCTTAGATTAGTTTACTAGACCCAAGAGGATTAAGCTAGTGATTGTTAAACATCACAGAGTATTATATATAACCATATCACCGAACTAAATTTATTGCAAACGCACAAATAAATCATACATTTGGTCACTTTTTTCTAGGTAGGGAAAAAAATTGGAGACATTCTAAATGAATGAAGAGATCAATATATGAAGGGTGAAGGAGAAATTTTGCCAACCGACTATTAGGCCAGGAGCGCTGCGCACAAATAACTTTTAAATGGACCAAAAAGGCCAACAAACAATTAAATGGGTGAAAAACGCACAATTTCGTCCATGAACATCTAACTCTGTTTAAAGGCAATCGGGTGAAGGAGCAATTTTGCCAACCGACTATTAGGCCAGGAGCGCTGGGCACAAATAACTTTTAAAGGGACCAAAAAGGCCAACAAACAATTAAATGGGTGAAAAACGCACAATTCCGTCCATGAACATCTAACACCGTTTAAAGGCAATCCCATGTGGCATTTGACGGTCCAGCTGGTCCCTTCTTTTTTGGTCAAAAGCCATTTTTTTTTTTTTTTTTGGGTGGAGAATCCCCAATCTGCGGGCAAACGAAGAAATAACCAAACCAAAGCTTCCAAAGTATTTACTTACAAGCCGACGTCGAAATCCCCTTATCGGCTCCGACAATGATGTACGACTTCGCAATCACGGAGAATTTTGTGGTCATACCGAACCAACAAGTAGTCTTCAAAGGGGAAGCACTGAGATTGAGTTGTTTATCTGTCTCGATGAATCTGGGGAAGGTTATGGTTAAAATTGATACCAAGTTCTCTTATTTCAGCTGTGGTTTCTGCACATGCAGGATGCAGCTTCGAAGAGGAAGCACTCATAAGATTGGGTTGCTCAACCTCCACCCCTCTTGAATCTATCCTGGCTGAGGATATGTTTAGAGATAGGAAGTTTTTTTTTGGTTTTTTTCTGTTGAACTGATTCGGTTTTCCTTTCCTTCGTGTCAATGTTTCTATTGTTATTATGTCTTTTTGTACTTTGGGAACGGATGAATTCATAGATTTTGGCCAGAACAATGTAATATTCATGCACGACGAAAGGCAAAGACAAAGAAGAAGATGAGGGTTACATTGTGGCATTCGTGCACGACCAGAGGACATGGAAGTCAGAGCTCCAGATTGTGAACGCGAAGGATTTGAAGGCGGTGGCGACGGTGAAGTTGTCGACATTTGTGCCTGATGCAGATTGGGGATTCTCCACCCAAAAAAAAAAAACCACCTGGCTTTTGACCAAAAAAGAAGGGACTAGCTGGACAGTCAAATCCACATGGGATTGCCTTTAAACGGTGTTAGATTTTCATGGACGGAATTGTGCGTTTTTCACCCATTTAATTGTTTGTTGGCCTTTTTGGTCCCTTTAAAAGTTATTTGTGCCCAGCGCTCCTGGCCTAATAGTCAGTTGGCAAAATTGCTCCATCACCCGATTGCCTTTAAACGGTGTTAGATGTTCATGGACGGAATTGTGCGTTTTTCACCCATTTAATTGTTTGTTGGCCTTTTCGGTCCCTTTAAAAGTTATTTGTGCCCAGTGCTCCTGGCCTAATAGTCGGTTGGCAAAATTGCTCCTTCACCCATATATGAATGAGAGTATTTTCTCTGAAAATCAATATACTGAGAAATGGAGTTTCTTTCAAACAGAAACTTAAAAGAAAAGGCTATAACTAACAAACCACTCCCCCTCCCTCTTTATCGCTCACTCACCAGAAGTAAGCTCTTCAATAACTTCATAATAAGAAGCTTCTCAAACTTCATCCCAGTCAACCAGTATTCACTACTACAAAAAAACGAAAAAAATGACCTAAATAAGACCCAATTAACGTCCTTTTTCAGATGGACGTCTCGGGCTGGGTAGTCATTTTTTTGAAGTTTGGCGTCCTGAAATTAATTCAGGACGCCTCATATGAGGCGTCCTGAAAACCAATTAAGGACGCCTTAGGCTCGTCATATGAGGCGTCCTTAATTGGTTTTCAGGACGCCTTTTTTTAGTTTTTTTTTTTTGTTAAACAATCATATGAGGCGTCCTCTGTTTATTTAAGGACTTCTTAAGTTATTTTTTGGCGTCCTTAGGTTAATTTCAGGTCGTCTTCTTTGAGTTTTTATTTTTAAAATGACTACTATATATTTATATAATTCCAAAATTGTCTGCAAAACAAGAATACAATATTTACAATCCACTAGGTAGCCACAGTTTAAAAACAACATTCCTTCATTAACATATCAGGATGATTTAACAGTGAAACATATATAAACTAGTGCACTACTATACATTTGAAATACATGAAATACATGATGACCATCAACAACAATATAATGTCAAAATGAAATACATGAGGATGAACACAATGTCAAATTCGCACTAAACATTTGAACTAGTGCACTACCGGCCAACAACAATGTCAAATTCACATAAAGATGTCTAGCCAAAACGTTTCGAACCGTATCAACTTCTTCATCCGAGAACGGATCAACACTATCAAAAAACTGTAAATTGGAAAACAAGCCATAAGATAAACCGATGAAGTGAATGAAATAATTAAAAACTCAAGTGTGCAATCTACAAAAATATCATAATTTGAGAATCATGGAGCGATCACGTACATAAGTGTGCAATCTTCATATGGTTTCCCATATTTCTTCACAATGATCCTTTCTTGCAGCATATTCTTCATCATCTACCAGTTCTACTTCACATGTTATAGGTGGATTTGTTGAGAAAGGGAGTGTATCGTCAAGGTTCAGGCATTCTTCACCATACTTCTGTTTTTTACTTTGAAGCACAATAGACATTTTTTTATCGGCAGGTCTCGTAACATAAAACACTTGCTTCGCCTGGCTTGCTAGAATGAATGGCTCATCTCTATGACCAAGTCGTTGAAGGTCAACAGAGACAAATCCAAATTTAGGATCTATGACAACAACATTATTGCTAACCCACTTACATTTGAATAAAGCAACTTTGAACTTGTTGTAGCTCATCTCCCATATTTCTTCAATAACTCCATAATAAGCCATTGATGCTAAAACCGGGTTTTTGTCTTTCGAACTCGAAAAGTGCATGGATTCAGCTTCAACCATCACCCCACTATTTTGCACAGAACTTCTATCATCTTGGTCTTTTGTGTAGAAAGAATATCCGTTTATATCATAACCACTCCATGTGATGACCTGAAAAGAAGGCCCCCAGGCTAACCACTCAATTGTATCCGTCACACCGGTCTCGTGCAATACCTTCTGCTGGAACCACTTTATGAATGTCTTCTTTTGCTCATTAGCTATCTGCATGTCGTTCTTCCTTGGATTCATATTCTTCAAACTCTTTCGTGTTCATCAATGTATGGTTGAACTACTTCCATATTATTCGGGATGTACAAGTGTGCTTGCAACACCTCTTCACGAGGCATATTCTTGATCGATTCCTCGAGTTCCCTCGCTTATCCCCTCGTCATGCTGAGATTGTATCGTCGCCCCTGATAGATAATCCTTGCAAAAGTCCATAGCCTCTTCAACTACATATCTCTCAACTATTGAGGCTTCCGGTCGATGAGGATTTTTAGAATATCCTTTTAAGATCTTCATGTATCGCTCGAAAGGATACATCCACCTTAGGTAAACTGGACCACAGAGCCTTACCTCCCTTACCAAGTGCACTATCAGATGCACCATTATATCAAAAAATGCAGGAGGAAAATGCATCTCTAGTTGAGACAAAATAATAGAACTCTCATTTTCCAATTCATCCAGCTTTTCAATGTCAATGACTTTGTTACAGATAGCATTAAAGAAAATACTCAATCTTGTTATAGTGGTTCGCACTTCATCTTTCATAATGCCTCTAATTGCTACGGTAATAGTTGTTGCATCAACACATGATAATCATGGGACTTCATTCCCACTAACTTCAAATCGTCCATTGAAACACACCTTCTCAAATTAGAAGAATATCCTTGTGGAACCTTAATGTCATATAAACACCCACACAAACTTTTTTTCTCCGCTTTTGATAGTGTATGAGTCGCTGGCTCCATGTATGCCCTCTTACCATCTTCCATTACTTGTGGATGTAATCGTTCTCTTATTCCCATATCAACCAGGTCTAGTCTCGCATTAATTCCATCGTTAGTCTTCCCTGGTATGTGCAAAAGAGTACTGACAAGGCTATCACAAACGTTTTTCTCCACATGCATCACATCGAGATTGTGTCTCACATCAAGACTACGCCAATATGGGAGATCAAAAAAATTGATCTCTTCTTCCATATATTCATCTGACCCGCAATCCTTTGCTGCTTACCCAATATGACATTGATATGTTTCACCCGACTATAAACTTCCTCTCCGGTCAATGCCTTTGGAGTCGTTCTATTCTCCGGTAAGCTGTTAAAACGCTTTCTTAACTTACGATATGGGTGGAACCGAAGAAGAAACCTCCTGTGACCGAGGTAGACCGTTTTTTTCTGTGCTTTAGTTGATGGAAGTTCATGTTTGCTTCACATATTGGACATGCTTTATGCCCCTTCACACTGTACCCTGACAAATTTCCGTATGCAAGAAAGTCGTTCATCGTGGTAAATATCATTGCACGCAACTTGAAGGACTCCTTCTTATATGCATCAAACACATCTACGCCTTCCTCCCACAACTTCTTCAAATCCTCAATCAAAGGCGCCAAGTACACATCGATATTGTTCCCGGGCTGTTTTGGTCCAGAAATCATCATAGAAAGCATCACGAACTTGCGTTTCATACATAGCCAGGAGGTAAGTTGTATATTACAAGGAAAACAGGCCATGCACTGTGGGTGCTACTAAGAGTTCGATACGGATTGAAGCCATCTGTACAAAGCCCCAGCCGAAGATTTCTTGGCTCACTGCCAAATTGAGGGAACATTTCGTCTATTTTCTTCCATTGCAGAGAGTCAGCCGGGTGCCGAAGATATTTTCCATCGGATACTCTCTCATCAGAATGCCATCTCAACTTCTTCGCCATTGCCTCACTAGTAAACAGACGCTTAAACCGCGGTATTATTGGAAGATACCACAATGCCTTCAAAGGTTTCCTTTTTGTTGTCTTATCTCCAGAACCACTACCTTTTTTCTTCACTTTGTATCTTGAAGTTTTACACTTCAGACAATTACTAAGGCCTTCATACTCATTTCTGTACAATATGCACTCATTAGGGCAGTTGTGTATCTTTTCATACTCCATGCCCATGGTAGACAAGATTTTCTTCGCCTCATACATACGATTTGGAAGTACATTATCATCTGGCAACATATCACACAACAATTCAAGCAACGACATGAAACTGCTATCGGTCCACTCACAAGTTGCCTTTAAGTTGACCAAATGTAAGGTCCCAGTCAACCGTGTATACTTAGTACACCCAGGGAACAAATGTGTCTCTGCATCACCCCGAACGCTATCATATTCATGCGATTGTGCAAAAGATTCTACCTCAACATCATGAATCATCCTCTCCATTCCATCATCATCTACCTCTAGTTCATTTTGGTGGGACGCACTGGTACTTACTTCCTCACCATGCCATATCCACGTTGTGTATCGAAGGTTTATTCCATCACAAATTAGGTGATCCCTTATATCAGCAATATCCCTTCGAATCCCATTTAAACAATTAACACATGGACAATAATACATCCCATTTTTTGTAGCCACATTCCTTCTAGCAAATTCAATAAACTCTTCCACCCCATTCTCCTATTCTTCACTAGTTCTCAAAGCATTCATCCAACTATGACCCATTTTATTATCACCTAAGACATTTTCAACAACAGTCAAGTTCATAACAACTTCAATAATATAATGACATGATTCATATTCTCAATCTTGTAAAAACATTTCGGCAGTATTTCCCCTCAACAGTAAGACATCCCAAAATTTCAACAACAAACCATTTCAACTTAATTCAACAAAACTTACTAACTAAGGCAATTTCAAAATTATCAGCTATTAAATCCAATAATTTCATCAATACAAAATATAAAAATATAGCTAAGTTATCTATACTTACCTCAACTTTAAATTCCGACGCTTGAAATTTATTTGCTCAATTCAACCTAAAGACAACAACAATAAAGACAACCTTAGAATTATTTAAACTAACATATGGGAGAGGGAATAATCATGATTACAAAGAGTATTTCCCAAAGAACTTGGTATTCAAACTAATTGTGTGGCCGGTTTGCAAAAATAATTTAGAGACTTAAAAGTCCATCCAGAAGTCTCAACCCTCATCTTTGACCATTGTCAATCAAGCTAACATCAAAATTGGTGTTACAATATATAGCTCAAACAACTCCACTAACCCAATTACCAAAACTTATTTCCAATAATGATATTATCAATATCAACTTAAAATGTAACTCACAAATCAATCTCTATTTTCAAATTTTCATATAACCTCCAAATTGTTTACTTTGTTACAAATTCTCAACTTATCCCAAACTCAATTGTTCTATCTCATCACATTTCTATCATCGGAGATTCACTTGAAATAATTAACAATAATATTTCTCTCCAACCATCCTAAAATTTTCAAATTTAGCTTACTTTAGTATTTAGGAAAAATACCCATAAGTCAAACATGCATTCCTTAAAATCATCATTGTAATCCCGTTTCTTTCTTTCGTCCATTAATTCCTTTTCCCTCATTAGAATAATATAAATTAACCACAACCTCCTCAATTTATTCAGAAACACCTAATTCCCAACACTTGAAAGTTAATTCAAAAGGCTCAATATATTTATAACTAAACTTAGTTTTCAAAACTATAACCTGCATCAATCTTCAATATAATACAACTCCAAATAAATCTAACTCATAAAAATTCGAATTTTCTAGACAACTCAAGCAGAAATCCAAACCAGACAACTCTTATTCATACCTCACTAACTCCATTAAAGACTAAATCAACAATTGAATAAAATTGATGAAGTAGCAATTAATGCAAAAACTCATACATTCAGAACCAAAAAAACCATGAAAGCAAGGGAGTACGTACCGTGGGCGTGATTTTCGGAGACGGTGGCGCCGGAAAGAGAGGTGGAAGCAAGACGGAGAAGGTGGGGGCGTCGGAGAAGGTGGGCGTCGCCGGAAATGAGAGTGGGATTGGGTTGACGGAAGAGCTACGGCGAAGAGCTATGGCGAAGATGGCGGAGAGTGAGGGTGACTGTCGCGACGGCTTGGGAAGAGCTTCGAAATGAGAGTGGGATAGGGTTGAGGGAAGAGGTAGGGGAGGGTGAGGCCATGAATCAGAAGAGGGAGTGTGAGACGGCGATATAGGGTTGAGGGAAGAAAGCAGAAGAGAGGCTCGATCGAAAATCGAAATGAGAGTCGTATAGGGGCTGAATGGGTTTATAAGTGGATAAAGGCGTCCTGAATTATGTTTCAGGACGCCTAAAAGAGAATAAAGGCGTCCTGAAACAAAATAAGGACGCCTTAAAATTTAATTAAGGCGTCCTGATATTGATTCAGGACGCCTTTAATTGTAATAAGGCGTCCTGCTAATGTGTCAGGACGCCAATAATTTTGTTAAGGTGTCCTGAAGTTATATCAGGACGCCAAAAAATCAATTAGGGTGTCCTGAATTTCTTTCAGGACGCTAATTAAAAAATTTGGCACCAAATGTATTCGCGAAATTGCGCGAAGGCGGTAAAACATTCATTTTGGCGCAAAAAATTTCAAATTAGGTGGCCTGAAATTTTTTTAGGACGTCTTATTTTATTTTAGACGTTCTAAATCTAGTTTTAGGACGCCACATTTGAGAATATCCGTATTTATATTACAAGAATGCCACTGCGTTCACTTTTAACTACCTTTTTAAAATTAAGGACGTCTGTTAGGGAAGTAAATGCCACTTTTTGTAGTAGTGATATTGTAGAGCCACAATATTGGAAGACTTTGGAAACATCTTCCATAAGACTTAATTGACAAAGATTTTGAATGTTAATAATATGTTACCTTACACATTGTCTAGTGACAAAAACAAGACTATCAGTGGCTATATGTGTGTGGGGGGGAGAGAGAGAGAGAGAGAGAGAGAGAGAGAGAGAGAGAGAGAGAGAGAGAGAGAGAGAGAGAGAGAGAGAGAGAGAGAGAGAGAGAGAGAGAGAGCATCACTCTGTGTGCGTGTGCGTCACTCCTTGATCTTATGAATAGATCGAATCTCATCTTGTCCCTACACCAAGAAAAGCTACAAACAAATTAAGATAATAGTGATAAATATTATTGAATCACTCTCTATATTTGATTCTCCACCAATCAATCTAAATTTTTAGTTTTGATAATAATAAAAAAAAAATCTAAATTTTTAGTCCTTGATTCGTTTGTCACATATATAGAAAAAGCCGAAGGTCAAGGATATGACTGAATCTAGGGTTAATGCTAGTGAGCCTTAGAAATCGTACTAAACGATTTACAAAAAAGTCAGTATGTATATCTCAAACTCAAATTGTGAGAATAGATGCTGTCTGAATATCAAGAATTACTAATTAATTATTTTGTTCACTCATAAAAATCTTTCCTGTTCACATATACAATTCAAATTAACTCATCCCAGTATGAGTATGGTCACTCCAAGTGGCCCTTATTGTGCTTACTTGTTGGGTTTCTCTGTATCAGAATAGAGTAACCAAAATGAAAAGATACAAGCTGTCTTTTGCCTGATTCATTCTCAGCAGTTCATAATCAATTAATAGCTGAGAATATATAAACACACACACATGCACGCTTTTCCTTATTTAGTTATCAAAGATTATTTATGAACCAACTAATTTAATTAATCCAATAAATACATATAAAAATTTT
This sequence comes from Acacia pycnantha, assembly GCA_025563575.1. Classification (NCBI taxonomy): domain Eukaryota; kingdom Viridiplantae; phylum Streptophyta; class Magnoliopsida; order Fabales; family Fabaceae; genus Acacia; species Acacia pycnantha. The sequence continues at coordinate 1,518,376 of JAMWYP010000154.1, forward strand.
TTTTGAGTAAAATACATTAACCTTACCTCTAGATTATTAGACCTCCCTTTTATTTTGAAACCTATATATAGAACTCCCTTAAGGCTTGTTTGGTATGAGGGATTTGGAGGGGTGGGGAGGGGAAGGGAGGGAAAATTTTATGAATTGGATTTAGAAAAATTAGAGAAGTGTGGTTAAAAGTTTTTAATTAATTTTTCTTATTTTCTTATCTCACATCTCTTTTTTAAAATTTTAGAACGCTATTTCTCTAATTTTCTTAAATATGTCTCCAAAATATTTTATTTCCGCCCACTTTCCATTCCCTCCCCTCATACCAAACAGTCCCTTAAAATTAAAATAGATGTTTCCACAAACTTACCTTGTAGTTTTGAAATTCAACTTCCATTCATCCAACCGTTACTTGACTGTTAAATCACAGTGTTGCCCCGCCATTTACAGCTAGGACATATCTTAATCTGATTTTTTTAAAATGTTAACAAATATTTTAAGATTTTTAGTTATACTATTAAATTGATTTATGTATTAAAAATTTAATTAATTTTATTATGATAATATTTTATTTTATAATAAATTTAAATGTTTAATCTCATTTATTTGTTAAAACTTGTAATATAATCTTTTCAATATATAGGTTGGTTGAAAATAGTTTGCAGTCATATATATGTACTTTTAATTAATTATAAAAAACTCCAACAACATTAAATTAAATATAAAAAGTAAGCCCTAAATTACAAAAGTATTTTTTAAAATAATTGACATGGACCAGTCCAAGTGGTCTGGTCCCTTGGTCCGGAACCTGGTCAACCTTGACCAATCAGTCTGGTCCGATTTCATTATGTTGATTATTTGGACTGGACTAGATCAGACTAGACAAATTGGGGTTGGACTAGACCGGACTAGACAACCAGACACTTGAACATTGAATGTGAACAAAGGTTTCAACAACTTGCAAACTAGAACAATAATCAATATGCATGTGTGTGAGATGCATAGTTCCTCAGAATACGAGGAGACGTCTAGTTGGGAAGTTTATGTGGAAGCCGAAGAGACTCTCTGAATCATTCATTTCAACATAGGGTAAGGATACGACTCTGCTATTTGAGTATTTTGAAAACAATGAATTTTTAATACCGGATACTGTAAAAGATCCGTTCTTAAAAGTAATATTTTTTAACCAAAAATTCTTACTTGATGAAAAAAATTGAATTGAAAAAGAAATGAGTTTTTGGACTGGATAAAAGATAAAAGGTCGGTCTTAAAAGTAATTGAATTGAAAGAAAATGAGTTATAGGACCGAATACAAGATAAAAGGTCGATCTTAAAAGTAATTGAATTGATTTGGAAAAAATAAATGACTTTTAGGACCAGATACAATATAAAATGTCGGTCTTAAAAGTAATTGAATTGATTTGAAAAATAAATGAATTTTAGGACCGGATATTTATATAAATACACTCTTAAAGTAGAAACATTAAATTCATTTGTACCAATTGACTTTATGATCACCAGATGCGTATCTCTCCTGCTCTCTGTCCTTATTAACTCCTCGCACTACCTCTCTGTCCTTATTAACTCCTCACTACCTCGTAACTCCTCACTACCTAGCTCTCTGCCCCAACTGCTCAAAGTCTGAAACCATGGTTAGATACAAGAGAACTGCTCGTAGGGGTGCTCTTACACCTGAAGCTCATGCCATGGTTAGATCGTTATACGGTGCGCCTCCTCCAGTGAGAGTGCGTCCTATTGTGGCCGAAGAGTCTCGGGTCGTTGGACCCATTGTTATTTCGGATGATGAAGAGATTTTCGCACCCCCCCCCCTCGATCTTTCTTCTGACCCTGTCCTTGTTGAGTTCCTCCATCTTCTTGATGGTGAAGAGATTGCCAGCCCCCTCCAGCCTTCAGACCATGCAGAGGTTCGTGCTCCCCCACTCCAACCTGTTGGCCCCAGCGCGCCTACCTCTGACCCCTTTCCGCTTTCCTCTAATGATGCATTAATATTGAGGTGGAGCAACTAAGACAGAACTTGCTGATCTCCGGCGGGAAATTAATGCTCTTCACGCCGATATCGCTAAGGATGTTCAGTCAGATTCTTGTGGATGATAATTTTCAGCTTGTTTTTCTTTTGTTTTTTTTTCTTGTGTACGTGTATTCTCCAGTAATGTAAGACCACATTAAGAAATAAGCTTCTGTATTTTTTTTTTGGCAGTTCTCCAGTAATTAATTAAAGAAGCTTATTCTACAATTTTCCTTTATTTTTTGTCCAAAAAAAATTCTTTTGTTTTATTCATTCAGTTGCTACTGCAATCACCAAGGCCACTAAGATCGGACATTTTATAAGTAACGGGTCTAAAAAGTGTTTGAATTTTAGGACCGGATGTTTTATAAAACTCCGGTCTTAAACTTAAATGACTAATAAAACTTTAGGACCGGATACTCTTAGAACTCCAGTCTTAAAAAGTTAGTTATATCTTTAGGACCGGATATTTAATAATTAACCGGTATTAATAAAATCCAAAAAGCTAAATAAGGTGTCGATGTCGCACGAAAAATTAAATTTCCCTCTCTGAATATCTCTTGTCACACCGAAAGTGATTACTCAGGTTCCAACTCAAGTGTTTGTGTGTTTCTTCGTAGCTGCTTCGCGTACCTCTCTCAACAATCACTCTCTGGTTCCTTAGCTAAACGTTTATATACCAAGCTGTAAGAGGTGTTTCGGTTATATAACTTTATTATTTTCCAGCTTATCGTTCTGGGTTTTTCATGGGTTTAACGAAATCGATGAAATGTTCTTGTGGGTATTCACTGTTGTTAATGAATATTGTTTTCTGAAGATTATATTTTCACCTTAGACCTACCCAATTGACCAACAAGTGTTTTTAGGTTACTCTTGTTGTCTTGTCTGCAACATCAACGTTCGTGACTGGAGAAGTAAGACTCAGCAAACGCATTTGAATTTATATGCTACAGGTGAGTCCACATGACCTTCATCCCATGCATTTAATTTCCTCTTGATCATGCATTTATTTTGGTTATTGGATTCACTGTGATGCATTTATGACCAAAAGTGATTCTTTGTTATGCATTTAATGGGCAAGTTCCTCCGTAAAAGTGATTCTTTGAGCATATATTTGCATATGTCGTTGGCTTATTTTATATGCAAGTTTCAATTTTTTCGGATTATGTATGATCAATGATTTCCGTCTATATATAAGAATTCTATTATGGATCACAGTTGGATAAATGCTTTACGAACGAGTGTTGAATATCAGAATGGGGTGAGGGAATTTATAGAATTTGCTAAACAAAATGCCCATGATGATAGGGGGAAGTTTTATTGCCCTTGTGTAAAATGTTTGAATGAGAGGCGACTAAGTCCTGAAGTGATACACACACATTTAATTTGTCACGCATTTTGTAAGACTTATACATTATGGGTATGGCATGGTGAAAAAGTGCCAAGTGGGTCTCAACATGGGGAAGTGGTCTTTGATGATAATGACACAGATATGGATGATCGCATAGAGGACATTATCAATGATGTAGGAGAAAAGGCTTTTGAGCAATCACATGCATATGGTAATATGTGCAGTGATGTAGAGACGCCGCTATACCCTGGGTGTAAAAAATACCAATTGTTGAACGCTGTTTTGAAATTGGTACGCTAGAAGGCACGTCATGGATGGAGCGACAAGAGTTTTTCAGAAATGCTTGAGGCTTTAAAGGACATGCTTTCGGATGATAATGTGTTGCTGCATCGATACTATGATGCTAATAAAATACTTTGTCCACTGGGGATGGAGTACAAAAAGATTCATGCATGCCCGAATGATTGCGTATTGTATAGAAAAGAGTTTGAAGAGAAGCAGACTTGTCCGATATTTGAAACCCCACGGTACAAGTCAGATAAAGGGCCTGCAAAAGTATTGTGGTATCTTCCAATCATACCAAGGTTCAAACGGTTGTTTGCGAATGAAAATGATGCAAAAAATCTGAGGTGGCATGCAGATGAGACGATTTCGGATGGACAGCTTCGACATCCAGCTGATTCTTCTCAATGGAAGAAAATCGATCAATTATTTATGAACTTCGACGAAGAACCTAGGAACCTCAGGCTTGCTCTTAGCAGGGATGGCATGAATCCCTATGGAAGCCTTAGCAGCATACATAGTTCATGGCCTGTACTCCTGATTATTTACAACTTATCTCCTATGTTATGCATGAAACGAAAGTACATCATGCTGTCTATGTTGATTTCGGGACCAAAACAACCCGGAAATGACATAGATGTTTACCTTGAGCCCTTGATTGAAGACTTGAAGGAGTTGTGGGAAGAAGGTGTCGATCTTTTTGACTCTTTCAAGAAGGAGGTCTTTAAAATGAGAGCCATGATATTCTGTACTATAAACAACTTCCCAGCATATGGGAACTTGTCAGGGTATAGTGTAAAAGGCCATAAAGCATGTCCGGTTTGTGAAGAAGGCACACGCTACCATCAACTTCAACATGGAAGAAAGACGGTGTATCTTGGACATAGGAGATTTCTTAGACGGGGCCACCCATATCATCGATTAAAGAATGCCTTTTTTGGTGGCCAAGAGTATGAAGATGCTCCGGTGGCATTGACTGGGGAGCAAGTGTATGAAAAGGTTAAAAATATCAGTGTCATCTTCGGTAAGACTGGAAAGAGTAGAAAAGAAACAAATATATGGAAAAAGAGATCTGTATTCTTCGATCTTCCATATTGGCGCAATCTTGATGTGAGACACCGTATTGATGTCATGCATGTGGAGAAAAACGTATGTGATAGTATTGTTGGCACGCTTCTCAACATACAAGGTAGTTCCAAGGATGGTGTGAAGGCAAGATTGGATTTGCAAGCAATGGGAATACGCGAAGACTTACATCCAAGGCCATATGAGAAGAGAACTTGTTGTCCCCCGGCTTCTCATACTTTGTCTAAGGATGAGAAACAAAGCTTTTGTGAGTGTTTACATGGCACAAAAGTTCCCTCGGGGTATTCTTCAAATTTTAAGAGGCTTGTCTCGATGAAAGACTTGAAATTAGTAGGCCAAAAGTCTCATGATTGTCATGTCTTGATGCAACAACTACTCCCAGTAGCTATTCGAGGCATCGCCGAATATGATCTTTGGGTCGTTTTGATTAGACTTTGTTTATTCTTCAATGCGGTTTGTAGTAAAGTTTTTGAGATTGAAAAGTTTGATGAATTGGAGAATGAATGATATCTTATCTTGTGCCATCTTGAGAAGTTTTTTGTTCCTACATTTTTTGACATCATGGTTCATCTAATTGTTCATCTAGTGAGGGAGATAAAGTTGTGCGGCCCTATCCATTTACGGTGGATGTACCCTATTGAAAGATCTATGAAATTCCTAAAAGGGTATGTGAAGAACGCATACCGGCCGAAGCATCAATTGTTCGAAATATGTTTCAAGAGGCCATGGAATTGTCAAAATTATTTGGCCAAAGTAAGACATATTGGGCTTCCAAAACGTCGGATATCGAAGGGGGTAGACGAGGGGCTTCGGTAAAGAGTATGGATCCTGATGAATTGTCACAAGTCCACTTATACATCTTGAATAATGTTGATGAAGTTCAAGCCAGCATATCTGCACATAAAGAAGCTGTAAGGAAAGAAAACCATCGAATGACCGAACAAAGGTTGATTAGGGAGCATAACAGAACTTTTGCAAACTGGTTCAAACAAAAGGTCGAGGGATCTGAATGTGTTTCTGATAAATGAAATGGTTAGCACGTGGTCCTGAGGTTGATGTCATAAGTTGGAATTCGTATGTGATCAATGGTTATACATTTTACACGAATTCCCTAGATGATAGGAGCATAGTCCGAAACAGTGGTGTTATGTTAGAGGCTGAATCTATGCACTTCTCCAGTTCGAAAGACAAGAGGCCTAAATTGGCAGTCATGCCATATTATGGGGTTATTAAAGAGATTTGGGAGGTGGACTATGTCAAAATTCGATTTCCCATCTTCAAATGCAAGTGGGTTAATGTCAATAATGGTATTCAGATTGATTGGCTAGGATTTACTTTAGTCGATGTCAATAGTAGAAGTTTTGGAGATGAACCTTTTATTATGGCAAACCATGCGAAACAAGTGTTCTATATCACCAATCAATAAAATAAAATGTGGTCTGTAGCTCTCCAAGGAAAGAGGGTCATTGATATTGATGAGGAAAGTCATTCAAATTATGGTCTTCCTGAGAGTACTCCTTTTTCAAGGGGTCTACCGGACATGAACGAAGAAGATGAAGTGGATAATGAACCCGGCATAAGAAATTATCATCAAGAAGGGATATGGGAGGATATCACTTTATAAAAGAGTTAATTCATAAGGTAATATTCATATGCAAAATTCTTTGAAAACTTTAAGGTTTTAACTATATTATATTCCTTCTATGTTCTTAAACAATGTCATGCTGACTATGAATTTGTTCTTGTTTTGTTTTTGTGGCAGGATCCGATTCAAATGGGAATGTTATAAAAGAGGATGTTATGTTGTTGGGTGGGAATCAGATGAAGGCATGGTGAATAATATATTGGGCATGTAAGTTGATTTACGTGTTGTATTTGTAACTCATTGTGATTGTAAGTTATCTTAGCTTAGCTTATTGTATAAATTACTTTAGCTGTTGTAGTCTTAAGAGGCCACTTAACTCATGGTGAATAATATTTGTATCCTTTTTCTCAATTTAATTTATTCATAATTGTTCATAGCTTGTAGCTTAAACTATCGACTTTTATGTGCTATTTTGGGTGGTGGATTTGTGTAAAATATATGATCAGGAAGAACAGAACAGGGAAAAAATTCGGGAAAATTTAAACCGGAAATAAATAAGCCGGTCTTAAATGTTCAACTGTTAAGACCGGATGTATTTCTATGTCCGGTCTTAAAGGTATCAAGCCGGTCTTAAAAGTTGGTCTTCTAAGACCGGTCTATTTATAAGTCCGGTCTAAAAGTTCAATTTTTAAGACCGCATGTATATATCATCCAGTCTTGAAAGTCAGTCTTTTAAGACCGGGTAATTAGTCATCTGGTCTTAGAATCCACTATTTTTTGGACCGGATTGATATTTGTCCGGTCTTAATATTCGGATCTTTTAAGAACGGTCGAGTTTTTGTTCGGTCTTAAAGGTTGAGTTTTAGGACCGAACAAAAAATATTTCAGATCTATTTAGTACGAATTTTAAGACCTAAGGTTTAAAATGTCCGGTCTTAAAAGAAACTCTTTAAGACCGGTTCGAGTTCGGTCTTAATAGGGAGACTTTTAATACCGCCTGGAACAAGACCTGACGTCGATCCGATCTTACAATACCTCTTTTGTCCGGTCTTAAAAGCCTTTTTTCCAACTGTGATCGCACCGCTTACAAGACTCCGATTGGGATGTTCCCCTATCGGATTGTCTTTGGTAAGGCATGTCATCTTCCGATTGAGTTGGAACATCAAGCCTATTGGGCCATTAAGCAGTGTAACATGGATTTGGCTAAGTCTGGGATGGAACGGAAGCTGCAGTTGCAAGAGTTAGATGAGCTTAGATTGGATGCCTGTGAGAGTTCACAATTGTACAAGGAAAAGACTAAGGCATTCCATGATAAGCATATTCTGAGGAAAGAATTTTCTGTGGGCCAGAAAGTTCTTCTATTTAACTCTCGTCTGAAGTTTATGCCTGGTAAGCTTCGACCTAAATGGGATGTCCCTTTTGTGATCACTAACATATTTCCATTTGGTGCTGTTGAGCTATGTGATCCACCCACAGGACGAACTTTTAAGGTAAATGGGCATCGCCTCAAGCAATTTCATGAGGGATCCCACCAGCAGCATGAGGAAGAAGAGATTGTCCTCATTGATGCCACCTATCCACCATAAACCCCTTGGGGAGTATTCTTCTTTCTTCTCCCTCTTTCTTTTATTTGTTTTCAATTTTTTTTCTTTCACTTTGCTTTTTGAAAATAAATACAGTCTCTCTTTCTATGATTCCTACATATTATGAACTTGGACATTTTGGTTTTAATGGATCATTCTGTTGGGTCTACAATTCTTGACTCTTCGATTACATGTCTTGGTGGTTGATTTGGTGATGTTGATTGCTTAAGTGGGTATTGACCTTGTGAAGTTTTGGGCCTGCATGAATGGAATTCATCTTTTACCATTCTTTCTTTCATGTGTGCATCTGCTCATGATTTGTGTTCTCTAGAACTTGCTCCTTTTCCTTTTGAAACTACATTTTTCACTTACATGCATGAATATGATGGAAGCTTGTTTTCTTTCTTTTAATTTCCCCACTTTGGAAAAATAGCTTTCCCTTGCATTATGTTTCCTTTGTTATCCCCTTTGTGCCTATTTGACTCATTCTTTTCTAAACCACATTACAAGTCTAACCGTAAAATCATTTTATTCCGCACCTTGGAAATTTATTGAGCATTGGTTTCACCTAGGTTTTGTGTTTAAGTGTGGGGGTTGCTCAGGAGTGCAACAGTTTAAGTGTGGGGGGAGATATTTGATTTTGTCATTGTGATTATAAAGAAAAAAATCATTGTGATTATAAGGAAAGAAAAGAAAAAAAGAAAAGAAAAAGAAAAGAAAGAAAGAAAAATAAAAGAAAATACATAGAAATAAAGGAGATATATAAGAAAAAAAAAATCATACATAGAGAATGATTGTGTTAATCAAAGCTCTTTTTAATTTCTTTGGTGCTTAGCCTCTCATTCCATACTATTACCTACCTTCACCTTAACCCCATTACAACCTTTAATAATAAGCTCTCTTGATTTGTGCATGCATGTGTTATGAGTAGTGGAGACGCAGAAATTGAGCAAGCTTATGGTAGAACAATTTTCTTGAGTAGAATTTGAGCGATACACTTATTTACCCTAAACACTTGAGAGATTGATTGATTGAGAGCATCCTTTGAGAGACCATCTTTTGTGATTAGCATCATTGATTGAGAATTACCCTGGATTGTAATTTGAGATGAAAGGATTTTGGTCTTGATTGATTGGTATTTTGAAGCTTTGTGTCGATTGGTCAATTTTTGCATTGTTAGCAACTGTTAGAAAAGAAGAGTCTTTCCTTTTAGTCTTTTTCTTTGAATTTTTCTCAGGAATGCAAAAAGATAAGTGTGTGGGAATTTGATAATTGAATATTTCATACACTTCTTTTTTTCTCTTGATTAATAATTTAGGACTCTTTAGTTAATAAATAATGGCTTTTATACTTATTTGCGCTTTGGGCCTTTGATTAGCTTTTAGCCATATTTAATGATAAATTTCCAGTTTTACATTGCTTCACTATTTTTACGATAACTCTTGAACCAGACATCGGATTTGCCTCATTCTTGTTTCATATTTCAGATGATTCAAAGAGCTACAAATGTTATGAATACATGAAGGGAAAATTCAGACAAGAAGACGGTCTATTTTGGAGCCTAAGTCAGATGTATATTTCTGGATTTTTATTTGGGCTCGAATTTTATAATTAAAGCCCACTTTTATTTTATTTCCGTTTTGGGCTGAACCATTGGAGCCTATTTCCATTTTAGGTTAACTTTAAGGTAGATGGAAGCCACAAACATATTGTCATTCACATTTTTACTCAGTTTTGGATTAAATACAGAAGTTTTATTTTCTCTCAACTGTTCTTCATCTGTTCATCGTGTTCTTCGTGTTCATGATGAACTTTTTCATTTCTGTTCCATTTTCGTTCTACATAGCCATGATGGGCTACGCTTCAGTGATTAGCCCACGGATTGAGGATTCCACTATCCAGAGGACTCGTTCTTAACGGTAACAAATTCGTTTCTGTTTTGTAATTTCGGATTCAATTTACCTTCGGATTGGGTGTTAGATTTAACGACCAGATTGAGAAATCCCAAGGATTTAGTTTGAACTAGGTTCAAGTGCTTGTTTTGCGATCGCACAGTGACATGCCACTGTTCGGATAAACGCTAGGCGGTCGTCTAGTTCAGGGATTTTCTAGATGAATGAAGAGATTTTGGTTCGTCCAGAATCAATCGCGAGTTCGTTTCAAAATCTGTTTTCGTTCGAGGAAGGAAAATGGTGGAATTCGAAATCCTGGGTTGATCTTCTATTTATCTGTTTAATCTGTGTTTCATTTCATTTTGTTTTTAATCTGTTTGAACCAAAAACCCCCCATTTTTACTGTTTTTGTTTCACTGTTATTCCAATCAAACCCGCTGCGAATTCGTTGGGAAAACTATCCAGGTTCCCTATTACTACAAATCTTTTATTGAATCTGGTTATTTTGAGAGGCACGGCAAATCTCTTTCACTAAGACAACACAGCAGCCGGGCCTCAAACCCAACCACCCTGAATGCATCTCAGGCTCGGTAGCGACCTAAGGACACACAGTCCATTAAGCCCTACATGCCTACACACTCCTCAATCATAGTATACACACATACAAGAGTAACATAAAGTACGTGAGTCAACAGTTACTTACTTGGTAGGTGTTCAGTAGTCAGTAAAATCCCCTGGTGCTTGTAAAATTACTTTGGTCATGTATTGACCCTAAATAAAGTTAATACACTTCTTTTAAATCACCTTTATAAACTCTCTTTTTAAATTCATGAATTTCACCCTATACTCAGAATTTCCAGAAATGGGTGCACCAACTTCAATTTTTTTAATTAATTCTATAGAAATCTGTTTGATGTGAAATCAATGGCCACCGAACCCTTAATATGTATAGTTTATGATAAAAAAAATACTTTCAGATACCAAAGATGTTCATATCTCATCGCGGTGCTAAAACTTGGTTCGTTGGTCAAAGAAGAATTTCAGTCATCTGGGTTATTTTCAAAAATTAATATCTCCTAGTAAGAAACTCGAAAAATTACAAAATCATACATCAAAATGATTCCTTAGATGTCTAATAAAGCATGTAAATTTCATGGCCATTGGATTTCATTTACTATTTTAAAACCCTTCTTTAATTAATTCCAGCAAGTTTGATAAGTTCTTATGTCTTCGAAAGTTAGGGTTTTCAAGTTCGCAGATCATGACCTTAACCTATTTTCATGTAAAATTTTGTTTTAAACACATTGGAACCTGAACGAAAATCATATCATGACTTCATGCTCAAACCAACTGAACGAAAATCCCAAACTTCAGGTCATAAGAGCTAGTTTTGAGCTTACCCTGATTTTGAGCTTTAACCGGCGTTTCTGCTACTTCTTCCGAGTGTATAAACTTGGCTGGACCTTCCCTAGCTCTCCTTGAATTCTCCACTTGCAGCCAAGAAATGGGGGAGGTGTGTCCTTAAATAATGGTTCTGGGTGCAGTGAAATACCCAGTGCATACATTGTCCACTGGTTAATAGGTTGCTTTAGGGTTTTGCTTGTTTACCAAGTAATTCAAGAATCTTCTAGAAGATGCATAGGTGGCACCCTTTCTTCCCATCAAAATCATATTTTTATAAAATTCCCATGTGTCTTAATTACCCAAATTATCCAAACACCCTTTTATCTAGTGGTCCAAAGGATGTTCCTTGGATTTTTGCATGTTTCTTCTTTCTTAAATTCAAGAAACTCTAGATTTTTCTGGGGGCTGAGGTGGCGCATTCATGACCACACAAATATGATTTTATGTGCTTTTTCTTGAATTACCCAAGTCACCCTTTTGTCCAATGGTCAATAGGGTGCATCGGTGGTTAATAGTTCACTCCCCTTTTACTTTTCTTCAAGTTTTTCAGATCTTTTTCCTTGGCTTATCCCCTGTATGTGGAGCCATCTTATACCCTGAGGCAACCTAATATTTGTTCCATTTCATTCAAAAAGATATTCCTAATTGGTCCTTGTTGATTCCCTAAGGCTTGAACCTCGCAATTAGGCTTGCATGTGGGTTAAATCATCTGTTTCTTCCTTCTGATTTTGTGTGGATGAGATTCACTCCTTAATGGGAAAGGAGTTAAATTTTCTAGAAGCTCATTATTGCATTGTACTTTTCTTTACAAAAAGTCAATCATTACTCCCTAGGACGCCACGTGTACTCCTAGTCATAATTATAGTTAACTTTTGCTTTCCATGTAATTTTTTGCACGGTCTCTTCCCCTTCCTCTAAAAACGCAGGAATCCCCTATTAGTCTAGGAAATTTCATGTGCATATTTATTTACCACATTTTTGCTCAGCTAATTGTCCCATAACTTATAACATAGCTAAATGGCATTCTTACCAATCATGTGCCCTTCTGCACTGACACTTTAATTTTTATGGCCCTTGAGCTCTTGGTCAAAATATACATGCAAAAGGGAGTGCAAAACATCTTAAAATATGTCAAGAAGGCACTTAAAAATCCTCCAAATCAAATTACCAAAGTGCCCTTACAAAATATCCTCTTAACTTGGCTTATTTTGCAAGTTTTGTTGACTTTTCTTCCCTTATTTATTTTTGGACGAATTTTAATCCTTAATTTTTCCATCCAATTTGCTTTGGACACTTGGCAAATTCTCATGGCTTATGCTCTCTCCTTGTTGTAAGTGTTGGAAATTGTGCCCTAGGGGCAAGACATTGTACTTTAGACATTTATGTTATTTAAAGTATTCTCTTTTTGTTATCCTGGACTGACCCACTATGAGAAAGCTGCATGGAATAAGTCATAAGCTTTTCTCATGTATAACCGCGTCACAACGCCCTTTGACCTGAGATCATCATGGATTCCTACTGATGAGTCGCTGGTCTTTGACCTAGTCAAAAGTTACATTTGACCGGGTGATGACAAAGGCTTGGATCGAGATCAGTGGTTTTCATGCAGAGGAATGTGAATGGTCAAGATGGAATTTGTCCCTCACATTGTAGAGAGATAATACTGGGCCCCTCGATGAGTAAGTCTGAGAAATGTATGGCCATACTACGATGGAAAGGAGTTTCCATCTCAATTGTTAGACTACTCAAGAATCGAGAAAGTGATGGTCAAGAACAGGAAGTTGACTTTCTCCATGCCTCATCCTTGACCAAATTATCGCGTGACAAAAGGGACGTGACATGCTTGTACGATAGGTTATATCGCATCAACGATCCCCATATGAATTGGGTAGTCGCAATGTCTTGCTAGAGGCCGCTTGCGACTTGTGGGCTGATACAGTATTGGCTCGCTGCCAATCTCATGTGGGCCTACAGGGTCGCACACAAGAATGGCCCAACACAAGCAAGAGTTTCCAGATTCATTGAATATTAAATGTGTTTAAGATTTAATGAATACTTATTTAATCTAGGGTGTGTGTGTGTGTGTGTGTGTGTGTGTGTGTGTGTAAATTCGAAAATAATAATGATATTATTTATTGATAATAATATTATTATATATAGTATTTAATTTATTTGATAAATTAAATAACTATAATAAATTGAGATATTGTATCTCAGATTTAATTTTCGAATAAAGATATTGAATATCAGATTTAATTTGAACTGAGATATCGGATCTCATTTTAAATTAAATATAAGCGTATCATATTTTGATTTAATTGTTTTGATGATTAATAACAATTGTAAACAAGTATGAATGTTTTGATAAGCCAAATGAGTCAAATACATTCTGCCATCGCCAAACTCGAGCCTAGATAGGCAAGCTCGAGTTTGCTGCTAATAGAGAGCATATCAGGCTATTTCAGCATGTAGAACTCGAGCCTGAATATTTAAACTCCAGCCTAAATCTCCATAGTATGTTCTTAAGAGTTTACAAATGTGTAAACTCGAGCCGGTATAAACATGCTCGAGTTTGCTTCTGGCGGGAAATGTTTTCCAATTGAAAACCATCTCTTTAAACTACAGAGTTTATATTTTGTGTAGAGTTTGCTTATTTTCTATGGTTGTTAATTGATGAAAACTCGAGCCTAACATTCTTGTGTAGAGTTTACTCTGTGGTTTGACAAACAAAGAAGAGTTTACAAAACTTGTAAACTCGAGCCTCGCTATTGCAAGCTCGAGTTTTTCCTTGGCAGAGAGCTTCCAAGTTTTTCTTCATCCACAAACTCCAGAGTTTATGCTCAAACCTCCAGTTCTCTCTGATAAGCCCTGATATAAACAAAGTCGAACTCGAGCCCTGTCATTGAAAGAGAGTAAAGCAAATGTACAAAATCCAGAGTTCATATTTGAGCTCCAGTCCACACTTTCGAATGACTAAATCTTTTAGGCATGAATAGTGTTAAACTCGAGCCTAATCACTAATGGACTCGAGCCTGCCTAGTTTGTGAAATATGATTTCAGGTGCTCGCCCGACAAATACTCAGCGATGCTTCAAACTCGAGCCTGTCTTTACGAACTCGAGTTTACATGATGAGAAAATTTACAAACTCCAGAGTTTGCTCCTTACAGAAGATAAACCTAATACTCAAAGTGCCTTACGAACTCGAGCCTGACCTGGCGAACTCGAGTTTTAGTCGATAGCACAAATGATCGTTACTGATTTCATCCTGATTAGTTTGAATTACAAACTTACCATTTCTATGCGAATTGATTACATTCATTTAAAGGATTCATATCTATATTTAACCACTCTAAATCCAGAAAGTTTCGTGTATTAGTTGGATCAACCAAACATTGATTTCACGCGACAATCGAACCTCTACAATGAAGAAGAATTCACGCGTCGGAAATCAATCATCGAAATTCAGGAGAGATTGTGAACCCAACGGCTATAATCCTCAACAACTTGAATTTCAAATGAAGAATATGCAGAATTGAGAAGTAACGGTCACATAACAATTGGCCACTATATATGGAACAGATTACAAACTTCAAAAAAAACAAGAAATCAAGCAGAAACGAAAAGCAAGCTCAATAGTTACTTATACTTTCAGTTTTCTTTCTGTATTGTGTTTGTGATACTTAGAGCCTCAATGTTTATCAATATCTACTCTGTGAGAGAGCTGTTATACATATTATTCAATCATTGTAATAATCTCAAGTCAAGGGGACTTGGAGATTGGGATTTGATTACAACTTGTAAGGGGAGTGTATCCTAGAGAGGATAATCCTTGAGTACGAGTTTGTATCGAATTAAGTGATAGTAGAAAAACCCGAGAGTCCGGGACCTGGACGTAGGTCAAGAGTTAGGACTGAACCAGGATAAACTTTCTGTGTCAAGCTCTTCTTCCCTATCTCTTTACTTTCAGCTTTATCTTGGGTGCAAGGTTAATTCAAAAGATTTTAAAATCCCCAATTCACCCCCTCTTGGTGATTTCCTTTCATTTTCAAATGTAAGGTTACAATCTGTTTCTCACTCAAGATTACCCAATCTTGAGTAACTCTCAGATAAAATGATTACAATAAATATTTTCTCTTAGAAGTGAATGAATAAACACTGAAGTACAAATCATTTCACTCTCTATTATGAACTATATAAGCATTGAGAACAGAGTGTGTATAAGAAAAACGTTGGATTCAGAAATTTGGCATTTTGACAGTGTAGGTTGTTATCATCGTTTTTCTTCATCTTGAATGTGTCTCTACATATAGATGAAGATCATATAACCATTGAGAATATGACTGTTGTGAATAGTAACCGTTGGAGGTCAATTGGAACTAGCTGTTAGAACTTTTGCACAGCTTTTGATGTTTTGCACAAATCTCACATTTTAATATTTGCTTCTAATCCTTCGTTTAATCATCTAAAAATTACCAACAAATTGATTAAACATAGTTAGGAATAATAAGGAGTGATGATATGAAGTATCTAGATCATATATGAAGATTTCGCAAATTCGAGAAAAACTGATTTTCAAACAGAACGTTGAAAACTAGAGTTTCCAAATGAAAACTGGAGTTTGTAACTCTTCACTCAAGTGCAAACTCGAGTTTTGTTCTTTCTCAGTTAAACGTCGCAATTGACCTTTGAAGAACACTTTGAAATAGAAGCAAACTCAAGTCATTAAGTGACAAACTCGAGTTTGAGACTTTTTGAAGTGAAAATACAATTAAGTCCACAAAACTCAAACTGGAGTTGTCAAACACAAACTCGAGTTTTCTTAAGTTCAAAATAGTGAGAAGCTCTCTATTTGACGCAAACTCGAGTTTACTCACTCAAACTCCAGTTTCCTTAAAAGATTGGAAACTTGGAAAACTCAGAGTACTCTCAGCTTTACATAAACTCGAGTTTACCAATACTAACTCGAGTTTGGTTAAGTTTAAATAACTCAAGCACTTCCAAATTATGTGAAACACTTGATGAGTCTAGATTCATATGGAATTGGTTTCACTTCATTTGGTTGTGTATAATGTGAGCTATATCCATAAAACCGAGCTTATGCTGAAATGGTTCCAGAATTTCTTGAGTCAACTTTCGAGGGCCATATCTTTGTGGTCTGAACTTCGTTTTGGTTGGTTCAACTCTTGATGGAACAAATTTTGAGTCTACTTTCAAATTCCACTGGTTTCAGATCAATTGGATTTTTAGTTTGTGAGATACATTCAAAACATCGAAGCTTGGTCTGCTGTGTGGCTTGAATTTCACTGTCAACTTCTAGAATTTATAACTCCTTCATCTGAACTTATTTGGTCTTGAAACTTTGTCATAATGACGCATTGGAAGTATAGGTTCATAGAGAATTGGTTTCACCTCAATCCTATTTTTGGTTTAGGAGATATCGTCGAATTACCAGACGTCACCCAAGTGAAATGTGAAATAGAGTTGAACAAAGTTGCTAAGAGCGTTGTAACCTCGAGTTTCTACTTATAAACTCGAGTTTTCCTTGTCCAGAGACGTTAAAGATGCTGAAGACATTACAAACTCAAGTTAGTTAGTGACAAACTCAAGTTTTGAGTCCCAAACTCGAGTTTTATGTCCGAAACTCGAGTTTTCTCGTGCTAGAGGAGCAAATCATTATAGCGAAGTAGGAAACTTAAGTTCTTAGATGTGAACTCAAGTTTTCTCATCCTGAAGCTGATTTTTGCTGACTTTAATTCCTAATTGAGCCATTCCAACTTCTATATGATCTTAGAGACTTCTAGCATCAATATAAGAACTTGAATAATGATATTCTCATTCCATTCAGCAAGTTCTTCCTTCCTTTCTTCTTCTCTTGATCATTCTCCATAATTCAACTCTTTCTTTCTTTTTTTCTCTTCTTCTCTTGTTCTTTCTTTGTCATTCAGCTTGGAATTCTTGAACTTGACATTCTCTCCAATTTCTTCTTTCTAAAATCTCTTATCTCCTTCTTGATCTATAATTCAACTTGGACTAATCTACATTAAATGTAGTAGTTAGTCAATGTAGGAGATAAATATATCATACAAGCTTTTTGCTCTTAATAATGACATCTATATAAGACATCATCAAAACTAATCAAATCTAACACTTGTTGGCCAAGAAACCCAAGATATTTCAAGAAGATTTGTAGTTGACCTTCTAGATTTTGTTGACCTTTTTGACTTTGTTTATGCCTTTTAATGCTTTGTAATCATGACAGGACATGTGTCACCATTCTATTTGGCCAACACAAAAGTAGCTTTTTCACTTGTCGTGATGAGTCAACATGTGTCACGTTCTCATTGCGACAACACAAAAGTAGCTTTTTCTTTGTAATCATGACAAGACACGTGTCATCATTTCATTGGGACAACACAAAAGTAGTTTTGTACCTTGGCATGATTATGGGACACGGTTCTTCCTCTTATTAGACCAACACAAAGGCAACTTTATGCTTTGCTATGATGAGGGACACATGTCATGATCTTATGGTGATGACTCAAAAGCTATGTTATCATTAGTCATCATGACCTTACTTTATTAAAGGCACGAATACTGAGACCTAACAAACGATACCACACATTGATGTTTTCTCAAAAACGCAGGGCATACCCGACTGCCCTAAAAATGCCGTATACTTATTTATATCGGCATATTTTCACTCAACTAATTGTCTTATACCTCAGGACAAAGTTAGGTGACATCTTTTCCAACCGAATTTATACCATATAGGTCTTCTGTGCCCCTTTCACATTGGTACTTTTATTCCATGGCTTATACATACCAGGTCCACTGACCCGTATAGTCGAGTTACTTAGTCCCTAAGAGGCTTCTTATGTCTTCACATTCTTGGGACTCTTCCCAAACTGGGCTTAGTCATCCACCTACTTTAGGCTTATTCTCAATTCTCAGAGTCCAAAATTTGGGATATTACACAAATGGAAGAAGTGGCTTAAGAGTTGGCAACATCTTTGCAACACCAGTAGGAGAGAGTGAAACCTTCGAATGACTATAAATTTTTAGATACTAATTTGTTTGTTTTAAAGTTTTAGTTTTAATAATATATACATGTACATGACTGTAAATATATTCTAATTTGTTGTATTGTTCTGTATATGAATGAAGGTAAACATATATTTTGATTCATCCTATACAAATGTGTATGCAGCGGGGATATCGAAAGCAAAAACCCCCTCCCCCCCCCCCATTTTGTTTTTTTTTTTAAAAATTACTAGCTTCAATAAACAACAATTGTTTCCTAATAACCATTATTTATGTCAACTATATATAACAGTTATTTAAATAAATTCAATAGCATTACTATAAATATATAACGGTTATTTTAAAAGAGCCATTATATATGTTAATACATATATAATGGTTGTTAAAGTGGAACCATTATGTATTATGCAATCATTATCATATTTTATGACAGTTGTTTACAAGTGCCTGTTAATTATTATCACAGTAATGCGCATATTATGGTTTCATCAAGTCTCAATACATATCTCAATACATAATAGGTGTTATATTATAATCATTATAATAGGTCTAGAATAAATAACATTTGGAACCATAATTTATTTGTGCAGAGCATATAGAGCACCCACATATGTGGTGGTTAGGAACCATTATATTGTTAGTTCTCAGTTCATAGGTTTTGATGATAACAAACACTTGTAATGAAATGTAGATTTGATTATTCAAGTCACTCAAGTGCACATTAAATAGCACTTGTGTGTACAACAGTTATTGAAACCAAAACTTGAATCATAAAGCCAGTTTTAAAGTGTCTGATACTGACACACTCGAGTGTTACTCTTAAACACTTGAGTGTTACTCTTAAACACTCGAGTGTTAGGTTCAAAATCACAACAAAAGTTCCTGACACTTGTTTCTGTCATGAAGGAAGTGTTGGACACTCGAGTGTTACCCAAACACCAACAATACCAATGCTTAACACTCATATTAATTATGGAATCAACAAGGCTAACGCTCAAGTGTGCTCATCAACACTCGAGTGTCAAGGTAATTTCTCTCAAGGTTAGTTCATGATACTCGATGATGAACTAAAGCTTTGTGATACACTTGAAGTGTCATTAGTGACACTCGAGTGTGACTTTGTAACATTAAGTGTCTGATAGAGATCAATGCATCTTCTCTAAAATATATCTTTTGAACAGTATCCTACCAGACATACTAAGCATCAACACTCGAGTGTGGATAAAGGATACTCAAGTGTCTGGAAGAAAACACATATATTCAACTGAACTTTGTTTTTGAATAGTCTTCTTCTAGAGAGCAAGTTCATCAACCTTTGAGTGCTGAGGAACAACACTCAAGTGTGGATAGATAACACTCAAGTGTCATATGGACTGAACCTTTGTCTTCATAAATTCAAATTCATTGATTATCATCTTGTAACTTCTTATTATTGCTCATTATTGTTTTGAATGATTTTAAACTTTTTTATTTATGAGTTTCAGATGATTAGCTAAAGAATTACATGCAAATCCTAAAAAAGTGATATATGTTTCAGAACATTAAATCTTGTAGCAGAAATAGAGCACGCACAAAGAAACCCAGTCAAAGCAAGTCAAATGATCATACGCTCAGACACCTACTCCAGCGAAAGCAAAAGCGACTCTTCCTTAGTCAATTACAAATACCAAAGGCATGATGTATGAATATTTTCGACAACGATACGAAAGCGAGATATCCCTAAATCTTCCAACAACTCCATCTTGTTAGCTCCAAATGTTTTGATGATAACAACCTAAAAGGTTTTTCTTTTCTTAAGGTTTCCTGAAATCAGAAGTTATCATTCTCGAGAATGAAAATGTGATTCTCGAGAATGACATTTCAAAATCATTTTTCAGTGTTCAAACCGCTTATGATTCTCGATAATGGTCTTGTGATTCCCGAGAATTAGTCTAGGATTCTCGAGAATGGATCTCATTCTCGAGTACTAGCTGAAGCATCTTCTGTCAAAGATCAACACTTCATGATTCTCGAGAATGGTCTCTGATTCTCGAGAATTAGCCTATGATTCTCGAGAATGGTTTTGCAATTCTCGAGTGTTAGCAGAACATCGCATATCAGATTCAGAGGACTCTGATTCTCAAGAATGAACTCATGATTCTCGAGAATGCTCTTAGCCAAATCATTCCTCATCTCTCTGGAAACATCAATTCTCGAGAACTAGCTTTTGATTCTCGAGAATGCCATGACCAATCACATTGTATGCTTTCTGGAAAACAATTGATTCTCGAGAATGACCATCTACGGAAATTCTAGAACGCCTCATTCTCGAGAACTAAAACATGATTCTCGAGAATCATCGGTACACCCATTCTGAATTCACTTTCCTGCTGACAATTCTCGAGAATGCCAAAGCAATTCTCGAGAATGAATTTCCAAGATCTTAAGACTCTATCTTCGAATGGTTAATCAACTATGTTAATCATTGGGTCATCTTCCAATTATTACTACCCATATTCAAACTCGTTTAAATCATATTTAATCATTCTGTTTAAATGAGTTTCAAGTGATCAACCCTTGATTGACAGAAAAGAAAATCAGAGTAATCAGAGCATTGATTTCACGCGTCAAAGAACAGAGCAACAGTCGAGAAGCAGATGAAGTCCTTCATTTTTGGAAACATTTGATATAGCTATTACTCAGAGCGATTCTCTGCACAGACAAAGGGAAGTCACTAAATGATACAACGGTCATGAACTTTCAATGCCGAGAAAAAATGGAAAACATAAAAAGTGATGATTCTCAACGGCTACTTTCAAAGTCACTCAACGGCATGAATAGGTGACACTATAAAAGCATGTCTGATTCAATTCAACAACCACCGAGAATACGAGACATACAATTATGTACTACTATGATCAACTGTTTCATCAATTGTCTTCACTATCTTCGGATACCCATTGTACATCAGTGTTCATATTTCATCTACTCGTGAGGAGCTGTTAAACACCTTCGTCATTTCAGTTTTAAAGCTTAAGGTTGTGGAACCTGAAGTGAGGGTGTACGATTACAACTTGTAAGGGGAAGTGAGTCCGAGTGCGGAATAATCATCCTAAGTTACAGAGTGTGTAATTGTACATGTGTTGGAAGAGTTAGTGGAAATCCCAAGGTGTACTTGGGGACTAGACAAAGGTCAAAGCATTAGACCGAACCAGTATAAATCTCTTCGTGTCTATTTCTCTTCCCTACCTCTGGTTATTTATTTCTAAGTGTGTCTTGCGAAAAGTTTGTTAAAGATTACCTATTCACCCCCCCTCTAGGTGATATTCCATCGTCATTTGGTATCAGAGCCTGGTTTCTCTGTTGGGCTTAACATCTCGAGATAGATCATAGAAGGAATATTACCTGATGGTGCCTCAATTAACCGACCACCTGGATTCAATGGTGACTACTACTCATTTTGGAAAGCAAAATTCAAAGCGTTTGTGCTGGCAATCGAGTATGGTCTTTGGCAAGTAATAGAGAATGGAGACTACGTCCCTACAAGAACTGAAGGCGGAATCGCTGTTCCTAAGACAGAAGAAGAATTTGATGAGAGTGATAGACGGAAAATTACTCTTAACAACAAAGCCGTTTTGATTCTTCAGAGTGCTCTTAGCCAAAAGGAGTACTTCCGGATATGTAACTTGTCTACTACAAAAGAAATGTGGAAGGCTTTAGAAATCGCTTATGAAGGAACCTTCGGCATTAAAGAAAATCATATCAATACTCTGACCACCAAGTATGATTTACTTCGAATGAAGTCCGGAGAAACCATTGCTGAATTTCAACTTCGTTACACACACTTGACCAATCAATTGGCATCTCTTGGAAAAATATATGAACAACGTCCTCAAGTTAGGAAGTTTAGACAAAAAGAACGTATATCTCACAAAAACTCTTGAGAAGTTTACAAAAGGCAGTGACATGCTCAATGTGATTTTAAAACAACAACGATTCACTAATGATAAGTTGGGAATTGGCTACAAGCCCGAATGTGACAAAAAGGAAGGGAAGAAAAAATTTGGAGAAAAGAATTACTTGAACTACTTTCAAAAAACAGTACATTTTTCAAATCCTTTTGCCCATTGCAACTATTGTAATTGCAAAGGGCACACCACTTCTTCTTGTTTCCATAAGAAAGAAAAAAAAAACCAAGCTTGTTGATAATTAAAAGTGGGTGCCTAAGGGATCCTATAAGATTCCTAAGACACAAACTAACCCAAAAGGACCAATGAAAATATGGGTACCTAAAACTTAATCTCTTCTGATTTGCATGTGTGTTTGAGAGCATCAAGAATTAATAAGTGGTATATCGACAGTGGATGCTCTAGACACATGACGGGAGATGCAGAGAAATTTGTAGCAATGAAATCAAAAGATGGTGGCAAAGTCACATTTGGAGGTAATCAATCCGGAAAAATCGCTGGTATTGGTGAAATTGGTGCAAAAGATGGTCCTCACATCAAAGATGTCTATCTTGTGGAAGGTCTATGCCACAACCTCCTAAGCGTGAGCCAAAGTGCTGACAAAAACAATTGGGTCATCTTTGACTCAGAAGAATGTCTCATTGTTAACAAAAATGATCTGCCAATTGAGAAAAGTAAACTTAAGGTATTATTCAAAGCTCCTCGTGAGGGAAACTGCTATACATTGGATTTACCTAAGATTTATTATGAAAAATATTTTGTTAGCAACTTAGATGAGAGTTGGTTGTGGCATAAGCGACTAGCTCATGTCAATATGTTCCAATTAGATAAGTTGCTAAGAAAAGACTTAGTCCTTGGTTTACCCAAACTTCAATTTAAAAATGACATGCTTTGTGACTCTTGTCAAAAAGGTAAAAACACTAAATCCTCTTTTAAAAACAAGCCTGAAATATCGACCAATCGAACTCTTCAACTACTCCATATAGATTTAGTTGGACCAGCAAGAGTTAAGAGCCTTGGTGGCAATCTGTATACTCTAGTCATTGTCGATGATTTCTCAAGATTTACATGGACTATCTTTCTATCCTCCAAGGATGAAACATTTGATCTATTTGTTGTGTTTTCCAAAAAGGTGCAAAACGAGAGAGGTATCTGCATTTCAGGTATTCGAACTGATCATGGAGGTGAATTTGAAAATCAAGCCTTCGGAGAATTTTGTGATACATATGGAATATATCACAATTTCTCAACTCCAAGGACTCCTCAACAAAATGTGGTGGTTGAAAGAAAGAATCGAGTGCTCACTGAAATGGCTCGTGCAATGCTGAATGAAAATGAAACTTCACAAGTCTTATGGGCAAATGCCATGAGCACAGCCAACTACATATCAAACAGAGCCTATCTCCAAAAGAAACTTGATAAAACTCCATATGAGCTTATAAAGGAAGAAAACCAAACTTGGGTCACCTTCACATATTTGGATGCAAATGCTTCATTCACAATAACGGTAAAAACAATCTGGGTAAGTTTGATCCAAAATCATATGAAGGTATTTTTCTTGGCTACTCAAATAGAAGTAGAGCATATAGAATTTTCAATAAGCGTACACGTTTAGTAGAAGAATCAATCCATGTTGCATTCTGCGAAGCCAAAATTGACAAACCTCTGGACGATGATGAGGAAACTCCATGCAAAAATCAATTCTTTTCAAAAACTACCCTTGCATCTCTTGAAAATCCAGTTGACGTTTTTTAAAGCAATTCTGAGAACTCTTGTGAAACTCCTGATCAATCTCAACCTAAAGCTTGGAAGTTCATTAGGAATCATCCTTTGGATCAAGTGATAGGGGATATAAATCAAGGTGTAAGAACTAGAAAAAGCACCTTGAATGAGGTTACATTTCTGCCTTCATATCTGAGATTCAATCCTCTAAGATTGACGAAGCCCTCTCAGACAATGATTGAGTAATAGCAATGCAAGAGGAATTACATCAATTTGATAGAAATCAAGTTTGGGACTTGGTACCTAGGCCTAAAGACCACCCGATCATTGGCACTAAATGGGTATTCAAGAACATACGTGTTGAATCCGCAATAATAGTCCGTAAAAAGGCTAGATTGGTTGCCAAAGGCTATAATCAGGAAGAAGGTATTGATTATGAGGAAACATGTGCTCTAGTGGCTAGATTGGAAGCAATACAAGTACTCTTAGCCTTTGCGTGTATCAAAGAATTTAAACTTTATCAAATGGATGTTAAAAGTTCCTTTCTAAATGGATTTATTTAGGAAGAGGTTTATGTTGAACAACCTCCTGGCTTTGAAAATGATCATCATCCAAATCACGTGTTCCGTCTCAAGAAAGCTTTATATGGTCTTAAACAAGCTCCTAGAGCTTGGTATGAGAGGTTAAGCAAAAACCTGTTAGATCAACACTCGAGTGAGGAAAAGAAGATACGACATTGTTTGTCAAAACCAACAAGGTTAATGAAATTTTAATTGTGCAAATATATGTTGATGACATTATATTTGGTGCCTCTAACGAATTCATGTGTAAGGAATTTTCTAAGGTAATGTAGAATGAATTCGAAATGTCTATGATGGGAGAACTTAACTACTTCCTCGGCTTGCAAATCAAACAATGGAAGGATGGGATATTTATCTCACAGAAAAAGGATCTTCGTGATTTGCTCAAAAAGTTTGGCATGGATCATTGCAATGGTGTTGACACACCAATGAGTTCAACTGCTTCTATGGATGCCGATGAAGAAAAAGGAAAAGATTTTAACATAACTAAATATAGAGGGATGATCGGATCATTACTATACTTGAATGCAAGCAGACCTGATATCCAGTTCAGTGTAGGAATGTGCGAAAGATTTCAATCTGCTCCTAAAGAGTCACACGTAGAACATGTCAAAAGAATTTTTTGATATCTCTCTGATACAAAAGAATTGGGTCTTTGGTTCCCAAAAGGTCAACAAGAATTCTTAGTCGCATACTCAGACTCTGATCACGCTGGATACAAGACTGACAAAAAAAGCACGAGTGGACAATGTGAATTCTTCGGAGGCTCACTCGTATCATGGTTTAGCAAAAAACAAACCACAGTGACTGTATCCTCCGCCGAAGCTGAGTATGTCGCCGCTTCTAGCTGCTGTGCTCAAGTCCTGTGGCTAAAACAACAATTATCTGACTTGGGAGTCTATTTGAAAGAAATACCAATCCTTTGTGACAACACAAGCACAAGCAGCCTGGCAAAAAATCCAGTTCAACACACAAGGATCAAACACATTGATGTGAGACATCATTTCATCAGGGATCATGTACAAAAGAAAGATGTTAAAGTGATGTTCATTCCCACACACTTGCAACTTGCTGACATTTTCACCAAGCCTTTAGCCAAAGAACGGTTCAGTTTCATCCGAAGAGAATTGGGAATGGTAAATCCCAATGAACTGTAAGTAATGTTAGCTAAACGTTATTAATTATGTTTTGATGATTAATAGAAGACTGACTTAAGCATCAGAGTATCTAGATGATGTTTTGCAGGTTTCCTGTTATGATAATAAAAAATAGAGGCTTACAGAGTATGCTAATTCTCAAGAATGACTTTGCCATTCTCGAGAATTAAAGAATTTTGCTTTCAGAATAACTCTAAGCATTCTCGAGAATTGAAGGCAATTCTCGAGAATTATCAGGAATTCATTTTTTGCAGAAGGCCACTATTCATAATAACACCAGCATTCTCGAGAATTAGACGCTGGCAGATTTTTCGCAAGTCAGATTCTCAAAGGCTATTCTAGAGAATCATCTCCTTAATTCTCGAGAATAAAAGGAAATTTCTTAGCATTCTCGAGAATCAAAGCCTTATTCTCGAGAATCATCGTCATTCCACTCCTTACTAAGTATATTGTTTCTTGCATTCTCGAGAATCAAAAGCCATTCTCGAGAATGACCGAAGACTCATTCGGCGATTCAGCTCCCGACGCTGTGTGTTTCACTCTCAGGCTTGTGTCATTTTGGTCTTTCACAGATTAAAACCCTCCTTTCCCTCATCCCATTCTCTCTCACTCTCGAGCTCACCTTCGTTCCTCTCTATCAACCCGTCCTTCTCCATCTCCAATCTCCCTTTCTCTCTCTGATCATTCTTCTAGCCATAGGGAAATCATCATTAGAATCTTCTGAAAGACCTCTTACCAAGAAGCCCCGCACAAAGTATCGACCAAAGGTGCAAGATTCTGTGAATCCGTTGAAGTCTAAGAGCGTTACCGTCAATTCTTTCATCAATTCTCCTCGTCCAGTGACTCGCTTCCAGACTCATTCACTACCATCAGGGAAAGAATCGAGCAAGGCAAAATCTCAGTCGCAACGTTCTGAAGAACAAGAATTGAGCAAAACGAAATCACCTTCACAACACTCTGAATCTACTAAGACGCGTGATTTGTACCGGGATGATGCACCCCACGGGATGATGCACCCCATTTCCACGAACGACGCTCCAAGAGTATGGAAGACAGAGTTTAGAAACCTCCTCACAAACATCCAGCAATTCTAACTCAACCCACAGCAAGTGGAACTCTTCCCTCATTTGCTTCAAAACTAGTTGGTTAGGAGAGTGCTCTTCATTGTCCTCCAGGTTTCTGCAAATCTCCTGTGGTAATCCCTTCTGAATCAACTTTTACAGTTGCCTATGAGAGTAGACCATTTTGTCCAACTGTCTATCTAGACTTAGAAGCTTTCAAACGAGATTGCAATCTTGACCTCTCCCCTTGGTTATCACCATATATGCCCCTGCTTGGTACCACTCTTTATTCCCTACTGATTGTCAAACTATTTTATTATAACATGATTGAGGAAGAACAAGAAAATGGGGAGATTACTTTAACAACCACTGTTAGAGGGAAACAGATAACCATTACTTTTGATATCCTCAATACATATTTTGGGATTTCTAATGCCCCTGTAGACCCTCCTAAATTATCTGAGCCTGCCTGTTTCAAAACTCTTTTACCCAATGAGCAGTATGATGGCGAGCCTTTGAAATTTAAACCTTCTCAAATGTCTGCCACTTATAGAGTCCTTTGGTACCTTTATAGTCGCAATCTGATCAATAAGGGTCAAAGCTTTACTCACTTCGTACTTAAAGACTATCAGCTTCTCGCTTCCATAATTGCCAAGGAACCAAGGAATTTGGGCAAACTAGTCATATCTGAGATGTCTGCCTTCCTGTCTACCTCTGCTATTTTCAAGAAGTACACCATTCCCTATCCCAATTTGATCTCTCAAATCCTTGGGTTTCACAATGTTTGGTACCTTCTTGAGGGTGACAAGATTGTGTTTCCAAGAAGTTTGGGAAATCACATCTCCTTTATATGAAGATTTCCTTCACAGAGGCCTCTAAGCCTCAGAAAAAGAAAAAGGAAATAGCTGATGGTCCCTCTAAACCACATTCCTCCAAGAAACCAGAAGAAGCTCAATCCTCACAGGCTGGACCTTCCTCAATACCTGCTCCTTCCTTCTCACAAGCTGCTATTCATCATCTATTTGAGGCCTCTCTACAAAATGCTCTGGCTCCTCTCATTCAAAAGATTGAATCTCTTTCAAAGGCGATGGAAATATTTCAAAAGATGAATTCCAACATGATCAAATCTATGTCTATTGAAATGACAAATTTGAAAGCTCATCTTGATATTCTCATGAATTTAGAAATGTCAGATCACAAAGAAGAGATGGACTCTCGCCTTTCTGTGTTGTTTGATCATCAAAAGGAAATCAAGCAGGCAGTTCAGAAGTTTTCTCAACAACAACATCAGACTCAACTCATGGTTCAAGATTTCCATGGCACTCTGGACGACATTGTGACAAATCTTGGCCCTTCAAAGGAGCCTCCTGCCTCTACGTCTGTTGTGCCTCCTACTCCTCCAGTTTCTCCTCACTATGATTCTGGCTTGGCTCCTCTCTTTGACTCCAGCAGAGCTATTGTTCCATTCCAGCCCACTAGGCTTCCTTATTTGGTACCTCCTACCTCTGATGCTGGTCCCTCTGCTCCTACCCCCTCTTTGAATGATGACAAAGGGGGAGAAGAAGCTTGAAAAGAAGTTGAAGAGTTGAAGCTTTTCCTTTTCTCTGATGTATTTACTTGTTTTTGATGTAGTGTGCTTTCTGATATATTTCCTCTTTACTAATGTTTTGAACTTATCATGGAATACTATGAATGCTAACTTAGCTCATAATCACATGTCGCTATAATAACTTGTTTGCATTCTTGGTTAAATTGCAGCTTATCTGTTTTTTTTATATCTGATTTCTCAAAACCTCAAACTTCATTCAAAGTTGTCTTTCAAAGTGTTGTCATCATCAAAAAGGGGGGAGAATGTTAG
The DNA here is from genome assembly GCA_025563575.1 of Acacia pycnantha. NCBI lineage: Eukaryota > Viridiplantae > Streptophyta > Magnoliopsida > Fabales > Fabaceae > Acacia > Acacia pycnantha. The sequence continues at coordinate 1,546,941 of JAMWYP010000154.1, forward strand.
CTCCAAATGTTTTGATGATAACAACCTAAAAGGTTTTTCTTTTCTTAAGGTTTCCTGAAATCATAAGTTATGATTCTCGAGAATGACATTTCAAAATCATTTTTCAGTGTTCAAACCGCTTATGATTCTCGAGAATGGTCTTGTGATTCTCGAGAATTAGTCTAGGATTCTCGAGAATGGATCTCATTCTCGAGTACTAGCTGAAGCATCTTCTGTCAAAGATCAACACTTCATGATTCTCGAGAATGGTTTTGCAATTCTCGAGTATTAGCAGAACATCGCATATCAAATTCAGAGGACTCTGATTCTCGAGAATGAACTCATGATTCTCGAGAATGCTCTTAGCCAAATCATTCCTCATCTCTCTGGAAACATCAATTCTCGAGAACTAGCTTTTGATTCTCGAGAATGCCATGACCAATCACATTGTATGCTTTCTGGAAAACAATTGATTCTCGAGAATGACCATCTACGGAAATTCTAGAACGCCTCATTCTCGAGAACTAAAACATGATTCTCGAGAATCATCGGTACACCCATTCTGAATTCACTTTCCTGCTGACAATTCTCGAGAATGCCAAAGCAATTCTCGAGAATGAATTTCCAGGATCTTAAGACTCTATCTTCGAATGGTTAATCAACTATGTTAATCATTGGGTCATCTTCCAATTATTACTACCCATATTCAAACTCGTTTAAATCATATTTAATCATTCTGTTTAAATGAGTTTCAAGTGATCAACCCTTGATTGACAGAAAAGCAAATCAGAGTAATCAGAGCATTGATTTCACGCGTCAAAGAACAGAGCAACAGTCGAGAAGCAGATCAAGTCCTTCGTTTTTGGAAACATTTGATATAGCTATTACTCAGAGCGATTCTCTGCACAGACAAAGGGAAGTCACTAAATGATACAACGGTCATGAACTTTCAATGCCGAGAAAAAATGGAAAACATAAAAAGTGATGATTCTCAACGGCTACTTTCAAAGTCACTCAACGGCATGAATAGGTGACACTATAAAAGCATGTCTGATTCAATTCAACAACCACCGAGAATACGAGACATACAATTATGTACTACTTTGATCAACTGTTTCATCAATTGTCTTCAGTATCTTCGGATACCCATTGTACATCAGTGTTCATATTTCATCTACTCGTGAGGAGCTGTTAAACACCTTCGTCATTTCAGTTTTAAAGCTTAAGGTTGTGGAACCTAAAGTGAGGGTGTACGATTACAACTTGTAAGGGGAAGTGAGTCCGAGTGTGGAAGAATCATCTTAAGTTACAGAGTGTGTAATTGTACTTGTGTTTGAAGAGTTAGTGGAAATCCCAAGTTGTACTTGGGGACTAGACGTAGGTCAAAGCATTAGACCGAACCAGTATAAATCTCTTCGTGTCTATTTCTCTTCCCTGCCTCTGGTTATTTATTTCTAAGTGTGTCTTGCGAAAAGTTTGTTAAAGATCACCTATTCACCCCCCTCTAAGTGATATTCCACCGTCACATCTTGTGTCTAACGAAAAGCTTCTGAGTCTAACCAAAAGTTTGAATTCTTAAAACGGATAGTTTGGAGCTTCACCAACGGCCACTAATGAAGTTCACCTACAAAAACGAAGAGCATTCAATTCGGAGCTAACAACCAATGACGATAAATTTATTGCTCATTAATTCTCTTTGAGATTTACTATGATATTCATTATTTTTCAGTGATCATATATCTACTATGTGAGAGAATTCTTATCATTAAAGTGATTGTTGTAAAATCTCAAGTTAGTAGGATCTTGAATGTGGTTATCCGATTACAGTTGTAAGGGAAAATGAGTCCTGGTGAGGATTACTCTAAGCTTGTGTAATCGTTGAAAGATAGTGAAAATATCAAAGACGTTCTGAGGACTTGACGTAGGTCAAGATATATTAAGGCCAAACCAGTATAAATCTTTGTGCACATTTTAGTAGTATATTTCCAACCTTTTCTTCCTAATTTAATTATTTGTTAAGATTATTTTAATTTTTATAATTTACCCAATTCACCACCCTCTTGAGTAATACATTGCAACTAACATATATATGACAGAGAATAACCACCATAAAAGGCATTTTCTATAGTAGCGATTGTTAGCTGAACTCATGAGACTTGATGCTAATCTAATGCATATATGATTGAGACGTTGTGGTTTAAAGATAAATGATAATTACACGGGAGGAAGATGAAGAACTTGATTGATATTTTATGTTGCACAGTATGCCACCACTAGGTATAGTATGGTTGGCCCTTTCATTGTCCCTAAGCGGTAACCTGGGGCTGCGACACCTCACAAGAAAAGGTAAGGGAAGCCATGGTCCACTAGGTATACCGGAGAGCTTGTTAGAGTTTCCACCCTAGGGGGACACTTAACCCATGGGTTCAAGTCGGCATACAAGAGTGTATAAGGTGGAAATTGAACTCATAAAACTTATGTTGTGTCTGCATTCATAGTCTCTTATTATATTGTGATGTTGTTATTTGTTTGTGCATATTATGATTTGTGAATTGTCCACTTGGCACCTCACAAGCACATAGTGATTACACTATAAGATGGAATATAGTTATTCAGATGTTGATTTCACCCCTTATATTTAATAGTTTTCATGATGTAACAATAAGGTAGGAGCTTTAGGCAAGTCACTGATAGAGTAATTCCACTCAGGTTCTTGTGAACATTTATGTACCTCCGCCACTAGGAGCTTTCATCTCATTATGGTTTATATTTATTTCATTAGAGTCATACTTTGATTTTAATTACTATCTTCAAGCGTGCTCCTTTAGACTTGTTGAGTCGTTGTTTTCCTCAATGCAACAGGGATTGCTTAGGCATGAACTATGTTTACTTTCGTTTGATTTGTTGATCCACGAATACTTCAAATTTCAAGTATTTTAATTAGGATTTATTTATGGGCCAGAGGCTTGAAGCAGAGATCTGCTGTGTTGTACTTGTTGCGAGGCCAGAGACCTAGAGCTGAGCTCCTTTTATCTACTGTTACTGCTACAGGGGTGCGTTTACTATTTTTCTTGCATGTGATTATGAACCATTTTAATTAATCAAGACAAACTTCCAAGCGAGTTTTCTTTTTCTATCATAGTTAAGACACATAAATAATGTTGTGTTCTTTTATAACATTGATAGCTCTGAGTTGTAGTCGCATTTTTTTTTTCCTATCAAGGTTATGATGGAAAAATGTTTTGAAAAAAACCGAGATCCTTTCATAACCTGGATAGCCATGAAGTGGAAGGCGCTTTCTTTCCTATCGAGGTTACAGCAAAATGTTTTAAAAACTCTCCAAGTTAGGTAATTAGTAAGAGCTGTTACAACAAGAACTTATATTAGTAGTGACTTGGAGATTAAAATGGGAGAGCAAGTGACAAAATTAGATATTTGGGATTAATTATACCTAAGAATGATGAAATGGATGGAGATGCCATACATATAATGATATAATGCAAGTTGGGGGTGGTTCATCAAGTGGAGAAAGGCGTCCAGATTTATCTGCAATATGAAAGTTCCTAAAATAAGCTTAAAGTTTTATCGAATTGCTATAATCAACAACACAGTATAGTAATGTTGGGCTTTAAAGGGACCAAAAAAGCATAAAGTAGGAAGAGAAGGCGTAGCACCTATTGAAAAGAAAAAGGGGGAATGACGATGAGGTCCCAAGTAAAGGACTTCATTACATGAAAGTCCCAATAACAAGGAAGATGTTATTTCCTACTTTGGAACTTGTCATTTCCTACTCTTCAATTATCATTGGGACTTATTGGTAATCATGTCTCTTCCTTAGGACATCATTGTAGTTCCCTCGAAGAAAATTGTAAAACATCGTTTGAGATAATTTGGGCATGTACAAAGAAGACCATTGGAGGTGGATAGATTAAATAGTGCAAAGTCCTTTGAAAAATTATTTAGACCAAAAAAACTTTGACTTTGATTAAAGTCATTGAACGAGACATATTGTTAACAATCTATTTAAAAATTTAGTTGTTAATCGAGCATAGCTAACCCTACTATAAACTTAGATATCTTTTTGGAAAAATTACTATAAAGTCAAAAAAAAAATTACCTAAGTTTTAAACAATAGATATCCAGTGTTTTCAAGTCCTCATGATCATGATATCTATCATTGATCCTCAAGAATAACACAGGTTCTATTCCTAAGACTTTTATCTTCAAACACATATTTATCTTAAAATAAAGGCTAGACATAAATATGATAAAGATAAAATAAACTCATTTATTAATAACGAAATACTACAACGTAGAAATGGTGTTGATCTGTCCTTACAGATTGTCTCTAGGACACCTAAATACTAACACAGGCTTGACAAGAGGGAGCTTCCCTCCTTGATGAGAACGAACACACAGCCACCATCTCCCTGGGAGATTCGAAGTTCTTCATCTAGGTATGTAGTTAATAACCACGACGGAGCATTGCTTCTGCTGATTGGGTTCTTCAATGGAGGCCGACTGAACATTGTTCTGTCAACATTTGAGGCTGCGCCTTCCACAGAGTTGAGTATTCCTTTGAAATGTGTCAGGTCAACCTTCTGGGCCAAGGACACCAAAATTTCCGGTATCACTAACGAGTCTGGCAGCTGCAGGGTGCCGATGAACCCTTCGTCGAACTTGATCTGGACAATGCTCCAAAGCAGGAAACTAGTCTCATTAGCCAAGACGTTAAAATTAACAATGCGGTTAATGAAAGATATACCCCAATAACAATGCGGTTAATGAAAGATATTTCCTCTACCTTCACCAGGGGCAGTGTTCCGCTTGACAATAGTGGGAACAAACCTGCAAAAGATGTGTACCTGTACAACCACAAATACCCCATAATCGCTATCAAATTCAACCTATCATAAAACTTTCTTTCATGCTATGTAGTATTTGGGCACACGATCCCCGTCTGTGTGTGGAACAAGATACGCAATTCATAATTTATGAATAATATGACTTTCTTCTTCGAACTATGAGCAATGTATAGGGTCCAATTCAAGTAGGTTGAGTCATATTCTTCTGGCCCTAGTAGGTAGACTCATACCATACCAAAAAAGAAATGTTTGGATGGGAAAATAAGAAGGGAAGAAAAATTATATGGTTAAATAACCTCTTGAGTGAGAAGAGAAAAATTACTAATATGTCATTTTGATTATTGAGATTCAGTCAATGATTGATCCTTTGAGATAGGGAAAGGCTTAAATATTTATTCTGCTATAATAAAAAATATTTATTCTGCTATAATAAAAAAACATGTAAAAGTTATATAGTGTTATATCAATGCAGAGAGGTATGGAATTAATAAGGAGTAATTTTGAGTTTAATGATTATTCTAAGAATCAAGTATATGAAGTTGAATTTCCGAGTCAGTTGCTACTTGCTGGTGCAAGATATGATACGGCTTCCTATATGCATGAGAGCTACAAAACTCATTTAAGTTCTTTAAATACTCTTTAGTGTTAGCAAGTAAAAATCACCTAACTTTTCCAAACTCAAATATTGAACTCGTTCATGCCAATTTTAATGCCCCAGGACCACATGCAAACCTATATATATGCCTAAATCTCTGACTAAGTCACATAACAAATCTTCTTGCCATCCTATATATTGAGGATGGACCAAACGAAAACTACAAAAAGAGAGGTTACCACAAGTTCAATTATGATTAGACAATGTTACAAAGAAACTACAGTTTTATTGCGATAGAAAAGTCATTATAGGTTTTGGTTTCTTATACACATGAAGGTGATAAAACTAAGTTCTTTAAATACTTTTTTAGTGTTAGCAAGTGAAAATCACCAAACTTTTGCAAACTCAGGTATTGAACTCATTAATGCCAAGTTGAATGCCCCAGGACCACATGCCAACCTATATATGCCTAAATCTCCAACTAAGTCACCAAACCAATTCTCTCGCCATCCTATATATAGTAGATAGACCTAACAGGAACTGCAAACAGAGAGTAACCACAAGTTCTGTGGTAGACCAAGTTAAAAATGTAATTACGTTTTCTTGTTGGAAGAAGAGTCATTTTAGTTTTTCAAAGCTGAAATCAATAAATATATAAATTACCTTTTAAAAATAATAAATTCATTATAACTTTGTCTGCACCCCCGGGGGGATTTGAGGTCAACTGTTATACGTATAGTGAATATATTATTTGTAGGGATTTATGTATTTCTTAATTTTAAAAATTTAAGATTAAATAAATATAATAATTGAAGTATTTAGCAATCAAACTGCTAATTTATTCACAAACACATAAAGACAATTCATCCTAAATCCCACATCCCATTATTAATAAAAAATTAGATCTTTTGTATTCAATGCATACAATAAGAAAGAAACTCAATCTTTGTATTTAGTAAATAAACATACCTGTATATGATTTTTTTTTTTTTAAAGAAAAAAGAAAAATGCTAATAAGATAGAAAATTGACACATAATCACCTTTACTTTGTATTTGTAGAATCTCCATCTTCCAGAATTGGTATGTGATTACCTTTTAATTCCTTTTAACATATAATACTATCACCTAATTTAGATTTCAGCATTCTTAGGTCACCAGTGTTGGCATCTCATAGCTCAAGGATATCTCATGACTTTATTTTTATTTTTTTGATATCTCACCCGGTTCACCGGAACTTTTGGTCCCAATTAATCCGGATTTCGTCTCACGTCAAGCCCACGGTCGTGGAGAAAGAGCTCCTAACACCATTTTTTTCATTCCCGCGCCTCAAATCGAGGACATGGTGGTAGGAGAGAAAATCCCTTTCCACTTGCTCTCAATATATGTTAGTACTTTATTTTCATCATAGACACTTAAATTGTACCCTAACGCCTCCGATAGATCAAGCCCAATTACAAGAAAGTAACTCCCACTATTTTAGTGAGCCCAAAAATTATACTCATAAGACATAGTTTGGGGTGAATTTTAATCCTAAACGTAGTCATTTGTTTTCATTTTATCTCTTGAATTTGCTTTTTTTTTTCCAAACTAATTTATCCAACTTCTAAACTAACTCATCTAGTCCTTAATATAAGACATAATTAACTAATTTGATTTGATTAAATAAGTTAGTTAATATAACATATTTTTTCTCTAAAAACACCCTCATCATCTTTCTGAATTCCCCCTCACATTGTTACAGGATATCAATAGGGCTAATTTATAAATAATTGATGAATATGTAAAATAGTTAGGACCAATATTAACTCTCCAATTAGATCCTAACTAAAGGAGTACTATATAAGTTTATCAATAAATAATTTAAGGTAATCATACATTTAATCTCTCAAGTTTGTCCTCATAGGTTTTGATAGGCAAAATAGTTCATGTTTTTATTGAGTGGCTTTAAAGGAAATGAACATTAAGGGACAAAAACACCAAAATCAAAACAAGAACAGATTGAATTAAAGACTATATTAACCCAATCATTTATTTAACTTCCACAATTTACTCAAATTAAATAAATAATCTTAGATTAATGTGATAAGAGGAGTTACATTTTCTAGACTAGTTCAGAATGTTTCTCTAAAACCAAACAGAAACTAAAATAAGTCCCCCAAAAAAAATTTGATAAGGTAAAAGGAAATCTTACGCTAGAATCCAGTTTCCATTGAGAAGATGCAAGGCGGCAGTGTCTGTGTTCCTGGCCTCAAGTTGCGTGATAAGCTCCACAATCTCCGCTCTCGTCTCGCTCGTCGCTTTCGATCCTCGATTGGTCCCATAAAACGAATTCGCCAACGCTTTCTTCAGCCGGTCAGTATCCAACGCCTCCGATACCTTCTCCTCCTCCGCCACAGCCACTCCCACCGCCGAACCCTCCCCCTCCCCCTCCCCCTCCCCCTCCTTCTTATTGTCAGGACCCCACTCGTCTTCGTCAGTCACTGCTCGAACACAGAGAACTGGCCGTGGCGAATTGTTCGGTTTTCTGATGGATTGACCGGAAAATTCAACCACGCAAGGCAGAGAAATTGAAAGTTTAGGGATGAGATTAGAAGCCGAAAGGGTAACTGAAGGGGCTTTGCAGCGAAATTGATTTATCTGAGACAAAGACGCCATAGTGCTAACCTCAAATTTGGAAGGCAGAACTGCCAAAAGAAAGGCCAAGAGAGCCTAATACTTTCGGACCGAGTGGCGAGAAAAGTCTCCTGCGACATTTAAATAGCGTGGGAGAGGCTATCGTTGAGGCGAAAAGACCATTTTGACCTTGCATTTTCCATCCTAAAGTAATGCCGTTCTCAAGACGAAGACAAATATGGAAGCACACTACTGTCTGAAATAAAAATTCTCAAGGGTTAATGTATAAATTTGTCAACGAATCATTACCCTAAAAACATCTGGCACAAAAAAACAATTGAAGGTATCAAAATTACTAATAAACAATTAAAAATTGAAAAAAAAAAATATCAAATAACTATTAAAAAAACAATTATCACAATTACATTAAAATATGAGGCACTAGCGTAGGACGATGGCGGAGATACTGGAAAAAAGAGCGGTTAAGACTTCTTGTTGGATAAGGAAAATACCAACAGAGATGGGACCCATGTGAGCAGGTGTTGTGGACTGCTGGATTTGGTTTCGGTGCGTGATTCTCACCCTGAAGCTGCATACAGACCTTGATGAGTTCAAGAGAGTGAGTGGAACACCCAATAACAATGGAAGCTTTGGAGATGCTGACGTCACCAACACTGTGACAGTCAATGAAAGACGGAGACACCGAGACAGTGATGGGGTAACAGTGACGGGTTAATAGTTCGTTGGTCAATTTACACCTTATTGTATTTTTTTCACTTTTTAATTGTTGATTGGTAATTTTGGTACCCTCAATTGTTTTTTGTGCTAGATGCTCCTCGGGTAATAGTTCGTTGGCAAATCTGTACCTTAACCCTATTCTCAATTATTCTGTCTAGGACAATCCAGAATGCCAAAGATAGATATTCTGATAATGACTCCGGCATCTCCGTCTCACTCGTAGTATAACTAAGCGCATCGTCAAAGAAATCTCGACGTGCTAGTATAATTGGAGAAACATCAACATCACATGCCAAAAAAATCAAGAGCATAGTAATCACATGCCATTGCTTCGTAGTCCTGGTTAACCAAGTGAACAACATGACCAATTATGGGAGACCTTGCTTCTTCTGGAGTTTCACTCATCATGCTAAAATAAGAAAAGCAAGTTTCCATCAGGTGTCGCCAAAAGGTTCCCAGGATGAGCATCTGCATGGAAATATCCATACTCAAATAGATGTCTAAGACTGCACTGTATACAAGGATTACAAGATCCAAGACCTTGAATCCTTGCCTCTCTGTAGCCTCCTGCTGATTTAGTTGGACTCCATCCGCCTATTTCTTTGTCAGTACTTTGGCACTTGTATAATCTTAGAAAACGTCAGGGACAAAGATATTGATTCTCAACCTAGCATTTTGTCCCTCCTGTAGGAACATGTCAAAATAAACTTTAAACTCCAAAAAAAAAAATATCATACGAGTTACAGTTGTGGGCAAATCAACAAAACGGAATATGCAATTGTTTCTGAGCAAAACAGAGCCACTTGTTTCTGGGCAAATTGAAGATATTTTTCTCCTTAGAATATGCAATTGCGGACTGTCATTATCATGAGATGATGAACAACATTATCATTCTTATTCAGCAAATCGTTTATATATGGGATTCCCCCACCCCTAATCTACAGGTATGAACAATTGAGTATACTTTTCAATCATCCCATATATATTCTATATAAATCATATAACATTAGGTTTCAAGAAAAATTGTGAGAAGTGAGAACTTACCTAAAACATACAAATTCTACCTACCGCTGAAAGAAATTTTTTAAAACATTTAGATAGTACTTGAGTCCTAATTTTTGAAAGTGTGGTCACTCAAGTGAAGTGATGTTGATTTCATCAAATTATCACTTTCTGATAACCTGCGAGTGAATGAGTTGAAAGTTGCTTATATCACTCGAGTTGTGTAGAATCACTTGAGTGATGGTAATTAATGATCTTCACTTCCTCTAAACCAATGAGTGACTTAGCCTTATTTTTGAAAACTCAAGTTTATGAATTGAATTATCTTGAATTACTTGAGTGCTCTCTTTGTAAATTTCACACTCACAAATTTTGATCAAGTGAACAAGTGTTAGCAGCGATTATCACTTGAGTATTTAATCTTTATAAGAGATTGTTTGTACTAAGGCTCCTTATTTCACTTTTTTAATATCACTCAATTCACCTTTTTATTAGGTGAAATCCTGTCTAGTAGAAGGTACTCAAAATTGCTTTAATTGTAATTTATCTTTTGGTTTAAAAACCCCATTAAAACCAACGATTCCCCAAATATGAAAAATTGTGTCAGCTAGCTTTTCCTCCAAAAACATGGGTAGCTATCCTAACTCCAATCCCAAAAAGTGAATATAGCCCTTGGGATCGATGGCTTCCCTCTTATATTCTATAAATCCAACTGGATCACTGTAGGGCCTGCTCTTTGTAACCTTGTGAAAAAGGTGTTTCAAGGCCAGATTTCCATCGTTGATGCGAATAAGACCCTCATCTCCTTAATCCCCAAACAAGAGAATATAGAACTGGTCTCCCACTTTAGACCTATCTCCTTGTGTACTGTGCACTATAAGTGCCTCACCAAAGTATTAGCTTTCTGTCTTCGTGGAATTCTAAATGACTTGATATCTCCTTTTCAAGCCAATTTCATTAAGGGAAGATGCATCCAGGACAACATCATTGTGGGTCAAGAGATTCTCCATATCATGAGCAAGAAACGTAGCAAGCAGGGGCTTATTGAAAGAGATTTGTCGTGCCTCTCAAAATAACCAGATTCAATAAAAGATTTGCAGTAATAGGGAACCTGGATCGTTTCCCAACGAACTTGCAGCGGGCTTGATTAACAACAACGACGAAACCCTAACGGTGAAAAAAGGGGGATTTTTTTGTGATTCAATGACTAAAACGAAATAGACAGAGATAAACGAAATATTGAGAAACAGATAGAAAAACGTTAATAAACTGAAATAGATTAAAAACGACCAACCTAACGTTTAGATTCCCGTAAACGTCCATCCTTGAGCGAAATATTAACGAACTCGCGTTTGGTTCTAGACGAACCGAGATCTCTCGCATCCGTCCGTAAATTCCTCGACTAGACGATCGCCTAGCATTTATTCGAACAAGTGGCGTCTCATTGTACGATCGCACAAAGAACACTTTAAACCTAGTCCGAACTCAGTCCTTGGGACGAACCAAACCAAATATTAAATCTAATATTCGAACTATTTTCAGAAATCAGATCTGATAAGATGAAAACAGAATCGAGAAACCCTAATCCGATTAAGCCTAGGCTCTCGGACGAATCATGGAATCCTCACGTTGGATTAATCATAGAAGTTTAGCCGAGCATGGTTGGAATAGAAGAAGAAAAGACGAAGAACATGAAGAACATTTGAGAGAAAACTAAAACTTCGTCTTTAATCCAAAACTGTGTAAAACGTGAATGAATTAATGCGTAGAATGAATGTGTGACGGCTGCCTCACTTAAAGATAACCTAAAAATGAATTAGGTCTAATGGTTCAGCCCAAAACGAAAATAAAATAAAGATGGGCTTTAATTACAAAATTCGAGCCCAATTAAAATCCAGAATTGTTCATCTGACTTTGGCTCCAAAATTGACCGCCTTCTTGTCCGAATTGGCTCTTTATGTATTCATAACAATTGTAGCTCTCTGAATCATCTGAAATATGAGACAAAAATGAGGCAAATCCGATGTCTGGTTCAAGAGTTATGGTAAAAATAGTGAAGCAATACAAAACTGAAATTTTATCGATAAAAATGGCTAAAATTACAATCTAAGGCCCAAAGCCTAAATGCACATAAAAGCCATTATTTATTAACTAAAGAGTCCTAAATATTGATCAAGAGATAAAAATAAGTGTATTAAATATTCAATTATCAAATTCCCCCACACATATCTTTTTGCACTCCTGAGCAAAATCTAAAGAAAAAGACTAAAAGGAAAACTCTTCTTTACTAATAATTGCTAATAATGCAAAAAGTGAATCAAGGGACAAAAAGTTCCAAAAGACCAATCAATCAAGACCAAAATCCCTTCATCTCAAATTACAATTCATGGTAGTCTCAATCAATGATGCTAATCACAAAAGATGGTCTCACAAATGATGCGCTCAATCAATCAATCTCTCAAGTGTTTAAGGTAAATAAGTGTATCGCTCAAATTCTACTCAAGAAAATTGTTCTACCATAAGCTTGCTCAACTTCTACGTCTCCACTACTCACAACACGTACATGCACAAATCAAGAGAGCTTGTAATTAAAGGTTGTAACGGGGCTAGGGTGAAGGTAGGTAATAGTATGGAATGAGAGGCTAAGCACCAAAGAAATCAAAAGGAATAGCACTGATTAACACAATCATTCTCTATGTATGAAATTTTTATTCTACTAATATATCCATTCATTTCTATGTATTTTCTTTTCTTTTCTTTTTTTTTCTTTTCTTTTTCTTTTCTTCTTTTTTTTTCTTTTTTATTTTTTATTTTTTTTTTCTTTCCTTTCATTGTATACGTAATTACAATGTCAAAATCAAATATCTCCCCCCCACACTTAAACTGTTGCACTCCTGAGCAACCCCCACACTTAAACACAAAACAAGTTGAAACCAATGCTCAATAAATCTTCAAGGTGCGGAATAAAATGGTTTTACGCTTAGGCTTGTAATGTGGCTTAGAAAAGAATGGGTCAAAAGGCACAAAGGGGCTAGCAAGGGAATCATAATGCAAGGGAAAGCTATTTGGCCAAAGTGAGGAAAATAAAAGAAAGAAAACAAGCTTCCATCATACTTATGCACGTAAGTGAAAAATGTAGTTTCAAAAAGAAAAGGAGCAAGTTCTAGAGAACAAAAATCATGAGAGATGCACACATGAAAGAAAGAATGGCAAAAGATGAATTCCATTCATGCAGCCCAAAACCTCACAAGGTCAATACCAACTTAGGCAATCAACAACATCAAATCAACTATCAAGACTTGTAATCGAAGAGTCAAGAATTGTAGACCAACCGTAATGATCCATTAAAACCAAAGTCTAATTCCACGTTCATAATATGTAGCAATCATAGAAAGAGAGACTTTTTTTTCAAAAATCAAGGTAGAAAAAAAAAGAAAACAAATAAGAGAGGAATATGCTTATCATGGAATGCCTTAGTCTTCTCCTTGTACAACCGTGAACTCTCATAGGCATCCAATCTCAACTCATCTAATTCTTGCAACTGTAGCTTTCTCTCCATCCTGGGATGAGACAAATCCATGTTACACTGCTTAATGGCCCAATAGGCTCGATGTTCCAACTCAACCTAAGATGACATGCCTTACCAAAGACAATCCGATAAGGAGACATCCCAATCGGAGTCTTGTAGGCGGTGCGATATGCCCACAAAGCATCCTCTAATCGCTTACTCCAATCTTTCCGAGTAGAGTTAACAGTCTTCTTCAAGGATTTGCTTAATCTCTATTTGAGACTTCACTTGACCATTGGTCTGAGGGTGGTATGTTGTGGAGACCTTGTGTAGCACTCCATACTTGCGTAACAAGGCACCCATGCTTCGATTACAAAAATGGGAACCCTGGTCACTGATAATAGCTCTAGGAATGCCAAACCTGCAGAAAATGTTAGACCTAACAAAGTCCACCACCACGTAAGAATCATTAGTCCGGTGGCTTTCGCCCAACCCATTTCGAAACATAATCAACAACCAGCCAGATGTAAGTATAACCATATGAAGCAGAAATGGACCCATAAAATCAATACCCCAAACATCAAAGATCTCACAAAACAATATAGGGTTTTGGGGCATCTCATGCCTACGAGAAATACTCCCGCGCTCTCGACGCTTATCACATGACTTACAAAACAGATGGGAATCACGAAACAAGGAGGGCCAAAATAATCCACTATCTAACACTTTCCTAGCGCTTCTTTGGGGTCCAAAGTGACCACCACAAGCGTAAGCATGAGAAAATGCAATATGGAGTGAAATTCATGGTCGTATACATCTCCTAACTATCCGGTCACTACAAAACTTCCACGTATAAGGGTCATCCCAAACATAATATTTAGACTCACTTTTCAATTTTAGGTTTTGGGCCCTAGTGGAGTCTACAGAAAATACCACTACCAAATAGTTAACTAGATCAAGATACCATGGGGTCTTACCTTGCACTGTAGAAGCCGCTCATCGTGGAAATCATCCCGAATAGAAGAGGGTGAGAGGGAGAATGGGTGATGCGATTCAAGTGGTCAGCTACCCGCTTTGCGCCCCACTCGTCTCGAATCTCAACATCAAACTCTTGGAGCAAAGAACATCCACCGGATGAGTCGTGGCTTAGCATCCGCCTTTTTCAAAAGAAACTTCAAAGCAAAGCATGGTCGAGAAAACAATGACTCTACTAGCTAGCGATATGACCTAAACTTATCAAAAGCAAATACAATGGCCAACAACTCCTTTTCGGTGGTGGTGTAATTAGACTCGAGCGTAATCCAAAGTCTTGGAGGCATATGCAATGACATGAGATGCTCGTCTACCCACCGTGCCAAGATAGCACCAACCGCATAATTGGAAGCATCGCACATCAACTCAAAAGGAAGGCACCAATCGTGGGGCTTAATCACTGGGCCGTAGTCGTGCAACGCTTCAAATGATCGAAGGCCGCCTTGCAAGTATCATCAAATACAAATTCGGTCCTTATGCGTAAGGTTGGACAAGGGTCGGGCAGCCTTGCTGAAATCTTGAATGAAACGCCGATAGAAACCTCGCATGACCAAGAAAAGAACGAACTTCCCGCACGTAAGCGGGTAAGGCAACGCAAGAATTACATCTATCTTAGGTGGTCTACCTCAATCCCTTTCCTAGACACTATGTGTCCCAAGACTATACCCGACTCAACCATGAAGTGACACTTCTCATAATTCAAGACAAGATTAGACTCAGACATCTATGCAAAACTCTAGACAAATTAGCCAAGCAGAATCAAAACTAGACCCATATACAAAGTGAAGTCATCCATAAAAACCTCCATGCAATCCTCTAGAAACTCGTAGAAAATACTTACCATACAACGCCGAAAAGTGCCAGTGCATTGCAAAGGCCAAAAGGCATCCTTCTAAGCATATGTCCCAAAGGGGCATGTGAAGGTCGTCTTCTCCCGATCCTCGGGAGCAATATGGATCTGGAAATATCCGAGTAGCCATCCAGAAGCAAGAATGAGACTTACCACCAAACGCTCTAACATCTGATCAATGAAAGGTAGAGGATAATGATCCTTGCGAGTGGCTTGGTTGAGTCTCCTATAGTCGATGCAAACTCTCCAACTATTCTGAACTCGAGTATGAATGAGCTCATTCTTCTGATTGGCTACCACAGTGACTCCGGATTTCTTAGGAACGACCTGGACCGGGCTAACCCACTGGCTATCAGAAATGGGATAGATGATGCCAGCCTGCAGGAGCTTAGTGACCTCCTTCTTTACCACATCAAGAATAAGAGGATTAAGGCGTCTCGGGGTTGCCTCACGTGCTTAGATTCCTCTTCCAAATGAATACGATGCATGCACATAGAAGGGCCGATGCCAACTATGTCGCCTAATGTCCACCCAATGGCCTTCTTGTTCGCCCTCAATAAGCTTAGCAGCCTTCTCTTCTTGATCGTGCAAAGATTATTTGCCACAATGACTCGGCAATCGCTCATTCACCTCCGTAAATGCATACTTCAGGTGATCTGGGAGGGATTTCAACTCTAGTTTAGGTGGTTGCTCAATGGAGGGAAGAAGCTTGGGTGGTAACAACTCTGATGTCATCACACTAGAAATCCTCGAAACCACATTCAAAGAAGCACAAGCAAAAGGACTCGTGTCTATACAAACTCAATGTTAACATCGAATTCAGTTCATCAAAATCAAGTAAGCTCATCAAAATCGAATCGGGATGCATGTTAGGATCGGGATGAAGCTCAAACTCGAATCGATATCGAATCGACAAGTAATGCGTAATCACTAAGCAAGTCGAATCACCAAATAATGCATCATTAATTTCAGTGCAAATAGGACACCATTCATTATTAGCACATGCACAAATGAGAGAATCACTCATAGATGCAAAATCGTGGTAAGCAAAGACACCAATCAGCAAGAACATCATCCACAAAGATCATCAATCACATCAATACGTAAAACGAATGCTCTTCCCTAGGATATTTCATGGCATCAAAGATATTGAAATTCACAAATATATCACCAAACTCCATGGAAAGAGTACCGAATGCACATCTATCTTAGTCCTAGCTGTTTTCATGAAAGGTCTCCTAGAATGATTGGTGACCTACTACTAGGAGACTCACCCTCCATATCCAAGATGTAAAAATCAGCAGGAAATATCAAGTCATTAACTTTGACTAATACATCTTCAACTAAACCGAAGGATGAGCACTACTTCTATTAGCTAACCGAACAATAACACCAAGAGGACGCAAAGGACCAAGACCAAGAGATCTATAAACAGATGCAGCATGACATTAATAGAAGCACCTAAATCTAGCATGCAATCATCAAATCTATAGTTACCAATGAGGCAAGGGATAGAAAATGTCCCCGGATCTTTGCATTTACGAGGCATAGTAGGTCGGATGAGTGCCGAGACATTCGATTCAAACTCACTCGCTCATTCCCTTCGTCGCCTCTTGTTGGTGCACAACTCCTTCAGAAACTTGGCATATTTAGGAATTTGTTTGACTACATCTAAGAGAGGAATGTTGATCTCTACTCTTCTGAATGTCTCAAGTATATCCTTCTCTTGTGCTTTACCTGCCAACTTCTTGGGTTGAATTGCTCTCTGAGGGAAGGGAAGAGGAATAGGAATGTCTTCCTCTTCACCCTTGCTGATCGCCTTTTTCTTTTCAAAGTCAATCTTCACATTTCCTGACTCGTTTCCTGATGTGGAAGTCACATCTGTAGCGTGCTTAGGTTCCTCCAATTGCTTGCCGATCCGTAGTGATATAGCACTCACATTTCCCTTAGGATTGGGAATTGTTTGTGAAGGAAGGGAGTTGGATCCCTGAGGTTGAAGCTGGTTCAATGATGTTGCCAATTGCCCAATCCGTGTTTGCAAACTCGAATGGAAGTGTCGGCTTGTCGTTGGAACCGCATATTGGTCGTGACAAATTGCTTCATCATATCTTCAAGTGAGGAACCACCACTACTACTACTAGCTCGTTGTGCCGCCCGTGGAGGTGGACATATGGCCGGTCGAGGAGGTGGCACTTGCAAAGGCAAAGGGGTGCAGATTTGTTCTTTGGAAAGTCTCGTGGCATGTACTCGCCTCTCGCTGGTAATTCCTGCACTCGTTGATACCGGTTACTCGATTCGATTCCGATTCGGTTACTCGGTTCCGATTTTGGTTCCAAATAAAGTTGGGGTGATTTCTCCAACCAGATTATAAGTATTGGAGAAGGCATTATTCTCGTTGGTATTGTGGCCTTCCCGGAAAACGCCCACCGAAGCTACCGACCGGTCTTGGTAAGCGGGATCATGCAAGGTAGGGCATGAGTCAAGAGAATGATATGGGTCGAACAAAACCCACAGGAGTACCCACTCGAGGAGGTGAAGACCGCACCGTCTCGTAGCACGCTAACCGCCTCACAAGGGAGGTCGATCATCAAGTCTAGTCTCTAATCTCTGGGAATCATACTGGTTTGGCGGTGCTGCTTGAATATGGTAAACAGGGGTACTATTGGCCCTGGTGCCAAACTGCTGAGAGTTATCTGCCATAATGGATATCAAGTCCCCGGCAACGGCGCCAAATTTTGAAAGAGATTTGTCGTGCCTCTCCAGGTGTCTTGTTGCTCATAGCACCACCGCTAGAAGCATCCACCAATCCTTTGTCTACCGGCAGCAGACCATCATAGAAACTGTTAATCAGGTCTTTTTCATTTATCTGATGGTGTGGACAGCTTGCACATAACCTTTTGAATCTCTCCCAATACTCATGCATAGTCTCCCCAGTGACTGCTTTAATGTTGCCAATTTCCTTCTTGATCGCAGCTTGCTCTTGATGAAGGAAAATATTTGTCTAGAAATAACCTTTGAATATCAGCCAGCTCCCAATAGATGAGGGCTGAAGGTACAACAGCCAATCCTTATCTCCACCGTCCAATGAGAAAGGAAAAGCTCTCAGCTTGATATGATTCTCATCAATGGCTTGTGGTTTCATTGTGCTGCACACTACATGGAATTCCTTCAAATGCTTAATGGGGCACTCACCGCAAGACCATGAAACTTAGGCAACAAGTGTATTAGACCAGATTTAAGCTCAAAGTTAGCAGTAAGGTTAGGATATTGGATGCACAAAGGTTGATAATTAACATCAGGTGCACCCAATTCCTTTAAAGTAGCATGATCTGCCTGTCTTTCTGCCATAACGTCTGAGTTAGCAAAATTGCTACTAGAATTAGTGAAAACAACAAGACTATCAGAAATACTATCAAATGATTTTTTTTTTTTAAAAATAATAATTTTAAAAATAATAATTTTTTTTATTTAAAAATAATAATAAAATCAAATAAAATCAAATAAAAAGATAAAATAAAAGATAAAAAAATCAAATCAAATCAAAATAAAAAAAAAATAGAGTAAATACCCTTTTTGGTCACTGGAAAAACACATTTGACCCTTTTTGGTCCCTGAGTAAAAAAAATGTCATTTTGGTCCTTTTTAGGGACTAAAAAGGACCTTTTGGGAATTTCTGAGGATTAAAATGTGCAAAAAAATGATCAAAAGGACTAAAAGGGATCTTATTTTTCCATTTTAGGGACTACAAGTGACTTATTTTTTTTCAGGGACCAAAAAGGGCATCCGTGTTTTTTCCAGGGACCAAAAAGGGTATTTACTCAAAAAAATAAAAAAAAAATAATAATAAAAAATTTCCAATACTGTTACTAATCAAACCGATGCAAATTCCCCGGCAACGGCGCCAAATTTTGAAAGAGATTTGACGTGCCTCTCAAAATAACCAGATTCAATAAAAGATTTGCAGTAATAGGGAACCTGGATCGTTTCCCAACGAACTTGCGGGCTTGATTAACAACAACGACGAAACCCTAACGGTGAAAAAAGGGGGGATTTTTTTTGTGATTCAACAGACTAAAACGAAATAGACAGAGATAAACGAAATATTGAGAAACAGATAGAAAAATGTTAATAAACTGAAATAGATTAAAAACGACCAACCCAACGTTTAGATTCCCAGAAACGTCCATCCTTGAGCGAAATATTAACGAACTCGCGTTTGGTTCTAGACGAACCGAGATCTCGCATCCGTCCGAAATTCCTCGACTAGACGATCGCCTAGCATTTATTCGAACAGTGGCGTCTCATTGTACGATCGCACAAAGCAACACTTTAAACCTAGTCCGAACTCGTCCTTGGGACGAACCAAACCGAATATTAAATCTAATATTCGAACTATTTTCGTAAATCGATCGATAAGATGAAAACAGAATCGAGAAACCCTAATCCGATTAAGCCTGGGCTCTCTCGGACGAATCATGGAATCCTCACGTTGGATTAATCATAGAAGTTTAGCCGAGCATGGTTGGAATAGAAGAAGAAAAGACGAAGAACATGAAGAACATTTGAGAGAAAACTAAAACTTCGTCTTTAATCCAAAACTGTGTAAAACGTGAATGAATTAATGCGTAGAATGAATGTGTGACGTCTGCCTCACTTAAAGATAACCTAAAAACGAATTAGGTCTAATGGTTCAGCCCAAAACGAAAATAAAATAAAGATGGGCTTTAATTACAAAATTCGAGCCCAATTAAAATCCAGAATTGTTCATCTGACTTTGGCTCCAAAATTGACCGCCTTCTTGTCCGAATTGGCTCTTTATGTCTTCATAACAATTGTAGCTCTCTGAATCATCTTAAATATGAGACAAAAATGAGGCCAATCCGATGTCTGATTCAAGAGTTATGGTAAAAATAGTGAAGCAATACAAAACTGGAATTTTATCGATAAAAATGGCTAAAATTACAATCTAAGGCCCAAAGCCTAAATGCACATAAAAGCCATTATTTATTAACTAAAGAGTCCTAAATATTGATTAAGAGATAAAAATAAGTGTATTAAATATTCAATTATCACTTATGGCGATGAAGGTGGATCTTGGAAGAGCCTTTGATTATATCAGTTGTGATTTCCTCTATCAGGTATTACTGGATGTTGGCCTTGAATCTAATCTTGTTAGTCTAATTATATCTTGTGTGTCTTCAGCCTCCTACAATGTCTTATGGAATGGGGCTCAAATTGAATTTTTCTCCCCTAGTAGGGATCTTAAGCAAGGTGACCCAATCTCCCCTTTACTGTTTATTCTTTTTATGGATAAACAATCCCATTTGATTTGTGATTTGGTGGAAGATGGTAACTGAAAACCCATATTCATTTCTAGAGCTGGCCCGAAGGTATCCCATTTGATGTTTGTTGATGACTTACTATTGTTTGGTGTTGCTTCTATAGCTCAAATTGAGTGTATGATGGGTTGTATCTAGAAATTCATGTCGACTTCAGGTGGGAGGGTTAATAAATCAAAATCTTGGATTTTTTTCTCTCCTATAGTACCTCTTCATACTAAGTTAAGGATAAATGATTTGACATAGATGCAAATTTCCTATGAGATAGGGAGATACCTTGGATTTCCTCTCACGTGTAATAGGAAATCGAGGGATAACTTTCAGTATGTTTTTGACAGAATTCGAGCTAAGTTGAGTGCTTGGAAAGCTAATTGCCTCTCCACTGTTGGTAGGATCACCTTAGCAAAATCTGTGATTAGTTTGATTCTTCTATATCCGATGCTAGTAGACTATAGAGCTGGAGTAGGTGAAGTTGTTGGTGGCGGAGGAAGATTATTTTTTTGGGTTTGGATAACTGTATATTTTATTGGCCTTATGGGCACAGAGTGGATGATTGTATACTTAACCCCTTTGGGGACTATATTTTGTTACTCACTTTTAATTATACCAGTATTGTCTGAAATCCAACCGGGATATACTCTGCCACGTTAACCTTTGCTGCATGCTAATAAGTAGTAATTAGATGATATTTGATTATTATTAAAAGAGAATCCCTCTATCCGCCACCCGAAAGGGCGAGGCCGGTAGGGTGTTACAATTAGCATGGAAATTGATAATTGGTTCAAAGGGATTATGGGCAGAAATCCTCACTCAAAGGTATCTACTCCGAGATTATGAATCCCTGCTTTCTTATCGGCCTGGTGATTCCAAATTATGGAAATTTATCTGTTCCCAAATGTAATATCCTGAATTTTGAACCCTGAGAATTGAGAATAAGCCTAAAGTAGGCAGACGACTAAACCCGGTTCGGGAAGAGTCGCAAGGATGACGAGAAATAGGAAGCTATGTGAAAGGAGATATTTTGAGGGCATTTTGGTCATTTCACAAAAGGACACCTAAGCTTTTGCTTATGTCATAAAAATGACATCACAATCTTGCCCAAGAAGCCTCAAATTCGTGCAAAGCAAGGGGGAGAGAGAAAAGTCAACAAAACTTGCAAAATAAGCCAAGTTAAGAGGTTGTTTTGCAAGCGCACTTTGGTCATTTGATTTGGGAGATTTTTAAGTGTCCTCTTGACATATTCTAAGACATTTTACACTCTTGTTTGCATGTGTATTTTGACTAAGAGCTCAAGGACCATAGGAATTAAAGTGACAGTGCAGAAAGGCACAAAAACACTTATACGGTGTTAATCGGTTAGTAAAAATGTTATTTAGCTATGCCCTAAGGTATGGGACAATTATTCAAACAGACATGTGCTAAAATAAGTGTGCACATGACATTTCCTGGACTGATAAGGATTTCCTGCATTTTTGAGAATATAGGGATGAAAAGTCAATGTAATTATTACCCGAGGACACGTGTCATTGCGGGGTTAAAAAGCAAAAAGTAAGTAATGATTACAGGGGTAGAAAAGTCAAATCCTTACCCCTTAAGCATTGAATTTCGTCCACCCAGGAGAGAGAAAGAAAAATAAAATGATTTTATCCATACTCAGGCCCAAACACAAAACACGGGTCCCACAGAGAAAGGGGACCGATAGCCTTCTTCCATGTTTTTAAAATAATAAAAAACCTTTTTTTGAGCTGAAATTTTACAGTATTAAAGTAGACATATTGGGCTTCATTTTGATATGAAATTCAACACCTTTTTTATTTTTCAACTGAGAGAAATTAATATTTGAAAAAGGCTCTAGAAGCAGTAGAGTAATTCTGGGCAGGGGATAAATTTTAAGCTACACGCTAAAATACATACACTTCTGGACTTTGGGAATATTTTTCCAAAAAACTATACATATTAATGGTTCATATTCCACTGATTTTGTAAAATATTTTTTTTATATAATTTATTAAAAAGTTTTGAAGTTGGGCCAAAAACACAGGATTTTCTGGAAAAAATTTTAAAGGGCTCGGATTTTGTGATAAATGCAAGGGTATTTTTGGAAATACTAAAAATAAGGTATTTTGGTGTTATTGAGGACTAAGGACTACTTTGGGAAGCAGACAGGCACATTAAGATTTTAAGACAGTGCATATCCCATCAGGTAGTAACTGCTTTACTCAAGTACTTTTATGTGTTTGATGTATGTTTGTTTTGCCATGTATGTTTGTGTGTATTTTTTCCAAATATGCATACAGAGCATGTTGGGGTTCGAGTCCCTAACTATTGTGTTCTAGCGCTGTGGCCTGGTCCGGGGCTTGCCTTGAATGGCAACTTAACGGAGACAAGATTGTGACTCCGGTAAGTCCGGGGCTTGCCTTGGTAAGGTAGCCTGACGGCACGTGGTAATCGGTTATTGTGGTATGTTTCTGTTTGCATTTGTGGTATATTTGGCTTATTACTTGTGTTTTTCATATATTACGCATGCATACACTTTACACATTTGGTACGTGAGTATTGACAGTTACTCTGGGGTTCATTTTTGAACTCCAGATATACCTGAAGTTACAGGGGATTGTGCCTGAGCTAGAAGAACCTTTTTGGAGAGGTAAGGCATATCAGTGCTGGTTGAAGAATAGGGAATGCCCTATTTTAATTTGTATCTATTTATGGATGACTGTATATAATTTTGGTATTTTATTTTGGATGACTATACCCTTAACCCTTCGGGGACTTTTATTTTTGTTTATTGCACTTTTACCAGTACAGTAGGTAGTCCAAACTGGTTAAATGCTCTGTTGCGCTCACTCTAATACAAGTTAAAATGGAACAAGTAATAAAGGGAAGGTAACAGATAAACGGAATCCCTCTAACCCGCCACTCAAAAGGGCGAAGCCAGTAGGGGTGTAACACCAGAAGGATATTGTTGACAAGGGTGCAAAGTGGCAAGTTTGTAATGGTTTTTCGATCAGCTTTTTCAAGGATTGTTAGGTTGATGCTGGCATTAAACTCATTGATTTCTGTTCAAAGCAATTAACCGAAGTGGAGGAGGAATCCCTGGTAGTAGATTGGGTTTTGGACGGTTCCTAGGATATCTAGAAATTATCCAATTTCATTACCCCTGCTAGAATCCAGAAAATTGTTCCTATCTTGCCTCCAAGTACTTCAGCAGAGAACGACCTTTTAGTTTGGGGAGCCTCTGGAAGTGGTGTCTTTTCAATTAGGAGCGCTTATTTCTTAATTGAACCAAATCCTATTCAACTTCGTGATAGCTTATACAAAATGATCTGGAAAAGGAGGGGCCAAAAAGGATCTTGGTTTTTATGTGGAAAGTGTCTTTGAATAAACTTCCAACCAACTTTTGGAGAAGCACATAGTCTCATACTTCAGCCTTGTGTAGTTTTTGAAACTTTGGGATTGAGGACATTTTACATATATTGAGAGACTATCCCTACACTAAGAAGGTGTGGGTTAATCTGATTGAACCTAGGTATGCAACTTCCTTCTTTTCTTCTAATCTAAGGGATTGGTTAATTTTAAACCTCTCAAAACAAATTGGACGGCGTTGGGAAGGTTGCTGAAATTTATTTTTTGGAGTAGCAATTTGGAAGTTGAGGGAATGGAGAAATTGTTGTATTTTTTATAGTCAATTTGTAAAACCAAGCAACCCAACTATTGTTCTTTCGTTGGTTTGGTTCAGATTTGTGACAGATTCTAAAATTGGTAGTGGCATCGACCTCCAGATCATGAGCACGTCATGGGTTGGGAGAAACCATCTATTGGTTGAATGAAGTTAAATACAGATGGAGCGGTGGCCTTACCCTCTTCCAAAGCAGGCTGTGGAGGTGTCTTGAGGGACTATGTAGGAAGATGGGTTGTGGGCTTTACAACGAAGATTGGAGACTGTCAACCCAATAGCGTCGAAGAATGGGCAATAATTGAGGGCCTCCGTCTTGCTTGGGAGATGGGATTCAAAAAGGTCTAACTAGAATCAGACGCAGTTGAAGTCATCAACCTAATTTTAGATGACAGTATCAATACTGGAAGCCTGATTATAGTGAAAATCAGGGAGATGCTACACTTTGATTAGGAGGTTAACTTAAGGTCCATTCCCCGTATTAACAACAAAGTTGCAGATGCCCTAGCCAAAATGAGTATTGATAATTCCTCAATTTTAGATGTTTGCCCCCCTCACCTGAGGGTTTTGTTAGATCAAGAATGTTTGAGATCTATTTCCCCTTTGATGTAATCCTTTTTTTTTCATGTAGGCTTTTAAGCCATCTTTTATATCAAAAAATAGTTAAACTTGTATAAGTTTTTTTTTTTTTAATGACTATCTATTTGATTGGGTGGGTTGGTTAGAGATTCAATTGATGCTAGCTCTTTTGTGCATTTACATAAATTTAAACTTGAAACCTCATGCTTAAGTAGTCAATACCCATTCCACTAAGACCAACCGTTTGTTAGTTGGAAAAGTGTTTTTTTTTTTTTTAATAAAAGTGTGTTCCAAATTTTGCTCTTAGAAAAAAAGACATGTGTGAATAGCCTTTTAATTTAGTGAGACATATACATATATGCGCGTGTGTGTATGTGTGAATTCCGTTAATAACCTTATCTTGTTAATATCTACCCTCCTAAATAAAAGAATTCATGCACTACTGGTGAAATAATAAATAAAATAAAATACATGTAACGATATAAATATCAACAACAAGAATTGACATGAACCAAAGCAACAACAAAAAAAAAAAGAAGGTTCTAGGGCATCTCCATATGGCTATGCCTATAGAAGATGATCTCGTGCACTACCATCTTATGTCACTGTCATTTTTTCACCATTAGATCTCTTATTTGATCCAACGGTTCTAATTTAACCTACTTAAAAACTTCTTCCTTCTCCACATTTCTCTCTCTTCCGTTCTCTCACTCTGCTCCCACGCATCATCGTTATCTCGCTCTGCTCCCACACATCGCGTACAGGAATCGCCACCGTCCCTCTCCCTCCCCTGCGCCCCTCTTCCTCACTCCACCGTCCTACTGGAGATGGGGATCTGCCTCCCTGATCTAGTGTCAACTGCTCAACTGTCAGTGATTATCGAGTAGTTACGGAACTGTAAGCATCATACTTGGGGATGAATTTCTAGATTTTTGCTGATGAGGGTTACTTTGAATATTTAACTGATTTATTTCTGTATTGGTTTCTAAGTGACAAAATCCCAAAACAAACAAACAGACACTCGGATTTGATGATGAGGCATATTCTTGAAAAAGATGAGTTATAGAGAGTGGAGGAAACAAGACATCAATGAAATAAAGCATTCCATATTTCCTCCCCTCTGCTTGTCAAATAAAGACAGGCAGGATCAGGGGCTTGTCTAGGAAAATTCTGGCATGATTCATCCCAATTCACCAAACCGCTGAAAATTCTTGTTGTGGAATTAAATAACCGTTTCAAAAATCACTTCTCAAAGAGTAACCAAATTGGGTTGTTGCATGGTTCAAATACATTCTTAAGGTTGTCCCTGAGGGTTCTGATTCTTACCCAGCTTGGTTGCCCTTGAAAAAAAAAATTGTTTCACTTGTTAATACTTGTGTATTGACTGATTCTAGAATATGTAATATCAATACGTTTAACATACTGATTTTTAAATCTTGATTAGGGCATGTTAAGTTTTGAATAATCAATCAGATCAGATTTAATTGAAAAAAGTATTTTAGAAGATCTGATGGTAACTACTCCCTCCGGTCCTAATTATAGGAACTATTTAACTGATTTTGGGGGGATTAAAGAGATGAGTTAAATTAGTTAATTTTACTCATTTTCCTAAAATGCCCTTATATAAATTTAAAATGACACAAGTTGCATTAATTATAAGTGTTTCTGATTTGCCTTAAGTTAGACATCCATAACATATTAGTTTTGTATATATGTATATTAGTTGTTTTTTATATAGTCATGTGTATACATATAGATCTAATTTCCTTTCCACACGCTTTCTAATTGAAATAATGGTTTTGCTATATAAACATATGTGTGTGTGTGTGTATACATACTATCTACACACACACATATAGACACACACACCCACACATAGTGACATACATACATATACACACACACAAATATATATATATATATATATATATATATATATATATATATATATATATATATATGTATGTATGTATGTATGTATGTATGTATGTATGTATGTATGTATGTACACACACATATATCTACACACATATATATTGATACACATAAACACAAATATACATATATATGTACACACATATACACATACATATATATAAATGCTCCTAATAATAAGTATAAATAGGGGTATTATAGGAAAAAATTGATAAAAGTTAAAACTTGATCTTATAATTAGGACCAAAACCAACTCCAAAATATGTTCCTATAATTAGGAACAGGGGAGTATTATTTTAATTGTTCGTAGGAGTAGTTGAATGATATTATAAGGTATGGCTCCAAGGAGTTATTTTGCTGAGGAGAATGATGAAGCACGGAAATCACGCCAGATTCATTATGATGATGTTGGACAGTGAACAAGTTCGTGATGAAGAGGCTACAATGGATGCAAGAGAACGGAAGAGAAATGTGGGGAAGGAAGAAGGTTTTAAGTAGGTTAAATCAAGACCGTTGGATCAAATAAGAGATCTAATGGTGAGAAAATAATAGTGAAATGGTAGTGACATAAGATGGTAGTGACAATATCTTATCTCTATATCTTATTCTTAAAAGTAAGGATGAAAACATACACTAATAGTATGCCAGGTCATCCTTGAATTTTCTCTCCAAGAGAAAATTATAGATTTTTTGTAATTAACTAATGATAACTACCATTACACCAATTCCTCACGTTCTATGATTGTCTACTTAATAATTATTTTGAATAAATAAATATATTTGGTTTTGATATACATATTTTCAAAGGGATAGGTTATTCTGCCTACTCCTATTTTACCTACCTCTGCTTACCCCTCTCAATGCCGTTAGATTATCAGATGATCCAACGGCAGAGATTTCAAGTATTAAATAATTTTTTTAACCCCTCTCTCTCCCACCCTCCTTCTCTCTCTACCCCCTCCACCGACGGCTTCCCTCTCTCCCACCGATAGCTTTGATTTTTTTTTCACCAATTTCAAAGAAAGGGGCTGGATCGAACGAGGAACAACCCAGACTGGTGGTGCACGACGGCTTCCCTCTCTTCATCCTTCGATTTTTTAATAGTGATTATTGTTTTCCCATATTACATCCTCTTCGTTTGTGCTGATTATTGATCGATTTCTGTATTTTTAAAGTCCGTGGTGTTTACTGTTTTCCATGGACAGGTATTGATCGATTTTTTGGTAGTGATTACTGTTTTCCCATCTTCCCTCTGTATTGAATAAATTTATCGGCGTGTTTGTCCGATTATTTCGTATTGTTTGCTTCCTGATCTGACTTTTATGTGGTTTCGATTGTTTAGAATTGTTTTATAAATTAGTATTTGCTTGGGTTCGATCTTCTGAAATGAGATTTAATCTTGACCGATGTCGGAGGACGAAATGCTTTGGATCCACGTGGTCTCTTTTTCTAGTAAATTGGGCACTATTTATATACTGAAAAATAATTACCAAGACTCAATCAGCTTGAAAAAACAATGAAAAAGCAATATGTAGTATTCCTACATGGATGTTCTTGTCGTTCTGCAGAGATAAGTTCTTGTGCTGTTAATATATCTTCTATGATGGCATAGGCATTGTATAGAAGATTTACAATTATTTTGGCACTGTTATGAAATTGATCTTTAATGCCTATGTTCTTAAATCCCATTATTTTGGCAGGAAATTGTTTCAATCTGTTCTGGAATTCCAGCGGTGCTCGTGAGCATGAAACTTCACGAATAACTTCAACTATATCTGCTCTGACACTAAGAATTCTTCAAATATAAGCATATCAAATGTTTTTTGTTTTCTTGACATAATATTGTAGGTAAAACTTCCGCTAGTGAATCTGTAGATTATAAACGAGGACATAATAAGCGCACCTGCAAAGAAATTAATATGCATTGATTATAGATTTTTTTTTTTTTTTGTGTGGATTATAACAGTTTAAATCAAAGGGTGGATTGATTACCGTTCCACTTGTTTTTTTTTTTTTTTGTGGATTAAGTTCTTTATTTATAAAATTTCTGTTATGGTTTCTATTATTTATTTCTAGATTTTCTGTTATGGTTAATACAAGAATACAATTACTGAAAGAAAATAATCAATTTTATTGATATGGCAATTGCTCTGTTACAAGTCTGGGATGATTACAACGAAATAGGTACATTGAACTAAAGGAAAATTACAAGTGATTCTTGTAACCAAAAGCTGATTTTCCAAACTTATCAGTACTATCATTCTTCAAAGAGCACGTTTTAGCACCTATACACAGGGCAGCTCCAAGCCTTGTAGAAGGAGACACATGTGAAAGAGTTGTTGAATTGTTAGATGCAGCCTGCATAATAACATAACCACAGTATCAAGCAAACCGGAATTGTTATGAACTTGACATATGTCAAAAACATATATTGGGGATGATGGTTCTTTAAAACTTTGATTTGAGGGTGAATCCTTCTCAATTTGGAAAGCTGCAGTCTCCTTGTAGTTTCGAACAGGCATCCTGCATATTGGAAAAACAAACAGTAAATAATTCTCTATGCCAGTGCCAAAATTGCACACATAGCCAAAATGCATTAAATAATAAATAATATAGTAGGCAGACAATTCAATGCAACTTAAGAAAGTTCTAGCATTTGTCAAGGACCATCTCAACTAAAAAGATCAAGCTATTCTGTGAAAACCTGTTCTTCTGTATTATGCTCTAACACATTTCACAAAATAGCCATTTGGCTCTACGTAACGGAGGCCCAACATGCCTTATACTCAAAAGTACAAGTTTATTAACAGTTTTTATGATCATCTCTGACAATATTAATAATTACAATTATTATGAAGGATCATTTAACAAATTTTGACATTTCAATATTTCTTATCTAAAAAAACTCATGATATATTACAATTAAATGAACGCCCATCAACAGATTGGCGCTAGTCAGAAACCTCTTGGGAAGTTTTGCTGCCTCTTCACATCTAAGGAGCTCAGCATATAAGCCGTCCAAAATCAATAACTCATCATGAGTACCCATTTCAACAAGTTGACCTTCCTCCATAACAGCTATATAATCAACATTCCTTATAAGACTTAGCCTTCGAGCAATTATTATTGTTGAACGCCCCAACATTAGAAGATCCAAAGCCTCCCGACAGACCTTTCGGCCTCAAAGTCAAGTCCACCGCTTACTTCTCAAACACGGTAGATTTTGGACAACATCAATATACCCAAATATAATTAGGGAGAACCACCACGCCCTTGGAGGAAGTCAAAGCTAAAAACAATTCCAACAACCCAAGCAACTACAATTCCAATTAATACACGGTTGTTACCTTAATTTAGAACCATTCACTTGAGAAACAAGAACAATGACACCATCTTCGGTGACTTTAAGCAACCCCTGCAAATCAAATTATACACTCTTGAATCTCAGAATTGAAGCCCAAATTCTCATCGAATCAGTCAGGAAATGAAAGGGAATAGCAACAGCAACTTCGTAGAAAAGAGGCCAAAATATCTCAATTCCTAGAGCCAGCAACCATGAACATGACAATGATGCCCACACCCAATTATGATTATAGAATTACAATCTTACTTGCTTTAGTTTCGTTAGTGACATTTCCCCATATGTGATGAATCATGTCTTCACGGGTAGATAATAAAGAGTCTTTCATTGATTACAACTGCAACTTTTGCGGCCTGATATATCTGGTTTAAAACAAAAACATACAAATTAAAATAAAATAACGGAAAAGCAAGCATTCACATGACTTGAAGCAAACAAAATGTAGATAATAGGTGGGTTGTTGGGATGGAAATTCCTGATTCTTTAGACAATTTAAAAAACAAAGCAAACAGCATCTCAACAAAACGAACTCTACAAATTAACCTGAGAGTTTTCAAGATGAAAATTGATTTTAGACGCTCCAACTAAGGAAATTAAATGAATCTTCTCCCTCATTCTCCAACTACTTGAAACTCTATTCACAATTTTAAAAATCACGACAAAGCAACAACTCACAAAATTTGCATATGATTCAATCATCAACATGTAGGAAGAATAAGAGAGAACAAAGCCAAGAGAGGATCTTATTCCTGAATAGAAAATAGTGCCTGCAGCAACTGCTTTTGCTAACTTGCAGGTGCAACGAAGCATGACAGCAGGGAGACCCGGCGCTATATTTCTCTAGACATCATCCCGAAAAGCCCTCTGCAAATCAAAAAACCAAAATCCATCAAGATCTCGGAATCGACGGTGCCCACGCAAAATGGGAGCAAAATTACCGTTCGAAGTGTCCGGCAACGACGAAGATCGATGGTGAGCAATATTTTAGCCGACGAAAAAGAACGATGGAGAGCAGGAAAAAGAACGATGGAGAGCAGGGGTAACCTAACGGCATCTGAGAGAGGGGAAAGGGGTAAAAAATTTATTTAGTTACTTGAAATCTCTGCCGTTGGATCATCTAATAATCTAACGGCATTGAGAGGGGTAGGCAGAGGTAGGTAAAATAGGAGTAGGCAGAATAACCTATCCCATTTTGAAAATATATTATTTTATAAATTTGATTTATTTTCCCATTCTATTTTTTTTTAACAAAATTCTTATTCTAAATTTAAGAATTCAAAATATTTGGTAACTATCCCAGTTATCTGTCTTTATTTCTGATATACTTATTTTAATAATATTTTTTTATATCATTATTTTATTTTCCACATTCTAAATTTAAAATTTTAAAATATTTTGTAACTAACTTGTCATCATCTCTATTTTTTATGACATGTTTATTTTGAGATTTTTTTTTTTATATCTTTGTTTTATTTTTCACCTTTTGAATTTAAGATATTTTTTATTTTATTCTTCACGTTCTAAATTTAAGATTTAAAATATTTTCCAACTAAATTATTCCATCTCTTTTTAGAATATATTTATTTTGAGACTGTTTTATTTTATATCTTTATTTTGTTTCATGTTTTGAATTTAAGATTTTGAAATATTTTATAGGGTTAAGGAGCAATTTTACACATGACCTTTTCCACCGGGAGCGCCCAGCACCACGAGCTTTTTTCTGGAGCAAAAGTACATACGTGGTTACGTTTTGGGAGCGCTCAGCACCACGGCAGTTAGTTGACCGTTAGTCAACCGTTAACTTGGATGGAACGCTGACGTGGCGCTTATTTGACCGACACGCTGACATGGACGCTGACGTGGATGCTGACGTGGACGCTGATGGTAGGAAAAAAAGAAAATTACCATTTTGCCCCTTAGTTTTAAATGAAAATTACATTTTTTCCCTTAGTTTTAAATGAAAATTACCCTTTTACCCTTAGTTTTAAATAATAAAAAAAGAACTAAAAATACCCCTTCCCCCACCGGCCCCACCACCGCCGGCCGGCGCGGCCACCACCGTCGGCAGGCGGTGGCCGAACGGCACCGGCGGCCGACCACCACCGGCGGCGGCGTGGCCGGTGGTGGGGCCCACCAAGGAGGGGGTATTTTTAGTTTTTTTTTTTTAAAAAAAAAACTTAGGGCAAAAGGGTAATTTTTATTTAAAACTAAGGGTAAAAGTGTAATTTCACCCGAGTTACTGTTCATTTCCATCCAACTTAACGGTTGACTAACGGTCAACTAACTGCCGTGGTGCTGGGCGCTCCCAAAACGTAACCACGTGTCTACTTTTGCTCCAGAAAAAAGCTCGTGGTGCTGGGCGCTCCTGGAGGAAAAACTCATGTGTAAAATTGCTCCTTAACCCTATTTTATAACTAACTTCCCACACTCCCTATTTATCTCTATTTAGCGATATTATATATGTTTTAATTTTCACTTTCCAAATTTCAAAATTACGAACTGTGAATCCATAGAGGGGAGGGAGTTTTGGGCTTCCTTATTTGCTAGAGATCGTGTAGTTTACCGTTCTTGTTGTTGCTTCCTTCACGGTCATCATCATCTATCAGGGATGCTTCTTCTTCAACATTAACGAACTCCCCTTCTCCCCTATATTTTCTTCTTTAGTTCATTCTTTTACAGGTTGGTTGTTTTGTTGTATGAGTTTACACACTAATCTATGGAGGCATTATTGTATCTGTATGCACCTTCTCATCTTTATTCATTTTTTTTCAATGGATTTGATTATATATGCTTTTTGTTGGTGGCTCCTTAAGGGTGTGCATGGGAACCATTCTATTCCCCAGCACTGTTTCTGAGATGAAATAGTTTTTTCTGATTCTGTGCCTGGGAAGAGTTCTGAGAATCATAATTACGTTTGTTAACTCCTTTTATTTTTACTCTGAGAATCAGAATTACGTTTGTTAACACATTTTATTTTTATTTATGTAATTTTTATATTCAAAAAATTATTTATGTGGTGGTGGCGGTGGAGGCGGTGGCGGTGGTAGTGGCGGCTACGACCGTGGTGGTGGTGGTGAGGTGAGGGTGGCTGCGGCGGCGGTGGGTGGTGGTGGTGGCAGTGGCAGTGGTGGCGGTGAGGGGAGCGATGGCGGCGATGACGGTGGGGTTGGTGGTGGTGGCGGTGGCGGTGAGGTGGGGGTGGCGGTGAGGTGGGGGTGGCGGTGAGGTGGGGGTGGCGGTGGGGTGTGGGCAACGGTGGGGTTGTGGGCGACGGCGGTGGTGGTGACGGCGCGCGTGACGGTGGTGGTGGTGGTGGCGGCGGCGGCGGTAGTTGTGGTGGCGGCGGTGGCGGCGGCGATGGGGATGGCGGTGAGGTGGTGGGGAGGTGGGGCGGCGGCGGGGTGGGGGTGGTGGTGGTGGCGATGGCGGCGGCAGTGGTTGTGGTGGTGGCAGTGATGGCGGTGGTGGCGGTGATGGTGGGGGTGGCGATGAGGTGGGGGTGGCGGTAAGGTGAGGGTGGTTGCGGCAGCGTGGGGGTGGTGGTGGTGGTGGTGGCGGCAATGGTGGGGGCGGCGGCAGTGGGGCGGTGGCGGTGGCGGCGGCGGCGACGGTGGGGAGGGTAGTTGATCCGTCGCTTGGGAAGAGGACGTCGCGAGAGAGAAGTCAAGAGAAGAGGTTGTTACTCATAGGGAGAGGAATAAATTCTGATTTTGTGCCCAGAAATAGAAAAGCATGAATTTTCTGCTTTTTTTTTCTATTCCCCAGCACACAAAAATGAACCGGTTCATCCCGGGAAAAAAAAAAAAACCGGATTTACCAAACAGATTTCTCATCCATTTGTGTTCCGGGGAACAGAAATTAACAAAAAAACAATTCTGGGAGCGTTACCATGCACACCCTAATACAGTCCATGTTGATCTCATTTCAAATAAACTTTATGTGGGAATTAGTGCTTACACTGCAGTGTTAATCATCCAAGCTTCCACTACTGTAAACTAAACAACTTTTATTTTTTATTAATTTTTTCGTTTGAAATGAGTGAATTTTAGATGTGGTTGCTTTTGTTGTTAGATGGGCATCTATATGTCTGGTTGGAGAAATGATGGGTGCTTTGTACTTGTATAAGCTGATAAGACTTCTAGGCCTGATTAGGGATTTATTAATGTTATTAAAAAAACCGTAATGCCTCTTTTAATTACAAATTCCTATTGGCTTTGTAACCCTAACGCGACAATCCACATTTCGTTGAAATCTCAACTTTTTAGTCGACTTACAATAAACATTGAAAGGTAAGTTCTCACTTCTCAATTTTTCTTGAATCCTAATGTTATATGATTTATATAAAATATATATGGGATGATTGAAAAGTGTACTCAACTGTTCATACTTGTAGATTTGAAAAAACGAGAGAAGATTTGCCATATATAAACGATGTGCTGAATAAGAATGATAATGATGTTCATCATCTCATGATATTGACAGTTTGCAACTGCATATTCTAAACAAAAAAATATCTTCGATTTGCCTAGAGACAAGTGGCTCTGTTTTGCCCAGAAACAACTGCATATTCTATTTTGTTGATTTGTCCACAACTGTAACTCAGTCTCCCTTACTAGCCAGGGTTTCAATCTGTCTCAAATGCTACTCCAACAGCTGCTGCATTACTTTGAGATCCTCTTGTCTCTGGAGGTTGTTGTGCTTCTCCATCTCCTCTATAACACCCCTATCCTTGTACAAGCATAAAGCGAGTGGAATACTATGAAGTTTTTGAGTACAAATTTGAGTTATTTCCTTCTGCAATTTATTCCGTGAATTTGCTCTAAGGATTCTAAGGAGAATAAACTAGACCCTAATTAAAGGTGAAATTTTCAAGGTTAAGTTAAGAAGAAAACCATGTTAGAGACAGGGTAACTTGTGAAGGAAGTAAGCCCAGAGAGGTGTGAATAATGTATAAGTGACAAAAGACATTAGTGGGACGCAAACTCCAATCTTGTAGGGCATGATATGCGTGGTCAACCAGGGAAGGAGAGAGAGACTAAGTATACAGGTCATGTGCAGAAGTAAAAGTTAGTAATAATGATGATTTGCAGGACACATGGCGTGTTGGGGTCAGAAGTTGGATTTTCGATAGCACAAAATACAAGGTAATTATGAGATACTGAGATATGCATTTCTTGCTCCCCAAGGAACTATATTTCGGGCACTCAGGGTTAGGGAGAAGAGACAGTTGATCCGGCCCCACACAAGTCCAATCGGGTGGCCCAAGCAGTAAGGAAAAGTGTAACCAGCAAAAAGTAGCTGAGCGGGACTGGTTAGGGGTTCTGGAGGCGGGCCCAGACCCCCAAGTACAGAGAAAATGGCACCACATGGTGGGCCAGGGGAGAGAAAGTAGTGACTTGGAGAGCAAGGCAAATGTCACATTAGGTAATAATGAAGAGAAAGAAAATATTAAAATAATAGGATTTAATCTGGACCACACATTTGAATCTGATGTGACAGGGTGAATGACAAGTAATCATGACCCCACATGGTCATTTAAGGCGCCATTTTAGGATTGCCTAGTGGGTCCCACTGTCTTGAAGAAAAAGAAACCAGAAAATAACCATTTTACCCTCAAAGCATTGTTTTAACCATTGGATAAAAACTTGCACCTAGAGGATCCAAAAACCACCATTAAGGGCAGCTAGGGAATCTAATTTTTAGGGCCAAGAGGACGCCTCACTTCTGCCCAAGAAGACTCTAGAATGACTTGGAAAACAAGTCAAAGAATTATATAAAAATCTGAAGCATTCTTTTGACTATTGGATAATAACAAGTCTTGGATAATAGCCCTAATCAAGAGGGTCTATTTAAGGACACCCCTTGCCCATTTTATTTGCTGCCTAGACGTTTTCAAGAGAGGAATAAGAGAGTGTTCAGCTAAAGGTCTTGGTCCGAGGGAAGAGGAAGCCATATGCAATCGAAGATTCAAAGTAAGCCCCTAACTGACAACTTGGTGAATATTGGTTTAAATTTCTGCCCTATGATGATCAACATGGGGATGCAGTGGGATTTTGAAGTTTTAAA
Organism: Acacia pycnantha; assembly: GCA_025563575.1. NCBI lineage: Eukaryota > Viridiplantae > Streptophyta > Magnoliopsida > Fabales > Fabaceae > Acacia > Acacia pycnantha. The sequence goes on from JAMWYP010000154.1 coordinate 1,583,080, forward strand.
TGTTTCCAATGAGTCCGAAACGTGATTTTGTGTGGGGATAAGTCAATGTTACCTTTTTCACACTCGAAAAACCCTAAGATTCAAAACTATGCTAATCTGCCAACACTTGTGATTTCTGGGCAATGAAGATAAATCGGTGGATTTAATATAGTAAATCAAGTCCAATTTCTCTAAAATTTTACATGGTGAAAGTAGACATCCTGGGTATAATTTTGATATAATATTTCGTGTATTTTTTATTTTCCTACCAAAAGATATTTATTTTTGAAAATAGCCCTAAAACCTGGACTGTGTCTTGGATCAGAGGGTAGGGTTTGGGTATAAGAGAAGGATACAAACCTATATGACCTTGGAAATTATTTTTACTATAAAATATGCATCTTAAGGGTTCCATGGAATTTGATTTCACGTCAATCGGATTTTGCTAGAATATATTAAAAATCACTGAAGTTAGACCAAAGTTTCTGGAAAATTCTGATGGTGGGCAAAATTTATGGAAGTTGAAGTAAAGTTTGTGTATGGGATTAAAAGTATGATATTTTGATGTATCTAGGGAGGTAACATGTGTGGGACATATCTCAAACACCGGGGAAGAGTTTACTGCTTTCAAGGAAGTGCCATGTAGTAACTGTTAACTTGTATACCTTATGTTGCTCTTGCATGTGTGTTTGATCATGATTGTCGATGTAAGGTAGGTAGTACCTATGGGACTGTGTGTCGTATAGTTACTATTGAGGCTCGAGGTATATGTAGGGTAGGTAGTACCAATGGGACTGTGTGTTCTATGGTTGCTACTAAGGCTCGAGACAAGTAGGGTAGGTAGTACCTGTAGGACTGTGTGTTCTTAGGATGCTACTGAGGCCCGATGCATGTAGGGTAGGTAGTACCTATTGGATTGTGTGTCCTTAGGTCACTACTGAGGCCCAAGGTATATGAGGTAGGTAGGGCCTATTGGACTGTGTGTCCTTAGGTGGTTACTGAGACCTCTTGGAGTAGGTAGTTAGGGTTGGCCACCCTGGCTACTGAGGCCCCTTAAGCGCTGATGGTTCCGGGGGCTTATCTTGACCAGGCGATCCTGCGGATTGTGGTACATGCCATGCTGTTTTTCCTGATTGTGATTCGCATTGCATACATATTGTATATGAGTTTAACAGTTACTCTGGGGTTCAACTTGAACTCCAGAACATTTTGAGGATACAGGGGTAAGGCATGAGGATTCGAAGAAGGTAGGGCTTGATGCGGAGAGTGAAGAAATAGGGGATGCCCTATCGCTTTTTGTACTATTATTTTTGGATTACTGTCGCAATAATTTTTGTTCAATACTTTACTTTAGATAATTGTAACCTAACCCTTTGGGGATATATCTATTGTTTGGATTATATATGTTTGCCAATACGTTGTAATCATCCAAACCTGGTACAGTGCTCTCCTGTGTCCATTCTGATAATTAAGGGATAAGTAATGAAGAGGAGATAATTAAATAAAAGGGATCCCTCTAACCCGCCACTCGAAAGGGCGATGCCGGTAAGGGTGTAACATCCACCATCCACCTCAACATCAAGCCTATAGTGGTTTGCAAAAGGAGAATGTCCAGGTTCTAGATTGGAATTTCCTGAAAAAGGTCATGTTGCTGAACTTGTTGGATCACCGCATCCTAATGATTCGCCGTGAGCACGAGGGAGGAGGCTGCATAAGATACGTCTTCACTATCGTTCACAGTGTTGAATTCTGGGATGTCCTTATGTTGCGGTGGTTCTTGATTCTGTTGCCTCAGATTTTCAGGCAATTGTCCCTACAAATGGATTTGACTGCTGCTTTTGGTGACAACCATCTATGGTCACGGGAATGAAAATTTATGGTTCCCCATGGTCGGCGCCAATGTTCTGTATAAGAATAACATATGTTTAGCCTCGATGGACTAATATATTGATATTGCATCGGTTAACTCTCTCCTAGGTATCTATGGATTAGCTACCTATGAGTATAGTAGATCACTATGTACGAATAAGTGTTTAGCCAAAGGGGGTGGTGTGTGTGCACAGTGACGGCAAAATATTAACTTGATCGAGAATGTGCATACCTTTAGGGTTTACCTCATATTTATAGAGTGTACCTGTAGGGTTTGGATTTATGGGCTTTGTGTGCCTTGTAGCCCAAGTACCTTGCTGCTAGATCTAGGTCAAATCCGTTGATTAGGATCTTCCTTGATTATAAGTCGGTTAAGATCTCCCTCCATTATAAGTGGATTCTGATACAGATTGCCTTTTGTTGGGTCATACTGTAAATAGGCCTAATTTAGGTCTGTAAACAACAATCAAGATATGTTTGTCCCTCATGTTTTCTAAGATTATACAAGTGCCAAAATACTGAGAAAGAAATGGGCGGATGAAGTACAACTAAATCAGCAGGAGGCTATAGAGAGGCAAGGATTAAAGGTCTTGGATCTAGTAATCCTTGTATACAGTGCAGTCTTAGACATCTACTAGAGTATGATATTTCCACGCAAATGCTCATCCCGGGAACCTTTTGGCGACACCTGATGGAACTCTTGCTTTTCTTGATTTCAGCATGATGAGTGAAACTTCAGAAGAAGCAAGGTCTGCCATAATTGGTCATGTTGTTCACTCGGTTAACCAGGACTACGAAGCAATGGCTTGTGATCACTATGCTCTTGATTTTTTTGGCATGTGATGTTGATGTTTCTCCAATTATACTAGCACGTCGAGACTTCTCTAATTTCGTAGAGTTATTGATGCAGACATAGGAGGCGGCATGACCAAGGCAACAAACTTGGAGGACATACAAGGTCTTGGAGGCCCGATGACAAGAGCAAAAGCTAAAAAGGCTAAAGAGGCTCTAAATCTCTTGGTGACCACTTTACTTGAGACAGGCCAAGTCTAAAGGAAGAAGAGGCCAAAATGATACACTTAATTCACATTGAAGATCTTGAAGAATAAGCCTCAATGGATATGCATGAAGGCTTCATTTTACTTAGTTTTATTTATCTTACTTTTAGTTATATTTTTGTAATAAGGCTTATTGGGCTTTGTGTGTAAGCATAATTAGGTTAAACTCAATATGGATGTTGTCCACTATATAAGGGAACACCATAGCCTCTTTGAGGGACGGCAGAATTAATAGTTAACCTTTTTGGTGAGAGACTAGCTTCTCTAGGGTTCTTTCGAGAATCTCTGAACTTATCAAGGGCATCGATCCTTGTGGCGTTCTTGGGCTTATCAGTTCTTTGGAATTGTGGCGCCTTCCTATAATCCATAATCGTCAGTTTACGTTCTATATTTCCTGGTTCCGTATCTCCATATTCCCGTGTTTGTTTTCGGTGTTTCTTGAGCCAAAGTCGCGTTTCGGAAAGCCATCTCTCTTCTCGTTTTGGAATCGCTAAATTCCGAGGTCTGTAGCGTGAGATACGTTCTGTTCTTATCCGAACGTGTTGGAGGCCGAATTTTCGGTGCGAATTTCCATTCCTAGTTGATCCAATCATCCTTTTCTTTCGGGAATCATATCATGTGGTATCAAAGCTCTTGGTTCTAGGATTGGAATTGGGTTTTCTTGGGTAATTTGTTCTTTCAATCTTCTTCTTTTTGTTTCTTTCAATTTCTTTTCCAGTTCACATATTTCTGCGCTTGGTTCTTGGTGTTCATCCCATGTTCATCATTGTTCTTGAATTTTAATCCTTTCAATTCATGTTTCTTGAGTAGTATTTTGTTAGTGTGTTAAGTAATAGCTCAATTTGTGGGGAATTCTACCTAATTTAGTTCTGAATTAGTACAATTTCAAAGTTTGATTCCAAAATCACAAATTCCTTTTGTTGAAGAATCAGGTGTTAAAAAAAAGAAAAAAAAAAAGAGAGAAAAAAAAAGAGAAAAAAAAAGGACAGCACCTTGCTATTCAATTAAACACACTACTACTTGTGAATCAAGTCCACAAAGTGTCTTCCTTGAATAGTTCCTCCAAATTGTTTTGGTTTTCTTTGTCTTGTCTTCTTTGACATCTTTTCCAATTTGTATTGTGAGTCACCACCAATTCTTGAGCTTGGGATTGTGCTCTTGAGTGTTCTTGGAGATTCTGTTAAGAACTTAAAGAGAGCTATTGAGTGGTAAAAGGCAAGAGAGCACACTACACAAAAGCCTTATAGAGAGCAACAAACACGAGTGATACATTTTTAAGAGTGTAAACACGTAAGAAGATATTACTCCTCCTATAGGAGATAATAGATTGCTAATTGAAGCCATTACAACTCAAATGCAAAGGATGATGAGGGAACACACAGAGGAGTTATATGAGAGAATTGAGAGAATAGAAAATCAAGGGAATCATGATGAAGATAGACAGAGAGGGAGGGATGAAGGAAGGAGAAGAAGAGGTAATGAGAATGATGCTAGAGAGGATAGAATTAAGGGAGTGAAGCTTAAGATACCATCTTTTAAAGGAAGAAGTGATCCAGAGGCCTATTTAGAGTGGGAAATGAAGATTGAGCACTTATTTGCATGTCACAATTATACTGAAGAGAAGAAAATGAAGGTGGCGACCATGGAGTTTAGTGATTATGCTCTCATTTGGTGGGACCAATTGCAAAAGGAGAGGGTGAGATATGAAGAACCATTGGTGGATAGTTGGGTGGAGATGAAAAGGCTAATGAGAAGAAGATTTGTTCCTTCCCATTATCATCGAGACCTTCACAATAAACTTCAAAGGCCCACAAGGTAACAAGAATGTAGATGAGTATTTTAAAGAGATGGAGGTGTCCTTGATTAGAGCAAATATTAGTGAAGAACGGGAGGCTACTATGGCACGTTTCTTGCATGGGCTGAATAGTGATATAAGGGATGTTGTGAAGTTGCAAAATTATGTGGAGTTAGAGGATTTAATGCAACAAGCTAGTAAGGTAGAACAACAACTCAAGAGAAAGGGTGTCATGAGGAAAAACTCTTCAAATTTTAATTCTTCAAGCTGGAATGATAAAAATAAGAAGGAGGGAGGTGCTTCATCAAGCAATCTCACTGCTACACCTCAAAGGACTCAAACTAAATCCAATGAGATCCCTAAAAAGACAAGGAGTAGTGAAATAAAATGCTTCAAGTGTTTGGGGAGAGGACACATAGCTTCAGAATGTCCAACTAAGAAGACTATGTTACTTAAAGAGGATGGAGAGCTTACTAGTGATTCTTCTTCATATTCTGCCTCACATGATGATGAAGATGAAGAAATAATTCCAGAAGGAGATTTGTTTATGGTAAGAAGGATGTTGGGTAGCCAAGCAAAAGACATGGATGATAGTCAAAGAGAGAACATCTTTCATACTAGATGCATTATCCAAGGAAAGGTATGTTCTTTAATTATTGATGGAGGGAGTTGTACCAATGTTGCAAGTGCTCGAATGGTGTCTAAATTGGGCATGGAAACCAAACCTCACCCGCTGCCATACAAGCTTCAATGGCTTAGTGAGGATGGTGAAGTGACCGTAAACAAACAAGTGGAGGTGAACTTCTCCGTAGGGAAGTATGATGATACAGTTTTATGTGATGTGGTACCAATGGAGGCTTGTCATTTGCTTCTTGGGAGACCTTGGCAATATGATAAGAAATTTATGCATGATGGTTACACCAACAAGTTCTCTTTTGTACATAAAGAACGCAAGACTATTCTTGCACCTTTGACACCAAGAGAAGTTAGTGAGGATAATTTAAAAATGAGAGAAAAAAGAAAGCAAGAGAGAAAAGAGAGTGGAAGAGAGCAAGAAAAAAAGAGAGAAAAAGAGAGGAAAGCACCAAACTTGTTTATAAAAGAAAAAGAGGTGAAAAAGGCAATGCATTTGAAAAAGCCAATGCTCTTACTTTTGAGTAAAGAGAATAATTTTACAGATGCAAGTCCTACTAACTCTATTCCAAATGAGGTTTCTGATTTGTTGCAGGAATTTAAAGATGTTTTTCCTAAAGAGGTACCTCACGAACTAGCACCTCTAAGAGGCATAGAACATCAAATTAACCTCATTCCAGGAGCTTCATTACCTAACAGGCCAGCCTATAGGAGCAACCCCCAAGATACCAAGGAGATTCAAAGACAAGTTGGAGACTTGATGCAAAAAGGGTGGGTGCAAGAAAGCTTAAGTCCATGTGCAGTTCCAGTCATTCTAGTACCTAAGAAAGATGGAACATGGAGAATGTGCACTGATTGTAGAGCCATCAATAACATCACGGTAAAGTATAGACATCTCATTCCTAGATTAGATGATTTATTGGATGAATTGCATGGTGCTTGTTTCTTCTCTAAAATTGATTTAAAGAGTGGATACCATCAAATTAGGGTTAGAGAAGGAGATGAATGGAAAACAACTTTTAAAACTAAATATGGACTGTATGAATGGTTGGTTATGCCATTTGGTTTAACTAATGCTCCTAGTACCTTCATGAGATTAATGAATCATGTGTTAAGGGAATTTTTAGGGAAGTGATTTATAGCAAATCCTATGATGATCATCTTGTGCATTTGAGGTGTGTTCTGGAAGCTCTTAGGCATGAGAAATTGTATGCTAACATGGAAAAATGTGTGTTATGCATAGACCATGTAGTTTTTATTGGTTTTGTTGTTAGCTCACAAGGAGTGCAGGTTGATCAAGAGAAGGTGAAAGCTATTCAAGAGTGGCCAACTTCTAAGAATGTAAGTGAGGTAAGAAGCTTTCATGGCTTAGCTAGTTTCTATAGGAGGTTTGTCAAAGACTTTAGTACAATAGCTACACCTTTGAATGAAGTGATTAAAATGCATGTTGGTTTTAAATGGGGGAAAAACAAGAGCAAGCCTTTGCTGCCCTCAAGGAAAAATTAACCAATGCACCTATTCTTGCTTTGCCTAATTTTGCTAAGTCATTTGAAATTGAATGTGATGCATCCAATGTGGGGATAAGGGCTGTTTTGATGCAAGAAGGGCATCCCATTGCTTATTTTAGTGAAAAATTGAATGGGGCTGCTCTTAATTATTCCACATATGATAAAGAATTGTATGCATTAGTAAGGGCTTTGCAAACATGGCAACACTATCTCTTGCCCAAAGAGTTTGTCATCCACAATGACCATGAGTCCTTAAAGTATTTAAAAGGACAAGGCAAGCTTAACAAAAGGCATGCCAAATGGGTAGAGTTCTTGGAGCAGTTTCCTATGTGATCAAGCACAAGAAAGGTACGTCTAATGTGGTTGCAGATGCACTCTCAAGAAGGTATGCTCTATTCTCTACTCTTGAAACTAAGTTCATTGGCTTTGATCATATTAAGGCATTGTATGAGCATGATCCAGACTTTGCACAAATCTATAAAACTTGTGTGCATGCTGCTCAAAATGGATTTTTAGGCATAATGGTTACTTGTTTAAAGAAAAGAGATTGTGTGTGCCTAAAGGTTCCATTAAGGAATTACTTGTGAAGGAGGCACACGAGGGGGGACTAATGGGACATTTTGGTATCCAAAAGACTCTAGACATGCTGCATGAACATTTTTATTGGCCACACATGAAGCGTGATGTACACAATTTGTGTGAAAGATACATTGTATGTAAGCAGTCTAAGTCTAAATTATTGCCTCAAGGGTTGTATACTCCTTTGCCTATTCCATATTGCCCTTGGATTGATATTTCTATGGATTTTGTGTTAGGACTACCTCGGTCTAAAAATGGCAAAGATTCTATTTTTGTTGTGGTGGATGTGTTTTCTAAGATGGCACATTTTATCCCGTGCAAAAAGGTTGATGATGCAATCCACATTGCTGATTTGTTCTTCAAGGAAGTGGTAAGACTCCATGGACTTCCAAGGAGCATTGTCTCTGATCGTGATACTAAATTCTTAAGTCATTTTTGGAGGACATTATGGAATAAGTTGGGAACTAAACTTCTCTTTTCTACTACTTGTCATCCACAAACTAATGGCCTAACTGAGGTAGTGAATAGAACTCTTTCTTCTCTTTTGAGGGCTGTAATTAAAAAGAATATCAAGTCATGGGAACATTGTTTGCCCCATGTTGAGTTTGCATATAATAGGGTTGTTCATAGTGCTACTCATTATTCTCCTTTTGAAATTGTTTATGGCTTCAACTCTCTCACTCCTCTTGATTTGCTACCTTTGCCTAACAACTCTATTTTTCAGCATAAAGATGGTAAGAGTAAGGCTGAATATGTGCGGAAACTACATGAGAAGGTAAAGGCAAACATTGAAAAAAAGCTAGAGAGTTACATCAAGCAAGCGAACAAGGGAAGGAAAAAGGTAGTGTTTGAACCAGGTGATTGGGTTTGGGTTCATTTGAGAAAGAGAGGTTTCTGCCCAAAGGAAATCTAAGCTTCAACAAAGGGGAGATGGTCCTTTCCAAGTGCTATCCAAGATTAATGATAATGCCTATAAAATAGATCTCCTGGTGAGTATGGTGTAAGTGCTACTTTTAATGTGGTGATTTGTCCCTTTTTGATGCAGGAGAAGAGGATTACAATTTGAGGACAAATTCTTCTAAAGAAGGAGGGAATGATGCGGACATAGGAGGCGGCATGACCAAGGCAACAAACTTGGAGGACATACAAGGTCTTGGAGGCCCGATGACAAGAGCAAAAGCTAAAAAGGCTAAAGAGGCTCTAAATCTCTTGGTGACCACTTTACTTGAGACAGGCTAAGTCTAAAGGAAGAAGAGGCCAAAATGATACACTTAATTCACATTGAAGATCTTGAAGAATAAGCCTCAATGGATATGCATGAAGGCTTCATTTTACTTAGTTTTATTTATCTTACTTTTAGTTATATTTTTGTAATAAGGCTTATTGGGCTCGCTTATTGGGCTTTGTGTGTAAGCATAATTAGGTTAAACTCAATATGGATGTTGTCCACTATATAAGGGAACACCATAACCTCTTTGAGGGACGGCAGAATTAAGAGTTAACCTTTTTGGTGAGAGACTAGCTTCTCTATGGTTCTTTTGAGAATCTCTGAACTTATCAAGGGCATCGATCCTTGTGGCGTTCTTTGGCTTATCAGTTCTTTGGAATTGTGGCGCCTTCCTATAATCCATAATCGTCAGTTTACGTTCTATATTTCCTGGTTCCGTATCTCCATATTTCCGTGTTCGTTTTCGGTGTTTCTTGAGCCAAAGTCGCGTTTCGGAAAGCCATCTTTCTTCTCGTTTTAGAATCGCTAAATTCCGAGGTCTGTAGCGTGAGATATGTTCTGTTCTTATCCAAACGTGTTGGAGGCCGAATTTTCGATGCGAATTTCCATTCCTAGTTGATCCAATCATCCCTTTCTTTCGGGAATCATATCAGTTATCTAATTTGAAAATTCCTAACGTGGTCGGCAAGAGATTTGAATAAAATGTAGGCCCCAATTTAAGTTTCAACCTTTCGTAAAGATTTTATTATGATTTTCTGAAAAAAAAAGACTCATGAGAAAAAAGTATATTATTATTATTGTTACATTTTTATCATCATTATCAAAATATCTGGATTGTCCCGGACAGAACAATTGATATTTGTCTTCGTCTTGAGCCCGGCATAACCTTTGGATGGAAAATGCAAGGTCAAAATGGTCTTTTCGCCTCAATGACAACCTCTCCCCCGCTATTTAAATGGCGCAGGAGACTTTTCTCGCCACTCGGTCCGAAAGTATCAGACTCTCTTGGCCTTTCTTTTGGCAGTTCTGCCTTCCAAATTTGAGGTTAGAACTATGGCGTCTTTGTCTCAGATAAATCAATTTCGCTGCAAAGCCCCTTCAGTTACTCCTTCGGCTTCTAATCTCATCCCTAAACCTTCAATTTCTCTGCCTTGCATGGTTGAATTTTCCGGTCAATCCATCAGAAAACCTTACAATTCGCCACGGCCAGTTCTCTGTGTTCGAGCAGTGACTGACGACGACGAGTGGGGTCCTGAAAATAAGAAGGAGGGGGAGGGGGAGGGTTCGACGGTGGGAGTGGCTGTGGCGGAGGAGGAGAAGGTATCGGAGGTGTTGGAGACTGACCGGCTGAAAAAAGCGTTGGTGGATTCGTTTTATGGGACCAATCGAGGATTGAAAGCGACGAGCGAGACGAGAGCGGAGATTGTGGAGCTTATCACGCAACTTGAGGCCAGGAACCCAAACCCTGCGCCTACTGACGCCTTGCAACTTCTCAATGGAAAATGGATTCTGGCGTAAGATTTCCTTTAACCTTATCTCAAAATTTTTTTGGGACTTCTTTTAATTTCTGTTTGGTTTTAGAGAAACATTCTGAACTAGTCTAGAAAATGTAACTCCTCGTATCACATTAATCTAAGATTTATTTATTTCATTTGATTATTTAATTTGAGTAAATTATGGAAGTTAAATAAATGATTGGGTTAATATAGTCTTTAATTCGTTTGTTCTTATTAATTTTGGTCCCGTTTTTGTCCCGTTTCCTTTAAAGCATTAGTTTCTATAACTCAATAAAAAACATGGACCATTTTGCCCCCTAAGACTTAGAGTGACAAAAACCAAAAATGATAAACTTATATATTACTCCTTTGGTTAGGATCTAATTGGAGACTAAATCCTAACTATTTTACATATTTATCAATTATTTCTAAATTAGCCTACTTAGTTAACTTCTTTATCAAATAGGTGATTATGGTGTTTTTGGATAAAAAAATATGTTATACTGACTAACTTAGCTAACTTCTTTAATCAAACAAAATTAGTTAATTATGTTTCAAATTAAGGATCAGATGACTTGGTTTATAAGTTGGACAAATTAGTTTGGAAAAAAAAAAGTAAATACAAGAAATAAAATGAAAACAAATGCCTACGTATAGGATTAAAATTCACCCCAAACTATGTCTCGTGAGTATAATTTTTGGGCTCACTAAAATAGTGGGATAGTTACTTTCTTGTAATTGGGCTTGATCTATCGGAGGCGTTAGGGTACAATTTAAGTGTCTGTGATGAAAATAAAGTCATGAGATATCCTTGAGCTATGAGATGCCAACACTGGTGACCTAAGAATGCTCAAATCTAAATTAGGTGATTCTATTATATAAAAGGAATGAAAAGGTAATCACATACCAATTCTGAAAGATAAAATGAAAACAAATGCCTACGTATAGGATTAAAATTCACCCCAAACTAGGATTAAAATTCACCCCAAACTATGTCTCGTGAGTATAATTTTTGGGCTCACTAAAATAGTGGGATAGTTACTTTCTTGTAATTGGGCTTGATCTATCGGAGGCGTTAGGGTACAATTTAAGTGTCTGTGATGAAAATAAAGTCATGAGATATCCTTGAGCTATGAGATGCCAACACTGGTGACCTAAGAATGCTCAAATCTAAATTAGGTGATTCTATTATATAAAAGGAATGAAAAGGTAATCACATACCAATTCTGAAAGATGGAGATTCTACAAATACAAAGTAAAGGTGATTATGTGTCAATTTTCTATCTTATTAGCATTTTTCTTTTTTTAAAATCTTATACAGGTATATTTATTTACTAAATACAAAGATTGAGTTTCTTTCCTATTGTATGCATTGAATATAAAAGATCTAATATTTTATTAATAATGGGATGTGGGATTCAGGATGAATTGTCTTTATGTGTTTGTGAATAAATTAGCAGTTTGATTGCTAAATACTTAAATTATTATATTTATTTAATCTTAAATTTTTAAAATTAAGAAATACATTAATCCCTACCAATAATATATTCACTATACGTCAAACTCTTATCAGTTGACCTCAAATCCCCCCGGGGGTGCAGACAAAGTGATATGTAAGGTTTAGAGTTAGTATTACTGTTTCTATTGCTGTTATTTCCACTGGGTTAATTAGGCAGTTAAGTCAGTTGGTTAGTAGTTAAACATTGCTGTTAGTAGTTGGTTATACCTGCTGCATAACTGTATGACATTTACTTACCTAATGGGCCTTGAGAGTCCAGCCTAGTAATATACTATATATAGGCTGATAGACTAATGAAGGGGCATGTATTGTATCTGAATATGTTGAATAATGAATGAGTTAGCAGCAGTTCTGCACTCCCTCCTCCTTTTTCCCCCAACTTCTTCTAAGATAATGAATGAGTTAGCAGCCGTTCTGCCTCTCTCCCTTCTTGTTCCCTCCCATTTCTTCTAAATTCTACAACTCCCTTATCAGTGGTATCAAAGCGGGTCATTCCCAGCTCCTCCGCTGTGAAATTCTGAATCTCTTGCATCAGCCATAGCCCTTCTTCTCTCGGCAAGGTTGATAGTCAAGAAAACCAATCAAGAAGCAAGTGCCACTTTTAATCCTGCCAGAGTCATTCTCTGCTGGGATTCGATTGAGCATTTGAGAAATTAACCAAGAAACCCAAAAAGAAACGCCACCAGAATTCACCCAGTCAAAAAACGCCACCAGAATTCATTCGGGCCAGAAACGACAACAAGAAAAAACGGCCAAAACCAGAGTTTTTGTTATTGCCCAGAACTTCACGAAGCCGAGACACTACCAGCGATATTCAGAAGTTGACGGAATAGTGAGTAGAGCAGTCTCTGTCTTATATCGTCGTCATTCTGGTTCAGGCATCACCGGTCGTGGCATAAGGAATTTCTTGTTAGTGGTCGACTGGTTTAACATCATCGCCGGATCGGGTTCACGGGTCTTGAGACTACCACCTATATCATCGATTCATTCTACTTCTTCGCTCGGTGTCGACAGGCCCTGGGTATTAAGTATGTCATCGTTCGTTCAAGAATCCGATTATTGCATGCATTGTGGGGTCGGCACGTCATTATGGTGTGACACGTCAAGGCTAATCTTCTAAGCTAGTCTCTGCCTAGTCACAACACCGACACTCTGCACTCATTATTGGTGTCGACACGTCCATTCCTGCGTGTCAACTTCTTGCAAATTCAAAGACCAGTCTCTGCCTCGTGATTCTTGTCAACTCGAAGACCCAATTCCTGATTCATCGGCGCCAGCACTCAGTTTTTTTTAAGGTTGATGGTCGCAACTTGTTCTCAAACTACCGAATCAAATATGTCAAATGATCTGGCTGAACGTGTCCAAGCATTAGAGTCAACTATAGCAGGCCTCCCGCATATGATTCAAATGGCCATTACCAATCAATTCGCTGACATTCCCAATGTGATTCAAACCGCCATTATAGACCAATTTGCCGTGTTCGGGAATGCACAAGAGGTGCGACGCGGAGGCGACGAAGCACAGGACAATACCAGAATCCATCACCAAGGATCCCACCGACCAAGAACGGGGGAGAAATATGGCCCTTCGACAAGACAGATGAAACTCGATTTCCCACGATTTCAGCGACACGACGTAGATGGTTGGCTGTATAATTGTGACCGTTATTTTGAGATTGATGGCACTCTAGATAACTGGAAAATACGCCTAGCCAACGTCAATTTAGATGACAAGGGGTATATATGGCATCAATCTCTCATGGATGAAGAACATGGTCGAGCCATTACATGGAATGAGTATAAAAGGGCGATCAAGACACGGTTTGGAGCACCGTATGAATCTCCGATCGTGTCGCATGACGAGTCCCCATGGCCGATTGTCATTCTGCCTTCGAGTTCAAGCTCTTCACCGGAAGTTTCTGTTTCTTTCCCGCCGTTGAGCTGTCTTCCTTCATCGCTGTCTCTATTCGATGCAATCGTTCCAGTTCTGGATTGTTCGGTAGCCGAGAGAAAGAGTTGTGCTTCAAAGGAAAATTTGTGTGTCAAAGCTGAGTGGCAAGAGTTAAGGAAGGAAAATCTGTGTGTCGAAGCTGAGTGGCAAGAGTTAAGGAGTGGACGTGGCTCAATGAAGGAGGATGAGAGAGCTGGGTTCACGTGGGTGAATAAAGTACACATTGAAAAGTCAAACTTTGCTTCACTGCTGTCTCCTATCTTCTCTGAGCTTCAGGCTGATGTCCTGGGTTATCACATTTCAGATGGACAATTGGGCTTAAGAGGGGCATACATGAGCCCAATACCTTTACAATTGGGTCTCACAATTCATATGGGTCTCATCAACAAGGGGCTGTTGCAAGGAGTGTTCTTTCTTCAATATTTGCAGTTTTCTCCTACACACGTTCTGCTACAAAGTTGGTTTCGGGGAAAGCTGATTAAAATGCTATTTGGGTCTGGATTGGATTTATTGCTTCTATTTGTTCCAGCATCAAGCAAGGGAGTTGTATCTGTGTGTAGGAGTGTTCAAGACAGGGTTCTACACAATCTCAAGCAACAGATTTTCAAGGATCAGCAAAGTAGTTTTCAGAATTAGAAGCTTATGAAGCCTATGTTTTGGTTGTTTCAGTTTTGTATTTTTAAGGGTCAGTTTGTGTCAACCATCCTTGAGGGCAAGGATGTTTTTGGGAAGGGAGTATTGATATGTAAGGTGTAGAGTTAGTATTACTGTTTCTATTGCTGTTATTTCCACTGGGTTAATTAGGCAGTTAAGTCAGTTGGTTAGTAGTTAAACATTGCTGTTAGTAGTTGGTTATACCTGCTGCATAACTGTATGACAGTTACTTACCTAATGGGCCTCGAGAGTCCAGCCTAGTAATATACTATATATAGGCTGATAGACTAATGAAGGGGCATGTATTGTATCTGAATATGTTGAATAATGAATGAGTTAGCAACCGTTCTGCCTCTCTCCCTTCTTGTTCCCTCCCATTTCTTCTAAATTCTACAACTCCCTTATCACAAAGTTATAATGAATTTATTATTTTTAAAAGGTAATTTATATATTTATTGATTTCAGCTTTGAAAAACTAAAATTACTCTTTTTCCAACAAGAAAACGTAATTACATTTTTAACTTGGTCTACCACAGAACTTGTGGTTACTCTCTGTTTGCAGTTCCCGTTAGGTCTATATACTACATATAGGATGGCGAGAAAATTAGTTTGGTGACTTAGTTGGAGATATAGGCATATATAGGTTGGCATGTGGTCCTGGGGAATTCAACTTGGCATTAATGAGTTCAATTCTTGAGTTTGCAAAAGAATGGTGATTTTCACTTGCTAACACTAAAAAAGTATTTAAAGAACTTACTTTTATCACCTTCATCTTCATGTGTATAGGAAGCCAAAACGTATAATGACTTTACTATCGCAATAAAACTGTAATTACTTTGTAACGTTGTGTAACCATAATTGAACTTGTGGTAACCTCTCTATTTGCAGTTTTCGTTTGGTCCATCCTCAATATATATGATGGCAAGAAGATTTGTTATGTGACTTAGTCAGAGATTTAGGCTTATATATAGTTTGGCATGTGGCCCTGGGGTATTAAAATTGGTATGAACGAGTTCAATATTTGAGTTTGGAAAAGTCAGGTGATTTTTACTTGCTAACACAAATAGAGTATTTAAAGAACTTAAATGAGTTTTGTAGCTCTCATGCATATAGGAAGCATATCATATCTTGCACCAGCAACTGACTCGGAAATTCAACTTCATATACTTGATTCTTTGAATAATCATTAAACTCAAAATTACTCCTTATTAATTCCATACCTCTCTGCATTGATATAACACTAAATAACTTTTACATGTTTTTTTATTATAGCAGAACAAATATTTAAGCTTTTGCCTATCTCAAAGGATTACTCATTGACTGAATCTCAATAATCAAAATGACATATTAATAATTTTTCCCTTCTCACTCAAGAGGTGATTTAACCATATAATTTTTCTTCCCTTCTTATTTTCCCATCCAAACATATCTTTTATGGTATGGTATGAGTCAACCAACTAAGGGCGTTGCTCATAGTTCGAAGAAGAAAGTCATATTTATGAATTGCGTATCTGGTAGGGTACAGATTATGGAAAGGTTAAATGAGAATGGGAACGTCAAGAAACCTCGGGAAATAAAAGGAACATAGATTTACTCTGTTTCTAAAGAGAAGCAAGAATCTCACTAGCTCTCTAAAAATAGCCTCTTTGAGATAGAGAGTAGGCGAGAATCTCACCTCTTCTCTAAATCAGCCATCCTTAATAGTAGATGAGCCAGAATCTGCAACTCATCGAACTACTAAAGCCCAAGGAGAATCTCCCGTACCAATTTACTCTCTGAAATATTCGACACTTTATTGACGAGGCACTAGGCCTATTTATAATGATTTGCAGAGGGTAGACTCTATTCAAAATATAAATACAAAATATATCTAAATTTAAGATTTAGATAACTAACAATCATAAATCCTAACAACTAAATCTTAACTAATAAGATATTCATCTTATTTCCTAATTCCTAAAGATAATAATAAAAGATAATATCTAATAAGATATTCCTCTTATTTCCTAATTCCTAAAGATAATAATAAAAGATAATATCTAATAAGATATTCCTCTTATTTCCTAATAATAATAAAAGATAATAAAAACATACTCAATTAATTAAATATTAATTCCTAAAATCTCTAAATTTCCGCAACTTCCATTATCTTCCGCTAATCCGGTACTCTATCAGTATCTTGTTCCACACACACAGGGATTGTGTGCCCAAATACTACATAGCATGCAAGAAAGTTTTATGATAGGTTGAATTTGATAGCAATTATGGGGTATTTGTTGTTGTACAGGTACACATCTTTTGCAGGTTTGTTCCCACTATTGTCAAGGGGAACACTGCCACTGGTGAAGGTAGAGGAAATATCTCAGACCATTGATTCCCAAAACTTCACCGTTCAAAACTCAGTTCAGTTTGCTGGCCCTTTGGCTACCACCTCAGTTAGCACCAATGCCAAATTTGACGTTCGCAGTCCAAAACGTGTCCAGGTTTGCCTTCAATCGTACCATGTTTTACGAATTTTGAGGGGCTAATTAAAGTCCTATAGAAGGACCGATTCAATGTGACTATCGTGTTAGGTGTATATTTTTTCATGAACCTTATTGAAAGTTTAAGATCTTGACTAATGAAATCCTATGATGTTTTACAAATTTTGAGTGACTAAGTCCTACAGAAGGATGAATTGTATATCTTTCATTAACCGCATTGTTAATCTTAACGTATTGGCTAATGAGACTAGTTTCCTGCTTTGGAACATTGTGCAGATCAAGTTCGACGAAGGGATCATCGGCACCCCACAGCTGACAGACTCATTAGTGATACCGGAAAATGTGGAGTTCTTGGGCCAGAAGGTTGACCTGACACCTTTCAAAGGAATACTCAACTCTGTGGAAGACGCAGCCTCAAATGTTGCCAGGACAATTTCCAGTCAGCCTCCATTGAAGATCCCAATCAGCAATAGCAATGCTCAGTCGTGGTTACTTACTACATACCTAGATGAAGAACTTCGAATCTCCCGGGGAGATGGTGGCAGTGTGTTCGTTCTCATCAAGGAGGGAAGCTCCCTCTTGTCAAGCCTGAGCACCTAGTTTACTTTTATCTTCTTATGTATACATGCATGCTTACAAATAATAAACCTAAACCTAGGCACAGGGTTTGAGTTCGTATGAGTCATGGTATTTGGAAATGCTTTGTGCTTATTCATTGTGTTTAGACATAGTGTTGGTATAAGAAATACGAATGAAGTTGATAATAAATGCCTTATGCTTATGGGTCGGAACTTTGGCTGAAACTATTGTGACCTATTTCGTTGTATCAAATGAAAATTGTAAAAATGGATAACCACTGATAAGAGAAGGAAAAACAAAATATAAGGAGAATTATTAAGGTACCATGGAAAAGTTTCAATGATAAATGAACAGTATAAACATGATATATTTTTTAAATTGAAACTTGTCATTGCATACTTCTATGTTATTGAATTTTAGGTAATTAAATTTCTTGCTTGAGAGTTTATAGTGATTCTCTCAAAAAAAAATATCTGAGTTAATATATGAGAGACACTAAACGAGTGAATAAATAAATGGAATTACACTATAACAACGATAAGCCTTATATCAATAAATAGGGTTAGCTGCCAATGTGAGTTGGCATAGATGGTAAGGGATCTAGGACTAGGCCCTTGGGTCGTGGGTTCGATCCCCTCTGCCGTCGCTGGGACTCCTTTGGTAGGCGATCTCGTAAGTCCCCAGTAAGTGCTTATAGAGCCCGGGGCCGTGCCCTGGCCTTGGTGGGGGACTGATGTCGAACCCCTCCAAAACTTTTTTATATCAAAAAATAAATAAATAGGGTTAGCTTAGCTACATGAATCATGCAGTATTATTACGCTCTATTAACAATTAAATTTTTTGATAAATTGTTAACAAAATGTCTCATTCAATGACTTTAATCAATTTCTTTTAGTCCGAATCATTTTTTCAAATGACTCTATATTGTTTAATTTACCCACTTCCAATGGTTTCTTTGGACATATCCAAATTATCTTAAATGATATTCTACAAATTTCTTCAGGGGAATTCAATGAGGTCCTAATGGACAAACTTAATTATGAATAAGTCCTAATAACAATTGAAGAGCAAACAATGAAAGGTTTTAATGTAGAAAATAGCATCTTATTTTTTTGACTTCTTTGTAATGAAGTCCTTTACTTAGGACCTCATCATCATTCCCCCATTTTCTTTTCAATAGGTGCTACACCTTTTCTTCCAACTTTATGCTTTTCTTGTCCCTTTAAAGTCCGACATTACCATATAGTGTTGTTAGTTACAACAATTCGATAAAACTTTAAGCTTATTTATGAATTTTCATGTTGCAGATTAATCTGGTAGCCTTTCTCCACTTGAACCACCCCTAACTTTCATTATATCATTATATGTATAGCATCTCCTTCAATTCCATAATTTCTTAGGTACGATTGATCCCAAATATCTAACTTTGTCACTTGCTCTCCCATTTTACACTCCAAATCATTAATAATAGAAGTTTTTGTAGTAAAACCTCTTACTAATTACCTAACTTAGACAGTTTTTAAGACATTTTGCCATATAACCTCCATAGAAAAGAAAGCGACTTATACTGAATGGCTATCCAGGTTATGAAAGAATCACTTATTTTTCAAAACATTTTTTCATCATAACCTTGATAGAATAGAAATGGAACTACAACTTAGAGCTATCAATGTTATAAAAGAACACAACATTATTTATGTACCTTAACCATGATAGAAAAATAAAACTCGCTTGTAAATTTGTCATGATTAATTAAAACGGTTCATATAATCACATCAAAAAAATAGTAAACGCACCCCCTATAGTGGTAATAGTAGATAAAGGATCTCAACTCTAAGGCTTTGTTTGGGAGTTCCATTTTGGAGGGAAAGGAAAGGGAATGGAGGGTTTTGATAGTCCCTTCCCTTGTTTGCAAGTTTTAAAAATAGGAGAGGAGGGAATCAGAGATTTTTACAAATCCCCCAAAACCCTCATTCTTCTAAAAAATAAAGTTCCCCCAATATGGGGGGTTTTAAGAGGGGAAATAGAATAATTACTTTGTTACCCTTATTCACCACCACCACCGGCCACCACCCCACGACCGCTACTGCTGCCACCACCACCCCACCACTGCCACCGCCGCCGCCGCCGCCGCCACCACCACCCCGCCACCACCGCCCCCACCACCGTCACCGCCACCACCACCCCACCACCACCGCCGCCACCACATAAATAATTTTTTGAATATAAAAATTACATAAATAAATTTTTTAGAAAATTTAAATTTAAATTTATTTGAAAAATATAATTATATTAATTATTAAAGAAAATGATAAAATGGTAAAAATAACTCATTAATCCTCCATCTTCCTCCCTTACTATTTTTTTAACTCCCAAACAAGGGAATGAAATATCCTCCATTTCCCTTCCATCCCCTCCCCTCCATTCTCCTTGCATTCCTTTCCTTCCCCTTCCTTCCAAACTCCCAAATAAAGCTTTGTTTGGGAGTTCCATTTTGGAGGGAAAGAAAAGGGAAGGGAAGGGAGGGTTTTGGTAGTCTCTTCCCTTATTTGCAAGTTTTAAAAATAGGAGGAAAGGGAATCAGGGATTTTTACAAATCCCCCAAAACCCTCATTCTTCTAAAAAATAAAGTTCACCAAATATGGGGGGTTTTAAGAGGGGAAATGGAATAATTACTTTGTTACCCTTATTCACCACCACCACCACCACCCCACTACCGCCACCGCCGCCACCGCCGCCGCCGCCGCCGCCACACCACCACTGCCGCCGCCACCACCCCCGCCGCCGCCACCACCACCACCACCACCACCCCACCGCCGACACCGCCGCCACCACATAAATAATTTTTTGAATATAAAAATTACATAAATAATTTTTTTAGAAAATTTAAATTTATTTGTAAAGCATAATAATTATATTAATTATTAAAGAAAAAGACAAAATGGTAAAAATAACTCATTAATCATCCATCTTCCTCCCTTACTATTTTTTTAACTCCCAAACAAGGGGAGAAAATATCCTCCATTTCCCTTTCATCCCCTCCCCTCCTCTCCATTCTCCTTGCATTCCTTTCCTTCCACTTCCTTCCAAACTCCCAAACAAAGCCTAGGTCTCTAGCCTCACAACAAGTACAACATAGGAGATCTCTGCTTCAGGCCCCTAGCCCATAAATAAATCCAAATTAAAATAATTAAAATTTGAAGCATTCTTGGATCCACAAATCAAAAGAAAGTAAACATTGTTCATGCATCAATTTGACCTACTTGTCGCGGCTAAGGCTTTGTCTGGGAGTTCTATTTTGGAGGAAATGGAGGGTTTTATAGTCTCTTCCCTTATTTACAAGTTTTAAAAATAAGAGGGGAGGGAATTAGGGATTTTTACAAATCCCCCAAAACCCTTCTTCTTCTAAAAATAAAGTTCCCCCAATATGAGGGGTTTTAAGAGGAGAAATAGATTAATTACTTTGTTACCCTCGTTAACCACCACTACTGTCACCGCCGCCGCCGCCGCCACCACCACTGCCACTGCCACTGCTGCCACCACATAAATAATTTTTTGAATATAAAAATTACACAAATAATTTTAAAAAGAAAAATTAAATTTATTTGTAAAGTATAATAATTATATTAATTATTAAAGAAAAGGACAAAATGGTAAAAATAATTCATTAATCCTCCATCTTCCTCCCTTACTATTTTTTTAACTCTCAAACAAGAGGAGGAAATATCTTTCATTTCCCTTCCATTCCCTCCCCTTCATTCTCCTTGCATCTCTTTCCTTCCCATTCCTTCCAAACTCCCAAACAAAGCCTTAGGTTCTTGCGAACATTTATGTACCTCCGCCACTAGGAGCATTCATCTCATTATGGTTTATATTTATTTCATTAGTCACATTTTGATGCTTAATCACTGTCGTCAAGCTTGCTCCTTTAGGATTGTCAAGTTGTTGTTTTCCTTAGGCTTTGTTTGGGAGTTCCATTTTGGAGGGAAAGGAAATGGAATGGAGGGTTTTGGTAGTCCCTTCCCTTGTTTGCAAGTTTTAAAAATAGGAAGGGAGGGAATCAGGGATTTTTACAAATCCCCCAAAACCCTCATTCTTCTAAAAAATAAAGTTCCCCCAATATGGGGGGTTTTAAGAGGGGAAATAGAATAATTACTTTGTTACCCTTATTCACCACCACCACCACCCCACCGCCGCCACGGCCGCCGCCACCACCACCCCACCACCACCACCCCACCGCCGCCACGGCCGCCGCCACCACCACCCCACCACCACCACCCCACCGCCGCCACCACCGCCGCCACCACATAAATAATTTTTTGAATATAAAACTTACATAAATAATTTTTTTAGAAAATTTAAATTTAAATTTATTTGAAAAGTATAATAATTATATTAATTATTAAAGAAAAGGACAAAATGGTAAAAATAACTCATTAATCTCTCATCTTCCTCCCTTACTATTTTTTTAACTCCCAAACAAAGGAAGGAAATATCCTCCATTTCCCTTCCATCCCCTCCCCTCCATTCTCCTTGCATCCTTTTCCTTCCCCTTCCTTCCAAACTCCCAAACAAATAAGTGGAATTACTTTGTCAATGACTTCTCCAAAAGCTCCTACCTTATTGTTACATCATGAAAACTGTTAATATAAGGGGTGAAATCAACATCTCAATAACTATATTTCATCTTACAGTGCAATCACTATGTGCTTGTGAGGTGTCAAACAGACTATTCAAAAATCATAATATGCACAAACTAATAACAAAACCACAATATAATAATAGACTATGAATGCAGACACAACATAAATTTTATCAGTTCAATTTCCACCTTATATACTCTTATATGCCGACTTGAACCCATGGGCTAAGTCTCCCATGGGTTGGGAACTCTAACAAGCTCTGCGATATCTGATGTGGATCAGCCAAAAATTTGCAGAGCACACAATGAACCATAGGTTCCATACCTTTTCTCGTAAGGTGTCGCAGTCTCAGGTTACTGCTTAGGGACAATGAAAGGGCCAACCATCGTATATCTAATGGTGGCATACTGTGCAACATAAAATATCAATCAAGTTCTTCATCTTCCTCCCGTGTAGTTATCGTTTATCTTTAAACCACAATGTCTCAATCATATATGCATTAGATTAGCCTCAAGTCTCAGGAGTTCAGGTAACAATTATTAGTACAGAAAATGTCTTTTATGACGATTATTATCTATCATATATAATGATTTCAAACCATCATATATTCATTCGGGTGCTATATATGCTACGCGCACATATAAATTATGGTTCTGAAACATTCTTTACTCTAGACATATCATAATGGTTATAATATAACGCCCACTACAAAGAAAAAAAAAAAAAGCGTTTTGTAGTGGTCAGAACTACGTTTTTATAGCAGTTCTGACCGCTACCACTAGTATAAAAAAGGTTTTTTAGACCGGACAAAAAATGCCTCTTAAGACCGGATCTGGGACTAATCTTTATACAAGCAGTCTAAAAGTCTGTTACTTTTAAAATCGGATGCACAACCGGTCTTAAACAATTTTTTTTAAACCGGACTTTTAAGCTATGCGGTCTTAAAAGTCGTACTTTATAGATCTAACATTGTCTATGTGAGGTCTAAAAAGACCAACTTTTAAGACCGGATGTATAAAAATGCTGGTTCAAAAAGTCCGATTTTTAAGATCGGATATTTAACTACACACAACCAGTCTTAAAGGTCTTTTAAGACTGGCTTCGTAATACATCCAGTCTTAATAGTCAGACTTTTTAGACCTTCTATGTAACACATCCGGTCTTAAAAGTCAGGACCAAATTTTTTTTTAGACCTGTTATTTTTATCATCCAATCTAAATTTTCTCGTATTTTTTCTCTAATCTATTTCTTCCTCCTACCCATCCACCAACTGAGTAGTTTGAGCTACAAGCTATGAATAATTCATTATTATGAAATACAAATTGAATTATTAGAAATGAATACAAATATTAAAAATTGTCACCGTTCTCTAAATTCACCTAGACCCTATAAGTTCCTTTAGTTAATTAGAGATGTCTTAAATGTCTTAGCTTATATTAGATTTGCAATCGGCCCTCTCGCTCTCAACCAAACCTAGACTATCTAATCAAGAGCTCAAGAACACGGAGAATTAATCACAATAGGCAATCAACAATCCGTAAAGTGACAGAATCCAGATTACACATACCTGCAATAATCCTCAATATATACATCAATCATAGTCCTTGACATCTAGCTAACTACAATCAAAGTACATCAATCATAGTCGTTGCCAATATTGTTACAATAACATTCCTGGGACTTCCAAGCAGATCGCCGACGGCTGCTTTGAATCGATGCTCTTGGCTCTTTGAATCCTATCAGTCTTTCAAGATCCAAGATCTTCACCACTTTGCTCACCGTCGGTTACAGAACATCTCGATCTCAGCTGCAAATTGATTGGCTTCCAGGCTATGTGTGTGTATAGTTTGAAAGTATTTGAAGCAACCCAAGCCAAAGGCGAGATCCAGCTTGGACGGTGTCCAATAAAGTTGGAGTGAAGAACTTCCAGTTATGATAGAAGAAATTGTTCTACGCAGTCTTGGCTGCAAAGGAGAAAGTGATGGCGATATCATGTGTTTTTTTTTTTTTTCCCTTCACCTCCCTGTTTTGCATTGGCAAGTTGAGCACCTTAGTTAAGTGGTGTCAACTTAGGGGATGTGTTAGAAAGGGTAAAAATGTCATTAACTAGTTGAAATAAGTTCTATATAAAGGGGCCTAAGATGATTTGTGGAGAGCGTGAGGGATGTGAAATTCTTATTAAAGAGAGGGAAGTGACTTAGGTCTCCCTTCAAGATCCCAATAGTTTTGGGATATTTATTATCCTTTAAGGAAGGATTTGGTTAGCCCTAAAAGGTTTATTATATCTTGATTGATGATTAATGACACATCATTAGTTTTGTTCATATATTTAACAGCTTTCATGATGTGGTGCGTTGACTCTAGAGGGAAATGGAAGAAAAGAGGTGAAAAGTCCCACATCGTTTTAATAATATATATATATATATATATATAGGGGAAATCATTTATCCTGTGACAGGATATAATGTTGTGTCCGGTGAATAGCGTACGATGTCGTTTGGTCCAGTGAAGAAGCCCGTCAGACACTGTAGCGCACTTAAAGTTTTTGTCCACTGGATAGCGTGCAACAATCACACTCTTCTTCGCCTCTATGTTCGTTTTCAGCCAGTCTCTCTTTCTCCTTCTGTAATAATGTCTCTGGACCCAATTCCATCTTCAATAAACAAAAGGTGCCACAGGGGTTTTAACGTAGTTGTCATTTTATAAGCCAAACTAGCAGCGCCATGCATCTCGTGCTCAACGCCAAACACCCCCTGTGTATTCCCTTCTCGGACCGGACCCTTAGTATATTATATAATCACTGCTCCTTGACTCCCCTTCATCCCCATCAGCCTTAGCAGAACCAGAGCTGGGTTGAGAGTGAAAGAGAGAGACGAGGAAGGGGAGAGAGAGAGAGAGAGAGAGAGACAGTCATTTTGCTGCTCTGCTTAACGCATCAGAAAACAGGGGAGTCCGGTTTCAGCTGAGAACGCATAGTGCAAGCCGGAGGTTGAAGGTGAGTCTTCGGGAAGTTATGAATCAGATGGTGGAAGCGTGGAAGCATATGCCTGATGTTTCCGATGAATGTTCTCCACCTCCTCAATCGCAAGCTTCTTCCAAATAGAATGCAAGTGATGATTCTATATATGCTTTAAATTAAATCACTTACACAAAGTCTTAGAAGGGAGATGCATGTACATGCATGGAAATGCACATTGATACGCATTCAAACTGAATAAAGCAAGGTACAGACATATGCCTAATCTTACGATGCTGTCTTCATAATTGCAACTGTTTAGCCACTAATTTGGTTTTTTTTTTGGTCAAAAACTAATCTGATATCATGCATGCATAACAAGTAAAGCAAATAACAAAAGAACCAGAAAAAATACCACTAACTAATGCGCAGGAAGGAGTCAGTAGGGGAGTTACTGCTTAATCTTCCAAGGATAGCTTCTCTGCCTCAGTGGAAATAATGAAATCAGATCGGAGAGAACTTTAAGCTTCAGATTGGAGTATCTAATCACTGACGGCGATAGTACCGGAGGAAGATGATGAAAAGGCGGGAGACTCCATCAACCAGTGCTTTGAATAAAGTACGCCTCCCCTTTTTCGTTTATGCAGAGCTGAGAAGAGGAACACTAAGAGACAAAGCAATGATGAGCGAGCACACAGTTTTAACTTTTTTAATCTCAAAGCATCGAAACGACGTCGTATACGCTCACTGGACAAAACATTATATCCTGTCACAGGATAAATGATTTCCCCATATATATATATATATATATATATATATATATATAAAATTACGCTAAAAGACCAAAAAATTGAGAAATTCTTACATACACATAGTGCACAACCTCATGCATGCGCTTTAGTCCCACCAGGCATTGAATTAATTTACTATATTATTATTTTTTAAAAAAATCATTTTTCTAGCATCTTCCACGTCTACCTTCCACCCTTCCCCTCTCGCCTTCATCCTTTATTCCTTATTTTCAAGAGGGTCCTCATGGTGCTCGTGGAAGCAATGGCTTAAGTTTGTCCTATTTTTGTGGGGTTCTAAGATCTGAGTCTACAAAATGAGTATACTTCAAAAACTTATATTCTATGTGTGTGAATATGATTCCAAGATTGGATTTTTCTTCCTGGTGGATGAAGGAAATGCAGAGGCTGATGCTACATTTCAGCCAGTAGAGAAACAGCTAAGGCAAGAATGCAAAGGGTTTTCCAAAGTATTGGAAGGGACTGTTTGGTATGAAGAGAAGAATGGAAAGGGATTATGAGAGAGAAAATTTTTGAGTTTGAATTGAAAAATTTGGACGAGGGGTTAAAATTTTATAATTAACATTTCTTATTCTTTTATCTTACATATTTTCTTCATTAAATTCAGCTAAAAAAAATTCCCCCCTTCAAATTTCATATATCAAACAGCCCCTGAATGTGTTAACGAAGTAAAGTTAAAGGATTCAATTAAAAACATATAAAGGTATCAAAAAAAAAAAATTCTAAGTCTAAGTATCTGCAAAATAGATTTTTCTGATTACTATAATGGTTAATCAGGTTGAAAGCAAACTGTAGGGACAAAACTGGAAATAAGCGTGAAATATAACAATAAATCAAAAAAATTACCCTTTAACAATATTTAAAAAAAAAAATTGTGGAAAATGTTCTTTTCTTACTCGAAGATCATGGCCAAATAAAACTTGGAAATTAAAACTAAATACAATCAAGACCAAACATATTTCTTAATAGATACAATCTCGAAAAGAATAGCCAAAATATACATGGGGAAGCATGAGGCAGCCTGCAACATTCCTAAACATTCTTTCTATTGGCCCAAAAGAAGGGAAAAGCTAAAATGAAGCTCAATTTTCTGGGTTCCTTTTGAATCCGGGTCCAATCCTCGTCTCTTTTTCTCCATCTCTTCTCCTCATCTCATCTATTGAAAAAAAAAAACAGTTGAGATTCAATATTTTATAAAGGCAAAATCTCACAAAGACTATTAAAAATGCTAAATGACAAAGGGATGATTCCAATATTCATATTGCCAGATAGGTGTAAGTACCTCAGCTGTCCTTTTTTGAATCAAAATGAAATTACAATGTCCCTGTGTGAGTTTTAAAATGAGAAAAGAAAGCATGATTTCCTACTCACTTCACACACTACCTACAATTTTCTCAGTGACTTTCTTTGGTTATAATGGCTGAAAATTTTCATCGTGAAGGGTAAGGATGCTTGTAGTAAGAGAGGAGATTGGGTTGAAACTTGTTATTGTGTGTAACTGAGGCAAAGAAAAGGCGTCAATGGAGGAATGTATGTTTGTAGTAAGAGAGAAGATTGGATTGAAACTTGTTATTGTGTGTAACTGAGGTGAAGAGAAGGTGTCAATGGAGGAATTTGGTTCGTGGCTTTGCCCTAACATGGCTATCGTTAAGAAACATGATACATTCACTTAAGGAAATAACAAGTTCCATTGTGAAAATGACAAGTTCACTTGAAGAAATTATCACATGGAAAATGAGAATGCAGGCTTGGAAGAATTCTCACATTAAACATGAGTTTACAGAGTTCACATTTAAAAATGACAAGTTTTGATATAAAAATGAAAAGTTCATTTAAGGAAATGACTACTTGAAAAAAATGAGAATGCAGGCTTGAAAGAATTCTCATACTAGACATGGGTTTATCAAGTTTACATTTAAAAGTAACAAATTCTGATATGAAAATGATATGTTCACTTTAGGAAATGACCACTTGACAAAATGAGAATGCAGGCTTGAAAGAATTCTCATACTAGACATGAGTTTATCAAGTTTACATTTAAAAATAACAAATTCTGATATGAAAATGATATTTTCACTTTAGGAAATGACCACTTGACAAATGAGAATGCAGGCTTAGAAGAATTCCCACGTTAGACATAGGTTTACCAAGTTCACATTTAAAAATGATAAGTTACGATATGAAAAATGAAAAGTTAACTTTAAAAAATAATCACTTAAGAAAATAAGAATGCAGGCTTTAAAGAATTTCCACATTAGACATGCATTTACTAAGTTCATGTTTAAAAATAACAAGTTCATTTTAGGAAATTCTCAGACACTAGCAAGACAATGACAATATGAAGGTTTTATAATATTCAATGACAAGTGGACATTAACATATTAATTCCTACTTACAAAAAAATGAATGAAATTACAAACGTACTGAAATCCGAAGTGTAACTAATGACAACATATCATAAACAAATGACTCCTTAAGATTAGGCATTACCCAAAAACCATGACAGTAACCAGATATATTATATTCAATGACAAGTGGAAATTAAGTTAATGGTTTCACTTCATGTTCCCTTGTCACTAACATCACCCAATATTACTTACAAAATAAGATTAACCAATTTACCCCACCCCTTCCACACAAAAATATCGAAGGGTCCAAACTAAGTCCGGATACACCTAAAAATTAGGCCCCACATATCAACATCCAAATTCAGCTTGAGTAAGGAATTTTGCAAGCCCTCACATCACCAACAAACACCTTCAATTTTCCCGGCAACATTTGGCCCTTCGTCAACTTCAATCACCCTCCCAATCACACAACGACATACCAATATCAATAAAGTTAACACTTTGAGGTCACAACGTTCAACTTCACAATCGGCATTCCAACTTAAATCTCCTACCTCCTTCACCCATCAACGTTCACCATCCTCCAAGCTCAAAACCTAGCTCCCCACCAAACACACCCATCAAAGTTAAGACCAATAACGCTATTGTCAGAATCACGTGATGAAGAAAAGATTGTGCTACCAAAATTTATTTACCTCACTTCCTTTCCACACCTCCACCAATGCTTCCCTTCTCTCTTACTCCCAAACTCACGACACTTTCTATCCCTCTGATTCAATCCTTTTTATTTTTATTTTGCAGAGGGTCATTTCTGTAATTTCCTTTTAATTTGAAAAAGGACAACTGAAGTACTCACACCTCTCTGGCAATATAAAAATTAGAATCACATCTCTATCATTTAGCATTTGTAATGGTATTTATGTGGGATTTTCTCTTTTATAAAACTCTTTTATAACCCTTCTTTTTGATAAAATGATCAATTATATAAAATGAAAATAGTTAAACAACTTGAGTTGACATAAGTAGGTTTAAGGAAGGGAGGAGTTAGTAGTACATCAATTTTATAGAAAGTACAAGTAGAAAAAGATTGAAGCAATGATAATCATATAAAGCATAAGATCTTTTAGCCACTTACATCAAGCTCAAGCTCAAGCTCAAACTTCCTTTTTGCATGCGTGCTCCTCCATAAGCACATACTAGAATAAGAGGTAAAACCTGATTGGCACCATATTCAATCAAACGGATGATTTTCTCACCTACTGTAACATCCCAACTTTTCAAAAGCAGTATAATTTTTTTTATTTAAAATCATCAGAGTAGAGCATTTGAGCGGAAGAGTAACTGATATGTATAAATAAAGTGCCGTAAGTCCATTTCATTTACAACATCAGACAAGAACCGAGTATTTCAAAAGTAGATAATAACAAAAGGAAAGACTTTCGCCGGAACATCAAAAGGAAGTCTTCAGCCGGGTCTTCTACTCGGGCTGCTTGCCTCTCTCCTCGGTCCTCCGGAGCTTGACGCTATGTTAAAAGCTGAGATCCGCACCGGATCTCAGGTAACGGTTAATCTCATATTTACATACACAACATATGGACTACAGACAATCATATCAACAACAGTATATGTGCACTCATCGCCCAAAAGCATGCATACATATATCGCCCAAAAGCATGTATACATATATCGCCCAATAGCATGCAGATATATCGCCCATGGCAAACGTAAACATATCAACAGTATACGAACATATCACAGAGCTATCAACTACCATATACAATACACCTAGCACATACATGCATACCATAAACATCATATTAGTGTTACAGTATGCGAACGTACCTTCGTTGACGTAAATTCGGTACTGTTGTCGGTA
The DNA here is from genome assembly GCA_025563575.1 of Acacia pycnantha. Taxonomy (NCBI): domain Eukaryota; kingdom Viridiplantae; phylum Streptophyta; class Magnoliopsida; order Fabales; family Fabaceae; genus Acacia; species Acacia pycnantha. Next base: position 1,613,042 of record JAMWYP010000154.1, read on the forward strand.
TACGGAACGACAGTAGGTCAAAACGTAATCAGGAATATCCTATCAATATAACAACGTACTTGTTAAGGATCTATCATTACGACGGACATTTTTAGTCAAAATGACCATTCTACCCCGACCCCTAATTGGCGGAATTCGCAAAGACTTCGTTACTTTGACTCCGATTTTCCAAAATTTCAACATAACTCTTACTCCAACATCATTTTCGAAATATAAATCATATTAATTAATGATTTACATCATAACATGCATTTTATGTAAAAATTACCATTTTGCCCCTATTCCCCTAATTGCCGAAATTTTGCTAGAGCTTCGCTATTTTAACTCTAATCTTCCAAAATTTTGCCAAAACTTCGACCCCACAGGGATTTTTGAAATAATGACTAAAATACCCCTAACATATGATATCTAATAATACTTGGAAGATTAAAGACTATTCTAGCATTTCTACTCTAACTACCGAAGGAACTAGGAAAGCTTAAGTACCGAAAAACTTACCCAGAGCTTCGCTGCAAATTTCCCCAGAGCTCCTCTCTCTAAAACTTCTCTCTAACTTTCGAAATTCTCAAGAGAGAATGGTGTGAAATTTCCAAAGGATTGCTTGCCTATTTATAGAAAAATGCAAGGGTATTTTAGTCTTTTCACAACTCCTCCTCCTTGAATATTAACCACGCAATTTAGGGTTTATATGTGGATGATTCTTGACCATACAAAACTCAAAACGTCCAGCTGCCCATGAGTCACCAACTTGTGTGACAAGTTGTGTATTCTAGAAGCACTTATACCCGATCGGCACCGATTTGCGTAATTTCGGAGAAATCTCAAAATTCGGATTATACAATTCCAAGACAATTCATTCCTCATTAGAAATGTCTATTCTAATCTAAATTTTGATTTCATACAGGTTCCAACGGTCCTACGAAATTTTACTAAAAACGTGTCGGGCCAAACGAAATTAAAGCTACCGCCTATGGACAAGAATGCACTCGATTCCAAATATGTCCGAAAAACTCTCAACTCTTCCCCGGATGTCGCATCATGACCCCGAGATCCTTAACTTTCCACTTGGCTATCCGGCTTTTTCTCAAAATTTCCTATTTCGTCTTATTAGGAAAAAGCACAATCGCCTTCGAATTAACTTCCGGAAAAGCCTAAGGGAAGATAAAAATCCACTGATCAATATTTTACCTTGACTATGGAAATCCTATTCCTGGCTCTCTAGATAGGATCTGTTTCCTATTTATTTTATTACTATTCACTATAATTAATTATATAATATAATATTGAAACTTGTAAATATAATATATCATGATATTTTCTTCAAAATTCTATCCACAATGACTCATATTTTTGGTCAATATTTCTGGTCTTTTTTCCTTAATTTTCGTTTTTAATTATTATTTAATTAATTAATATTATATAAAATAATTATTTAATAATTATTTTATATATTTTTTACAAAATTTCCTATTGGCCCATACTTGTTTTTAGGCTTAAAATTACTCAATTTCATATATTTTCCTTCATACCTTCCAATTAATTAGCAAATATGTTTTTACTAATTTTTGGCCAAAAACCACTAATTTTAGGGTTTTACATAATTATCTTTGAATTTCCTTCGCTTAAGCTTAAGTAATTAGCCAATAATTACCTAATTACTTTCTTATCAATAGTTGATAATTTTCTTAATTAGAATGCCTCATTACCTCGTAACTTTGACCCTGACATCTTTGTTTTCATGTCTTCTGCATTATTTTAGGATTTACGAGGATATTTTTGTCATTTTGGCACTCTAATTTTCAAGAGATTTTTCCTCTTTAAATTTTGATATCACATATTCACCTATTTAATAGGTATTATTTCTTAATTTATGATATTTTCCCTAAGTCAAATTTTAGGGTATTACACCTACCACGGATCCCATACTACCCCAATTGCTACGGGAATACCATTTAGTTACCTATACTTGATTGTACAACATCAGTTAATCCTATCTTTCTTTGATAAGAATAAATACAATCTTTATAAGGTTCCTCTTCTAAATGAAATTCAATGAGATCACCCGAAACCATGTTCACATCCTTTCCTAAGGTGCCATTGAAATTAGAATGGACAAGGAGACCATTGAGCAAATTCCTCTTATATGTAACTACAAAAATGTGGTTCAAAGATGTATCAAATGATGGAGCAAATAGAATTATCCAATGTAGAATCAGCCTCGGGCAGGATATGTGAATCAGTCTCAAACAGGATATGCAGAAAAGATGGGGGATCTGTCCATTACAACTTCACTGATTTAAAATATCGGACTTCACTCTAGCCTAGAAAAATTGTCGCAATACAAGTGATGCCTTCGAATCTTAATTTTTCTCATGAGAATTATAATATAATTTTATAATATATTAAATCTCAACGGTTCAATTTTTAATCCAAAAAAGATGGAATAAAGTCATAAACAGAAGAAAAGGAAGAGATGATGAGGAGAGGATGCAGCTCTGTTTATTTCACTGCCATTCTAATGCACAAAATTTACTCACAACAAAAACAGGGTGCAAAGAACCAATCAAAGCTTCAAGCCTAGCCCCATTTTCCCCCATCGTCTAGCATCATGTACAGTTAGGAAATGTACACTATTTACTGGAAAAGAATTCCTATAAACATGAAAGAACACGTTTAAATTTCATAAGTCAAAAAGGCATTAAAGACAATTGAATCTACATCCATCCATCAAATGCTTAAGCATAACATTAGGACAGAAAACTAAAATAATAGAGAATCACCATTCAGATAACTTTGAAAAAGGAATCATTCAGATAACTTTGAAAAAGGAAATATTTAGATCCCGATTGATATCATGTTGCATCAAACCTTATCGCGATTTTTTTACACGTTTGGAGGTCCGCAATATGTCCCTTCTTGAATCCTCTGGAGGTCTCAAGTCAATGAATGGCTGAAGTAAACCACATATAGTAAAAAAGTGCGTAAGCATAGCATATAAAACCAACTTAACAATTACAATTCACACCAAAGACTCATAGACAAGCCTTCTATTATTGGAAGTGGATGGAAACCTTAAACATATTAGAGGAATTAAGCATGTCATAACCATGATGTAATCCAAGTAAGATTTTCAATGAAATAGTTGAATAATATCTCCCCATGAATAAGTAAGAAGTAAGTGACATTGGTCAATTCACATAACATTATGAAGGTTTGAACCCGCAAGCATCTTCATCAATCTCCTCTAGTCAAAAGGTCATATTTCCAGACTTCAACGTATTGGTGCATACAATATTACACCTTCAAAATTGGAGGAAAAGAGTTTTTCTTTCACTAAATCACATTTCCAAATCTAGGATCCTAAATGTTTTCGTCCTCATTTTGTCTTGTACAATAAAGCTTCATTCATACAATATTACACCTTCAAAATTGGAGGAAAAGAATTTTTCTTTCACTAATTCACATTTCCAAATCTAGGATCCTAAATGTTTTCGTCCTCATTTTGTCTTGTACAATAAAGCTTCATTGTCACTAAATCATTCACTAGCCGTTTGATCTATGCTGATTTCCAATATCACACAGCTATCACTCAAAATTAGCTCATCTAAAACAGAAAAATCATGTAGACAAAACCAAATATCCTGCCATAAAATGGTGCGACATTCATTTGGCGACCAACACTAAGGTGAGGCAATCTAATAAAACTATAACAATTATATTACATTAATTGGTTCTCCTTTCCATCTTAAGATATGGTGAGCTTCAAGTTCTGAGCAATGTAATTTTCAGCTTTTCTCTATTGTTAACATCTCACTCCAAGTTTCCAGACTTGTGCCTCAAGTTCTATCCATAAGTAAATAACATATGTTGCAAAAAGGAATGAGAACTTGCCTCTCACTCTAAACATGAAAGGGCTTTACATAAATATAACATTTGCAATAGATAATTCATCTCCTAAGTTGGTCTAGAAAAATACGTCAATATGCCTATGTAATGTTAACATTTTATTCAACTCCGAAAGCCTTGGTCATGAAATAGCCCAAGTAAGCTATTTAAAAACCAAATCTCTGTTGCCAGTTAAGTTTTATTATTGCACCCCTCCTTGTGTTATTATTTCACTAAGGAGAAAAGAAGGAGACTAAACTACCACCAGAAAACTTTGGCTAGTGAATCCATCCTCACCAACATATTGTTTTGAAAAACTAAAATCTATTTGCTGCAACAGGTTCGTTTACATACAAGAAGGAATCTGCTTCTAAGAATGCTTTGGAATGAAAACCACAGATAGGATCTCTCATACTTCTTATCCTTCATGTTTTCCCCTTCCTATTGGAATACACAGCTTGAGGGTTAAATGACACAAAAATAATAGCAATAAAGATACTGCTTAAATTGACAAGCTTGTCACCAGAAGAAAATGTCAAAAATGAAATAGCATTATAGCAATACATGTCAAATTGAGATACATGTAATAAAATAACACAAAACTGCAAAACAGGAATTGCATCTAACCTCTTCCCATTTTCTTTGAAGTTCCAATAGTTCTTGACAGTATGAAAGGCATTCTGTGTGATACGCAGAAGCTAAATCTTTTATCAGGGCCTTCCTCTTGATGATACCAACCACTACAATGACAAAAGAAGGACGCAGGAACCACACAAAAAAAAAATGTGAACCCTTCTAGAAAACAAATGATATTCTTTACTACCAAAGCTCATAATAACCACAAAACTCCTTTTCAGAGGCTACAAATAAAAAGAGACAATTTGAGGCTTACTGCCCATGCCTCAATAAAGCAGCAGTATGCAATCTGCCCATATTATAGTATCTTTTAAGGCCTAAGGCCAGTGGCTGTAGTATGTCATTGACGAGACACATGAAAATACAACTTATATTCAACAATATATAGACAGTGCACCCATTAGTCAACTATAATATGCTTGTCTATCAATAACATGTTGTTTGCGCGGTCCACAAATAGCCATATAGCCATAAAAGAAGCCACATACCATAGAACTTCATGCAAGCCCGAATTTCCCCTCATCTCTCTTTCTATTATTATTTACTTACTTCCCCCGCCCCCATTCAATTCAAAGCCACTAATCATTCGACCAAACATAAAAAATTACAACTAGACTCGGTTAGTTTGCATCCATCCTACAGATGCTAAACCAAGAAACAATGAGATCCTTCCTGAAAAAGACATATTACCTCGTTTTGTCAATCAAATTCGTGTCATAATAAGCTGCTGATGTATTACTGCACTGTTTCCCTAATTACAAACCAGACAACTAAACCCTGTCCCGCCCAAATCGAAACCCTAAAAGAAATATCAATATCCGCTGCAGTGACTAAATCCCTACAATTTCTGCAAATATGAAGAATCAATTTTAAAAACTGGACCTTCTCAATCATCAAGAAATTATTTTGCATTGTGGTTTAAGAAATTTATTCAAAAATAAAAATTAAAACACGAAAATTGAAGAGACGAAGAGGTGAGATATAGAAAGGCGTACTTCGACTGGGATCAAACGGCGGCGGCGGAGGAGTTAGTGAGGGCGGCGGATCGGTTTCTGACACCGTAGAGGAAGGCTGTACAGTAGGAGCGTCTTCGCCCATGTGTGCTAACAGCACTAGCGGACCTACGTTAATCTCAGAGCCCCTTAAAATAGTTACTGTGGCTCTTCAGATCTTGTCCTCGCAGCCACCCCCTGAAGCAAGTTGAGAGTGGAGAAGCAGAGATAGAATCGGAAGAAAGTGAGTTGTTATTAATTTTTATTGCGTAACCTATGGTCCCAACTAATCCCCAGGAGTGTTCAAAAACTAATCCCCAGCATGAATAGTAATGTTAATCCTGCTGTGCTGAGTTATAAGTATAACCGTAGCAATATTAGCAATATTAATCGATGGATTATAACCATAACTCCAGTATTTTTTTTTGATCGAATCCATAACTCCAGTATTCATAAGTTATAACTTGTAATTTTTTACAGTAATCATGAGGTTAAATATTATAGATATGTAATCATTACAGAACTCGTAATTTTTTACCTTGCTCATAAGTTATAATTTGTACACTTATAATCCGTAGCTCTTTATAGTATTCATGAGTTATCCTAGGATATTTATTATCTTTGAAATTCTCATAAGTTATGCTTAGAATCTACTCGTTAAAACACATATAAAGTTTAAGATTATCTTTGATCACTTAAAGACGTCAAAGTGTATGATGACTTCTAATGTTAATTCACACAGTTGCCCCTTGATTGCAATTAGAACTCCTTCTTCTTAAATCCTCCTCCTTTTCTTGGGACACTTGCTAGACAATGGCAAAGTGGAAGCTTCAACTGTTTGGGTTTTCATTTCTCAAGATGATGATGGTGTCTTTATTAGTTCTTAGAGTTTTGATAATAACAAGACTTAAATAATTAATGATTTTATATTGAAAAAGATTGAGTTTTTGATACAGTAAACATTCATTGTGTTAAGTGTGTATTACTCCAGTAACCTCAATCTAATACATTTGTTAAGTGTTCACAGAGCTTACTCGAGTAAAGCACCAAGTTACTCGAGTAACCACAATTCAATATTGGCGTACGCTATTGAAGAAGGAAAATTACTCGAGTAAGACTTTCTATTACTCAAGTAATTGTTGGGATCTGTACACGCAGCGAAATTAAAAACTTACGAATCCCATCGGAGGATCCATCGACGGGGTTTAAATCAAGGTTAAAAGAATCTGAATCGTACCTATGCCGAACTATTTGGACTGGTGGGCTACCTTCTCGATCAGCAGAAGTCGACCCTTCGAATCGCCTTCCTCTACCGGTATCCACACGAATAACCTCGAACACAGACGGCAGCGTGCTAGCGCCTTCAATATTCTCTCTAGGGTTTCTCACGGCTTTCTAATACGCTTGACAAAAGTCCCGTAGGTTTTTCTAAACCTAGTAGGCGTATTATATTCAAAATTAATCATTATTAATTTTGAAATTCGAATTTTGAATCTGGATTAAAAAATATATTAATTAAATCTATCTGATAGATCTAATATAATCTATTTATTTAATCCAAATTGAAAGCCTTCTGATTTAATTTATCTCTATAGATTAAATCCAAGAAATGATATCTATCTATTTAATTAAATCTGAGATTTTATATCTCAATTTGAATTAAATTAAATATATGATATCTTTATTCGAAAATTAAATCTGAGATACGATATCTCTATTTGTTTTAGATATTTAATTTTGTCAAATAAATTAAATACAAACAAATATTATATATAATAATATTATAATCTTTATCAAATAATAATATTATATTAATTTCGAATTTAATATATATATATATATATATATATCCTTGACTAAATACATTATTCATTAAATCTTAGACATATCTAAGATTCAATAAATCTGAACACTTTTGCTCGTGTTAGGCTATTCTTGTGTGCGACCCTGCAGGCCCACATGAGATGCCAATGTTGTACCAGCCCACAAGTCGCAAGCTGCCTCTAGCAAGACATTGCGACTACCCAATTCATATGGGGATCGATGATACGATACAACCTATCGTACAACCATGTCACATCCCCTTTGTCACGTGATAATTTGGTCAAGGATGAGGCATGGATAATGTCAACTTCCTGTTCTTGACCATTACTTTCTCGATTCTTGAGTAGTCTAACAAGTGAAATGGAAACTCCTTTCCATCATAGTATGGCTATATATTTCTCAGACTCACTCATCGAGGGCCCCAGTATTATCTCTCTACAAATGTGAGGGACAAATTCCATCTTGACCATTCACATTCCTCTGCATGAAAACCACTAATCCTGATCATAGCCTTTATCATCACCCGGTCAAATGTGACTTTTGACTAGGTCAAAGATCAGTGACTCATCATGTAGGAATCCATGATGATCTCAAGTCAACGGGCGTTGTGACGCGGTTATACATGAGAAAAGCTTATGACTTATTCCATGCAGCTTTCTCATAGTGGGTCGTTCCAAAGACCTTGTACTCTTACAAGTGCCTATGACTTTGACTCGTATCTCCATACTCATCAAAGTCATACGGTCTTATTTCATCTTCGCTCCCACGCAGATGACTGACCAGGGACATTTAGGATAATCTATAAGATATATCCAAGGATCAGTTATCACTATAAACATGCAAATAAAATGATAACTAAAGGAGAATACTTTAAATAACATAAACGTCTAAAGTACAATGAGTTGCCCCTAGGGCATAATTTCCAACAGTAATGTCGGCTAAATACAAGTTCAGAGGCCTCTGATATAGAGCTACTCAAATAAGGTAAGTTATTGCTCGAGTAATGATCTTCAGAAAGTCAGAACGCTTCTTTGCAACATTAATTGGTATCTTAATCATACCAGGTTATTTCCTATTTGTATTTAATCTCACTCAAATTCATTTATATCATATCTAATCATATTCTTGAGTAATTTATAGTTGATTAATCTTGCTTAATTTGATATTAGCCAAAAAGCTGTTCGCTGTGTCAGAAGTATTTAATAAAACTGAGGATACAAATGGAATAAACGCTCTGAGCAGACGAATACATACCTTCGAAGCATACTTATTCCGGCAATTACTCTGAGTCACCTTCTGCACAAGTACATCGACGACAAATGCATTTAATGTAGCAATGTTCGACTGTACCTAACGAAATTCATGTGCCTAACGGAATTACGAAGAGACACAACGGAAACATTCAAAGCTTTACAATGACATTAATGGAAGATTGATATAAAAGCTCATCATATTCAATTCCGCCAACAACTAAAACTCTGTGCAATCAATTCGACATTATTTCTCTTTACTATTTCATCTACTTCATTTAATATCTTCGGATATTTTTTGTACTTCTGTGTTTATTAATTATCTACTTAGTGAGGGATTAAACACTTATTGAATTTTTTGTTTAAATCTTAAGGTTGAAGAACTTTAAGTGTGGGTGTATGATTACAACTTGTAAAGGGGAGTGAGTCCTAGTGTGATAGGATCATCTTGAGTACAAAGTGTGTAATTGTAACTGTGATTGTGAGTTAGTGAAATACCCGGAGTGTTTGGGGACTGGACGTAGGTCAAGTGTTGGATCGAACCAGTATAAACTTCGTGTGTCCATTCTCTCTTACTCTATCTCAGCATTTATTGTTTATAATTTTTGTTGGAAAAAGATTTTCGAAATCCCCTATTCACCCCCTTTCTAGGTGATATTCTTTCTTCAGTCTTGAGGTTAGGTGAGGTGTAAGCATGGAGGATGGGATAAACAAGATTGAAAACTTACCTTTCTTGAATTGACGCCTTTTTTCCTTTTTGAAAAACATCCAAAAATTGGTCTAAAAAATCAACCACTTAATTAGACTTTAACCCTAATTCAAGTGCTTACTAAAAAAATTCAATCCTTGAATCCTCCTTCTCCTTGGATACTTGCTAGGCAATGGTAAGGTGGAGGCTTCAAGTGTTTGGGTTTTCTTTTCTCAAGACGATGATGGTGTTTTGAGGTTAGGTGAGGCCCAAAAATAGAAGATGGGATTAACAAGATTGAAAACTTACCTTTCTTGAATTCGCGTCGTTTTTCCTTCTTAAAAATTGTCCAAAAATTGGTCCAAAAAATCAGCCACTTAATTATATTTTAAACCTAATTCAACATGCTTACTAGAAAGATCCAATCCAAATTTGAATTAAAAAATCCAAGATAATAGATTCTATCCATATTTTGAAAAGTATATTCAACATGCTTACTAGAAAGATCTAATCCAAATTTGAATTAAAAAATCCAAGATAATAGATTCTATCCATATTTTGAAAAGTATATTGGATTGAAAATCTAAGATAATGGATCCTATTCATATCTTAAAATATATATTGAATTCAAATTTCAAAATAATGGATCCTATCCATATCTTGAACTAAAGATAATGGATCATATCCATATCTTTATCAATCTTTATTGGATCTTTATCAAATTGGATCTTTATCCGATATTTATTAAATTTTGTTGCAAGAAGCCTTATCCAATCTTAATTGGATATAGCTTTAGATAATTCAAAATTATCCTTAACCACCTAACCTTTTGAATTTAAATTTGGAACTTAAATTCAAAATTCAAATTGGTCCAAAACCTCATCTGGCCTTTTAACACATTTGAGCCTATTAGTGGAGAAATCAATTTCTCACTAAAAACCAACTGTGGTGTCATATATAATTGGACTTGGAGTCCCTCTCAAACCCAATTACACCTATAGTCTTAAAAAAGCCCAATAACAATTATTGCCCTAAAGTTGCTAAATCAAGCAATTGATAACAACCTTTGTGTGATCCATTAGGTCCAATTAGTCATTGACATAAATAAACTTAGACCAATTAAACTCATTTACCGGACCCAATTTATCTAATGACCACGTAAGACACTAGCAATGCTTTACAGCCTCAGAACTAATCAAGTTGATCAAGTGATCTAGGATGTCTCATCCCGGCTAAAGAAATCGATCATGAAGCGACGACCCACAACTCTGGCTGACTTTCGAGACAAATCTCAGCAGTATCTAGATCTGGAGCAGATGGAGATGGCGGGCCCAACGGTAAAAGAGCGGGCTAAAAGCCCACCTCCTTGGGGGAAGGGAAAGTCAGGGAGGATTTAAGCAAACTCCTTGTATTCATGACACCAACAGCAAATCCCGGGATGGTAGGGTCGATGCCAAGTATGAAAGATACACACCATTGAAGGTATCCCAGGCCAAGTTGTGGAAGGAAGTATGCGCAACCGAAATGAAGAAGGTAGAGAGACCTAGGCCCCTCGGTAGAAGAGCCACTGCAGATAAAACTCGGTTCTGTGAATTTCATGATCAACATGGTCACACAACCGAGCAATGTTGGGATCTCAAGGATGCGGTGGAGAAGTTTGTCCGAGAGGGAAAACTTCGAAAATATGTTATTCAGACCCAGGGAAAGCAAGGTAACAAGAGGCAAGGTGAAGGGCGAAGTAAGAGCCCACTGTCAGAAAAGAGAAGGAAGGACTTGAAGAAGAAAGCCGAGGACAGTGAGGAGGAGTTCCCCGAGGCCAAGTATGACTGTAACGTCATCAGTGGAGGTTTTGGTGGCGGAGGAGACTCAACCAGCCAGAGGCGAAAATACCTCAGAGAAGTACTATCAATTCGAGATAATCCAAAGTTCAAAGAAGACTCAGGCAAGTCCAAATCCCCAATGCTATGTTTTACCGACAACGATTTAGAGGATGTCGCCCCAGGACACCATGACGGGTTGGTGATTACGGGAACTCTGGTGAATTGCCGGGTCAAGAAGATCTTTGTGGATAATGGGAGTGATGTGAATATCATACTTTGGGATGTGTTCAAACGAATGAACTTTGACTCGGTCGTTTTGAAGCCATGCAAAATGACTCTGACTGGCTTCAATGGGCAGGATACTCGTTCAAAGGGTTATGTTGATCTTAAGCTAACTTTGGGAGACAAGCATTCTTTCAAGTCGGACAGAGTCCGGTTCGTAGTTGTGGATTTCCCATCTTCGTACAATATAATCTTGGGCCGACCAACTATTCAATATTGGGATATGCTGGTATCATCTAAGCATCAGAAGCTGAAAATGGTCAACAAGAAGAATAAAGTCGTAACCGTGAAGGGGGACCAAAAGGAATCCCGGCAATGCTACTTCAACACGGTCAAGGAGGCCACGAGTGATCCAACCCGCTCATCACGGGCCAGCACAAGCAAAGTCCCCGAGGCAAGTCCAGCAGGCAAGGCGGTAAACTTGGTGGAGTTGGATTTGCGCGAGGAGGAGAAAATGAAAAAGACTGAACCCAATAGAGAATTGGAGGACTTCGTTCTTGGTACGAAGTCGGGACAGGTTACAAAAATTGGCAAGACACTCGATCCCGAGATACGAGAAGAGCTAGAAAGGTTCCTGAAGGACAATAAAGATGTGTTTGCTTGGCATCCATCTGAGATACCCGGAATCGATCCAAATTTTTGCTGCCATCAACTCACAGTAAAACCGGGATCTACCCCAGTATCCAGAAGAAGAGGAAGCTCGGCGAGGAGAGGCGGAAAGCCTTGGAAACGCATGTGGCAGAACTATTGGAAGCCGGGTTCATCCGGGAAATACAATATACCACATGGCTATCCAATGTCGTCCTTGTCAAAAAGCCTAATGGAAAATGGAGGGTTTGCACTGATTACAAAGACCTGAATAAGGTGTTCCCAAAGGACTCCTTCCCAATGCCCAGTATTGACCAATTGGTTGATAGTTCTTCCGGGTTCCAACTGTTGTCATTTATGGATGCATATTCTAGGTACAACCAGATCGCCATGCACCCGGAGGATCAAGCGAAGACAACATTCATTACTGAGAGGGCGAACTATTGTTATAACGTGATGCCTGTCGGGTTGAAGAATGCTGGAGCCACTTATCAAAGAATGATGAACTGGGTATTTGAAGACCAGTTAGGGAAAAATGTGGAGGTGTACATAGACGATATGATCGTCAAGTCCTTGAGTGGAGCCAATCATGTCAAAGATCTGAGGCAGACGTTTGATAAGTTGAGGAAATACAAAATTCGGCTTAACCCGGCAAAATGTGCATTCGGGGTGCCAGCTGGAAAGTTTCTTGGTTTCTTGCTTACAAATAGAGGCATAGAAGTGAATCCGGAAAAATGTCAGGCCGTATTGGACATGGAGCCCCCACAGAGTAAAAAAGAGGTTCAACAGCTGACTGGGCGTTTAGCGGCATTAACTCGTTTTTTGCCAAAGTCCGTAGAAAACTCTCTCCCTTTTTTCAAGCTGCTGAAGAAAGAGGCATCTAGCGGGTGGAACCCGGAATGTGAGGCGGCTTTCGAAAAGATCAAACAATGTTTGTCGGCACCACCGGTGTTGACCAGACCCGAGACAGGAGAGAGCTTGATATTGTACCTATTAGTGGGCAACGAGGCGGTAAGCGCCATGTTGGTTAGAGAAACCATGGACGGCCAGAGCCCGGTGTACTTTGTGAGTAGAGCCTTGCAAGGTTCAGAGTTACGCTACCAAAGGGTGGAGAAGATGGCGTTTGCTTTACTTGTAGCAGCAAGGCGGCTTCGTCCGTATTTCCAAAGTCATCCTATTATTGTCCGTACGAACCAGCCAATCTGGAAAATTCTCCATAAGCCGGATTTAGCCGGGCGAATGGTAAGTTGGGCTATCGAGTTATCTGAGTTTGATATCACGGCATGCTATTAAGTCCCAGGCGTTGGCGGATTTTGTCATGGAGTTAACCCCGGTAAAGGGAGGCGAGGTCCAGGATACCTGGAATCTTTTTGTCGATGGCTCGTCAAATGTTAAGCGGAGCAGGAATTATTGTTGAGAGTCCCGAGGGCATTTCATTGGAATTATCCTTGCGCTTCAATTTTTTGACTTCAAATATCCAGGCTGAGTATGAGGCTTTGATTGCTGGCTTGCTTCAAGCTAAGGAAAGCGGAGCTCGTCGAGTACATGTTTCCACTGACACTCAAATGGAAGCTTCCCAGATTAATGGAACTTACCAGGCTAAAGGGTCGTTAATGATTAAATACCTGGGGAAAGTGAAGGAAATCATCATGGAGTTTGAAGAAGTAACCGTCGCGCACATTCCTAGAGGAGACAAAGTAAGGGCAGATGTTTTGTCAAAATTGGCGAGTACAAAGAACCCAGGCAATCACCGTACTATTGTTCAACAAAGCCTTCTGGAGCCGAGTTGTGTAATAGTGATTTCGGAGATCAATGACTGAAGAAAACCCTTTGCGAATTACCTGGAAAGAGGAGTCCTCCTTGATGAGCCGCTAGGAACACAAAAAAATTTACTCAAACAATTTAAACAACAAAAACATATCAAGCAACTTAAAATACTCAAAATTCCATTAAGTTAAAGAGTTATGAAAAAACAAGATATGAACCAACTAAGAACGACGAATGAGCATGAAAAGAAAAACAATCAAATAAAAACAAATGAGAGCAGAGACATGGAAAAAGCAAAAAGTATCAGAATAATCTAATTTCCGTTACATAATTCATAGATATTACAAAAAAGAAAAATTAAATATCAAGTATTAAAAAAATAAATAATAAATATTACATCAAACAGTAAAACCTAATAAATCAACGAAAGAGAAGCAAAATAGGGGGAAGAATAATAATAACCAAATACAAATCAAATAAGCAAGAGAAGATAAAATAACAAAAAGCAAAAAACAAAACATAATAAGAAAAAGGGAGTCCATTTGGACATTTTAATATAAAGAACTCTGCGATAAACAAGGAGTATAAGAAAAGAAAAAAGAACATCTAGATTAAATACTTTAAATACAAGAAACATAATTATAATGGCTCAAACTTTTAAAATACAACAAAAATATTATCTAATCAAATACACAAGAAATAATAAGTCAAACATGACACCAAAAAAGCTCATCTAAATCAAATAATTTAAAAAATGCAACCAAATTTACTCAAACAATTTAAACAACAAAAACATATCAAGCAACATAAAATACTCGAAATTCCATTAAGTTAAATAGTTATGATGAAAAAACAAGATAAGAACGAACTAAGAACAGTGAATGAGCGTAAAAAGAAAAAGAATCAAAGAAAAACAAATGAGAGGAGAGACATGGAAAAAGCAAAAAAGTAGAATAACAATATAATTTCCGTTACATAATTCACAAATATAAAAAGAAAAAGAAAAATTAAATATCATGTATTAAAATAAATAAATAAATAATAAATATTACATAAAACCGTAAGAACTAATAAATCAATGAAAGAGAAGCAAAATAGGGGGAAGAATAATAACAATCAAATACAAATCAAATAAGCAAGAGAAGATAAAATAACAAAAAGCAAAAAAAAATAAAATAAATAATAATAATAATAATAATAATAATAATAATAATGTCCATTTGGACAATTTAATATAAAGCACTCTGCGATAAACAATGAGTATATGAAAAGAAAGTAGAGCATCTAGATTAAAGACTTTAAATACAACGAACATAATTATAATGGATAAAACTTTTTAAATACAACAAATATGTTATCTAATCAAATACACAACAAATAATAAGTCAAACATGACACCGAAAAAGCTCATCTAAATTAAATAATTTATAAAACGCAAACAAATTTACTCAAACAGTTTAAACAACAAAAACATATCAAGCAACTTAAAATACTCGAAATTCCATCAAGTTAAAGAGTTATGAAAAAACAAGATATGAACCAACTAGGAACGGTGAATGAGCATGACAAGAAAAACAATCAAATAAAAACAAATGAGAGCAGAGACGTGGAAAAAGCAAAGAGTAGAAGAATAATCTAATTTCCGTTACATAATTCATAGATATTACAAAAAAGAAAAATTAAATATCAAGTATTAAAATAAATAAATAATAAATATTACATCAAACAGTAAAACCTAATAAATCAATGAAAGAGAAGCAAAATAGGGGGAAGAATAATAATAACCAAATACAAATCAAATAAGCAAGAGAAGATAAAATAACAAAAAGCAAAAAACAAAAGATAATAAGAAAAAAGGGAGTCCATTTGGACATTTTAATATAAAGAACTGTGCGATAAACAATGAGTATAAGAAAAGAAAAAAGAACATCTAGAATAAACACTTTAAATACAAGAAACATAATTATAATGGCTCAAATTTTTAAATACAACAAAAATGTTATCTAATCAAATACACAAGAAATAATAAGTCAAACAAGACACTAAGAAAGCTCATCAAAATCAAATAATTTAAAAACTGAAACAAATTTACTCAAACAATTTAAACGTAAAAACGTATCAAGCAACTTAAAATACTCAAAATTCTATTAAGTTAAATAGTTCGAAAAAACAAGATAAGAACGAACTAAGAACGGTGAATGAGTGTGACAAGAAAAAGAATCAAATAAAAACAAATGAGAGGAGAGACATGGAAAAAGCAAAAAGTAGAATAACAATATAATTTCCGTTACATAATTCACACATATTAAAAAAAGAAAAATTAAATATCATGTATTAAAATAAATAAATAATAAATATTACATCAAACCGTAACAACTAATAAATCAATGAAAGAGAAGCCAAATAGGGGGAAGAATAATAACGATCAAATACAAATCAAATAAGCAATAGAAGATAAAATAACAAAAAGCAAAAACAAAAATAATTAGAAAAAGGGAGTCCATTAGGACAATTTAATATAAAGCACTCTGCGATAAATAATGAGTATATGAAAAGAAAGTAGAGCATCTAGATTAAAGACTTTAACTACAAAGAACATAATTATAATTGATCAATATTTTTAAATACAACAAAAATGTTATCTAATCAAATACACAACAAATAATAAGTCAAACATGACAACAAAAAAGTTCATCTAAATCAAATAATTTATAAAACGCAAACAAATTTACTCAAACAATTTAAACAACAAAAACGTATCAAGCAACTTAAAATACTCGAAATTCCATTAAGTTAAAGAGTTATGATGAAAAAACAAGATAAGAACGAACTAAGAACAGTGAATGAGCGTGACAAGAAAAAGAATCAAAGAAAAACAAATGAGAGGAGAGACATGGAAAAAGCAAAAAAGTAGAATAACAATATAATTTCCGTTACATAATTCACAAGTATTAAAAAAAAAGAAAAATTAAATATCATGTATTAAAATAAATAAATAAATAATAAATATTACATAAAACCGTAAGAACTAATAAATCAATGAAAGAGAAGCAAAATAGGGGGAAGAATAATAACAATCAAATACAAATCAAATAAGCAAGAGAAGATAAAATAACAAAAAGCAAAAATAATAATAATAATAATAATAATAATAATAATAATAATGTCCATTTGGACAATTTAATATAAAGCACTCTGCGATAAACAATGAGTATATGAAAAGAAAGTAGAGCATCTAGATTAAAGACTTTAAATACAACGAACATAATTATAATGGATAAAACTTTTTAAATACAACAAAAATGTTATCTAATCAAATACACAACAAATAATAAGTCAAACATGACACCGAAAAGCACATCTAAATTAAATAATTTATAAAACGCAAACAAATTTACTCAAACAGTTTAAACAACAAAAACATATCAAGCAACTTAAAATACTCGAAATTCCATCAAGTTAAAGAGTTATGAAAAAACAAGATATGAACCAACTAGGAACGGTGAATGAGCATGACAAGAAAAACAATCAAATAAAAACAAATGAGAGCAGAGACGTGGAAAAAGCAAAAAAGTAGAATAACAATATAATTTCCGTTACATAATTCACAAATATTAAAAAAAAAAGAAAAATTAAATATCATGTATTAAAATAAATAAATAAATAATAAATATTACATAAAACCGTAAGAACTAATAAATCAATGAAAGAGAAGCAAAATAGGGGGAAGAATAATAACAATCAAATACAAATCAAATAAGCAAGAGAAGATAAAATAACAAAAAGCAAAAAAAAATAAAATAAATAATAATAATAATAATAATAATAATAATAATAATAATGTCCATTTGGACAATTTAATATAAAGCACTCTGCGATAAACAATGAGTATATGAAAAGAAAGTAGAGCATCTAGATTAAAGACTTTAAATACAACGAACATAATTATAATGGATAAAACTTTTTAAATACAACAAATATGTTATCTAATCAAATACACAACAAATAATAAGTCAAACATGACACCTGTAACATCCCAAATTTTTGGGATTTGAAATTGGAATATTTTATGGAGTTTAAATATGAAATTTTGGCTCAAAAATAATTATGAGAATAATTATTTGAGATAAAGGCCTTTTCTTCCCTTAAATAATTTATTTTGGGGAAAAATAATAAATTGAAGTAAGGAATAATTTAGGCCTAAAGAAGTATGGAATTAATGTTTTATGGCCTTGGGAAAATTTATTAAGGAAGAAAAATCCTTATACGAAATTAAGGATTTATTTTTAATGTTTATTTCATATTTGCAATTAAATAAGCAAAGGACTTAATTGCAAATAAAAGTTTTGTAGATGGTCAAAGAAGATCAAGTAGGATAAGTTTGGTGTGAAACCCACAAACTATTCTCCTAATTTCACTAAGCCACATGCACCTATATATATAAATGTATGGGTCAACATCCTCAATTCATTAATTGTATTTCAACAGCCCAATACGTAGGAAAGGGAAGCAATATATGTACAATCACAACCCAACTATTTATCCCATTTCTTCATTCTCTTCCATCGGTCCAACACCAGAAGATACAAAGAATAAAAGACAAAATATAGAGCAGCTATGATTTATTTGTATCCTCCTCATCTCAGCATCACGTTTCAGATGACAAGCAAATAAAAGTCCAGTGGAATTCATCTCTTCGGCCCAACACTCATACACACATACTCCCTTCATTCATAATTATTTATCTCAGGCCCACAACTCCAAGAAAATACCCCCAACCATTAGTTTCATCTAAACTAACCCCTTTACACGTGATTTAACTTGACCCATTACTTTCTGCTTTAAACAAAAAGCTACTCCCTCTGTACGCACGCTTTCACGAGACAAGACGCTAAACAAAGTCAACGAGATATCATCAGCGGCAAACACGGGATCGCACCATACTTCTTGAGCCTCACGCACATATACTCAGCGGTCCGTTCCTTCTCCTCCGACTGGATCGTTAGAGCATTATATAGCCACTGTTTCATTCATGCTCAAACCGTGTCTCCTCTGTTCATTCTCCTCCTCAGCTTGGACCCTTAATCTCTTACACAATTATTGCTCTTGGTTTTCTTTATCCTTCGTGCTGCCTCAAACAGAGAAGAGTGAGTCCACGAGAGAGAAAGCCAAAGGAGAGAGAGGGTGAGTTAAACATTCTTGTGGCTCTGCTTTAGGACAAGAGAAACAGAGGTAAGTTAAGCTCTCTTTTCCCTCTTGTTTTCATGAGAAAAACGTTGCAGTAGGAAAATATTTTACTATTAAGAGTATATATAGGTGTATACAAGAACCACAAAGCTATATACATTGAAAACCTTGCTGCCTATAATCTCGCTCTCCAAGAGTTTAACGAGAGGATATTTAAAAAAAAAGCTTGCTGGTTGCACTGCACACTATAAATATACGTAGATGATTACATGTAGTATTGTATTTTATCCAGTTGGGAGCATAAACTGAACCTAGAACCTTTGTGTAGAAGTGTTGGAGTCAAGTTGTAGAATGAGAAGACTTATGGAAGTCTAAATAAATTATTGAATGTAAAGAATGAAGTTGCTGCATTTTCTGAAAATTGGAACGTTGCAGCAGGAACAGTGACATTGGAATGAAGAAAACCCATGTTAAATGACCTCTTATGACATTGAAATTTTGTGTGCATTTAGTAGACATAATGAGGTTTAATATGAGCCAGAGAACACATGAATAGGAGGTGTATATAAGGAGTTACGAATTTTCTAAGACAGACAGGAAAAACTGAACAAAACCTGTTTTCCAGAATTAGTCGGTAACATTCTCTGAAAGACCTGTATTAATCCTGACGTTAAATTAGGTGATAGTAAATTTTCTTACAAAGTAGACTAACAGGAGTTTAAGTATAAATTTGAATCATCTCATTTGGAGTTTTCATGACCTAGTTGTGAATTTTCGAATTTGGACATGAATTTCTGAAAACTGAGTTTTTGCTGCTGGACCAGTCGTTTTGAGTAAGGTAAACACTAGGGTAAATGACCTTGTTTGAACCTGAAATTTTGTGGATCTTTAGTACACATCTATACCTTTAATATGAGCTTTAGATCACCTAAAAATGAGGTCTATAACTCCAGATATGATTTTTGGAAGTTGAGCTAAAAATTCTGTAAAGTTTCAGTATGATTCTGGAGGAACAAAATGACGTTGCATTTCGGACAAAGTAAAAAAAAGTTAAACAAATGTTAAATTCTCCAGATATATAGTAGACACAGAGAGCTTTAATTTGATAGGTCACAAGCCTCATTTGGAGCTGTATCCAAAGAGATATGAATTTTGAAATGGACCTATTATCCTGGAACTATTTTCTGGACAGAGAAGGATGAACGAAAATCTGGGAATGATACAGCAACTAATAAGCCTAGTGATTATTTTTCTACGAAACTAGACTTAATTAGTGACACATAGAAATTTGAATCACCCCAATCGGAGATCTAGTGAATTAATTATGAATTTTCAAAGGTTAATGAAAATTCTGAGAATTTAAAGTTAAGTCTGAAAGTAGGAAATTAAGGGAATGAGGTTAATCCATAATTCGTGTAGTTAGTTACTTTGCGATGCAAAAAGTGACTAATGACAATGGTAAACGTTTATAGGTATATCTTGACACCTCTACCGATCCCAACAATTCCGGACAAAGTTAATGATTCAAGTTTGAGGTGGGTAATCGTTATCTTGTTAGCTTGTATGTATGTATTCATGTATGACTCGATCATGGTTGCTAGATTATTTGCATGTATGTATCATAGCTATGGATTGGGGCTGCGTGTCCTAAAATGGAGCTGCGTGTTCCAAAGGGTCGGTCCTTGGCTGTTGGTTGCAGTTAACAGTACGACTTGTTCATTGTGAATTACTCTATGCTTATACATGTGTTATACTGTGATTTATATTTCATACCCGCATATGAGATTAATCTGCTACCCCAGGGTTCATTCATTTGAACTCCCAGATCGCATGAAAGAGACAGGTGGTGGATCGGGATCAAGAGGAAAGATGCAACTGTAAGGGTTAGGAACCTTTTGGAAAAATATAGGTAGTTGGATTGTATTTTATCGTTTATCATTTGTCTATTATGGAATAATGTATTAACTTCCCACTATGGGATGGATTCGAATCGCGAAAAATTCATCCTCATGTTTTCGAACTAAGTTATTTTGTTAAAGTTTTATTCCGCAATTAAGTCGTCCAAATTATTTCGATGCCTGTGCGCTATAACTCTGATAAATAAGGGCGTCAAAAGGACAGACGTTACGATTTGGTATCGTAGCATCGATTTGGACAAAGTTTTTGAAAAAAAAAAAAAAAGACTTAACAAAACTTAGTTTTTCGAAAACAGAATGAGGATTTACGAAGGAGAATCACCCCCTGACGAACTTTGCGGGTTCTATCGTACGCGCAGAGGAGCGATGAGGGTGAAAACTGCTAGGAAAAGAGTATTGATTTAACCTTGGTTATGGGATACAGAAAAGACAGACGTGGTGACATAGAATGTGGGTTCGTTGCTAACCCTAGAGCTTCGATATAGAAGTCGAGTCTAAATTAAATTCCCGCAACACAATTCGAGAAGGAAAGCGGTATAGAGGAGTCGGTACTACTTAAAGTTTCCCTATAAGAATAGTAACTTACTGATTAAGTTTTCCCTGTGGGGACAATGACTTACTGTTTAGGTTTCCCTATAGGAATAATAACTTATTGACTAAGTTTCCCTGAGGAAGACAATTCCTGTCCGGTAAGGGTCGGACACCATGCATGCATCGGGGCATAGCTCCGGGGATAGGGGTCTTTGACTGAGTCCTTAGCGGTGGTGGTCCGTTATATAAAAAGGATACAGTGCATATCAAAAATAATTATGAGAATAATTATGAGAATAATTGGAATATTTTATGGAGTTTAAATATGAAATTTTGGCTCAAAAATAATTATGAGAATAATTATTTGAGATAAAGGCATTTTCTTCCCTTAAATAATTTATTTTGGGGAAAAAATTTAGGCCTAAAGAAGTATGGAACTAATGTTTTATGGCCTTGGGAAAATTTATTAAGGAAGAAAAATCCTTATACGAAATTAAGGATTTATTTTTAATGTTTATTTCATATTTGCAATTAAATAAGCAAAGGACTTAATTGCAAATAAAAGTTTTGTAGATGGTCAAAGAAGATCAAGTAGGATAAGTTTGGTGTGAAACCCACAAACTATTCTCCTAATTTCACTAAGCCACATGCACCTATATATATAAATGTATGGGTCAACATCCTCAATTCATTAATTGTATTTCAACAGCCCAATACGTAGGAAAGGGAAGCAATATATGTACAATCACAACCCAACTATTTATCCCATTTCTTCATTCTCTTCCATCGGTCCAACACCAGAAGATACAAAGAATAAAAGACAAAATATAGAGCAGCTATGATTTATTTGTATCCTCCTCATCTCAGCATCACGTTTCAGATGACAAGCAAATAAAAGTCCAGTGGAATTCATCTCTTCGGCCCAACACTCATACACACATACTCCCTTCATTCATAATTATTTATCTCAGGCCCACAACTCCAAGAAAATACCCCCAACCATTAGTTTCATCTAAACTAACCCCTTTACACGTGATTTAACTTGACCCATTACTTTCTGCTTTAAACAAAAAGCTACTCCTCTGTACGCACGCTTTCACGAGACAAGACGCTAAACAAAGTCAACGAGATATCATCAGCGGCAAACACGGGATCGCACCATACTTCTTGAGCCTCACGCACATATACTCAGCGGTCCGTTCCTTCTCCTCCGACTGGATCGTTAGAGCATTATATAGCCACTGTTTCATTCATGCTCAAACCGTGTCTCCTCTGTTCATTCTCCTCCTCAGCTTGGACCCTTAATCTCTTACACAATTATTGCTCTTGGTTTTCTTTATCCTTCGTGCTGCCTCAAACAGAGAAGAGTGAGTCCACGAGAGAGAAAGCCAAAGGAGAGAGAGGGTGAGTTAAACATTCTTGTGGCTCTGCTTTAGGACAAGAGAAACAGAGGTAAGTTAAGCTCTCTTTTCCCTCTTGTTTTCATGAGAAAACGTTGCAGTAGGAAAATATTTTACTATTAAGAGTATATATAGGTGTATACAAGAACCACAAAGCTATATACATTGAAAACCTTGCTGCCTATAATCTCGCTCTCCAAGAGTTTAACGAGAGGATATTTAAAAAAAAAGCTTGCTGGTTGCACTGCACACTATAAATATACGTAGATGATTACATGTAGTATTGTATTTTATCCAGTTGGGAGCATAAACTGAACCTAGAACCTTTGTGTAGAAGTGTTGGAGTCAAGTTGTAGAATGAGAAGACTTATGGAAGTCTAAATAAATTATTGAATGTAAAGAATGAAGTTGCTGCATTTTCTGAAAATTGGAACGTTGCAGCAGGAACAGTGACATTGGAATGAAGAAAACCCATGTTAAATGACCTCTTATGACATTGAAATTTTGTGTGCATTTAGTAGACATAATGAGGTTTAATATGAGCCAGAGAACACATGAATAGGAGGTGTATATAAGGAGTTACGAATTTTCTAAGACAGACAGGAAAAACTGAACAAAACCTGTTTTCCAGAATTAGTCGGTAACATTCTCTGAAAGACCTGTATTAATCCTGACGTTAAATTAGGTGATAGTAAATTTTCTTACAAAGTAGACTAACAGGAGTTTAAGTATAAATTTGAATCATCTCATTTGGAGTTTTCATGACCTAGTTGTGAATTTTCGAATTTGGACATGAATTTCTGAAAACTGAGTTTTTGCTGCTGGACCAGTCGTTTTGAGTAAGGTAAACACTAGGGTAAATGACCTTGTTTGAACCTGAAATTTTGTGGATCTTTAGTACACATCTATACCTTTAATATGAGCTTTAGATCACCTAAAAATGAGGTCTATAACTCCAGATATGATTTTTGGAAGTTGAGCTAAAAATTCTGTAAAGTTTCAGTATGATTCTGGAGGAACAAAATGACGTTGCATTTCGGACAAAGTAAAAAAGTTAAACAAATGTTAAATTCTCCAGATATATAGTAGACACAGAGAGCTTTAATTTGATAGGTCACAAGCCTCATTTGGAGCTGTATCCAAAGAGATATGAATTTTTGAAATGGACCTATTATCCTGGAACTATTTTCTGGACAGAGAAGGATGAACGAAAATCTGGGAATGATACAGCAACTAATAAGCCTAGTGATTATTTTTCTACGAAACTAGACTTAATTAGTGAGACATAGAAATTTGAATCACCCCAATCGGAGATCTAGTGAATTAATTATGAATTTTCAAAGGTTAATGAAAATTCTGAGAATTTAAAGTTAAGTCTGAAAGTAGGAAATTAAGGGAATGAGGTTAATCCATAATTCGTGTAGTTAGTTACTTTGCGATGCAAAAAGTGACTAATGACAATGGTAAACGTTTATAGGTATATCTTGACACCTCTACCGATCCCAACAATTCCGGACAAAGTTAATGATTCAAGTTTGAGGTGGGTAACTGTTATCTTGTTAGCTTGTATGTATGTATTCATGTATGACTGATCATGGTTGCTAGATTATTTGCATGTATGTATCATAGCTATGGATTGGGGCTGCGTGTCCTAAAATGGAGCTGCGTGTTCCAAAGGGCTGCGGTCCTTGGCTGTTAGCTGCAGTTAACAGTGCGACTTGTTTATTGTGAATTACTCTATGCTTATACATGTGTTATACTGTGATTTATATTTCATACCTGCATATGAGATTAACTGTTACCCCTGGGGTTCATTCATTTGAACTCCAGATCGCATGAAAGAGACAGGTGGTGGATCGGGATCAAGAGGAAAGATGCAACTGTAAGGGTTAGGAACCTTTTGGAAAAATATAGGTAGTTGGATTGTATTTTATCGTTTATCATTTGTCTATTATGGAATAATGTATTAACTTCCCACTATGGGATGGATTCGAATCGCGAAAAATTCATCCTCATGTTTTCGAACTAAGTTATTTTGTTAAAGTTTTATTCCGCAATTAAGTCGTCCAAATTATTTCGATGCCTGTGCGCTATAACTCTGATAAATAAGGGCGTCAAAAGGACGGGCGTTACAGTTTGGTATCAGAGCATCGATTTGGACAAAGTTTTTGAAAAAAAAAAAAAAGACTTAACAAAACTTAGTTTTTCGAAAACAGAATGAGGATTTACGAAGGAGAATCACCCCCTGACGAACTTTGCGGGTTCTATCGTACGCGCAGAGGAGCGATGAGGGTGAAAACTGCTAGGAAAAGAGTATTGATTTAACCTTGGTTATGGGATACAGAAAAGACAGACGTGGTGACATAGAATGTGGGTTCTGTTGCTAACCCTAGAGCTTCTGATATAGAAGTCAGAGTCTAAATTAAATTCCCGCAACACAATTCAGAAGGAAAGCAGTATAGAGGAGTCGGTACTACTTAAAGTTTCCCTATAAGAATAGTAACTTACTGATTAAGTTTTCCCCTGAGGAAGACAATTCCTGTCCGGTAAGGGTCGGACACCATGCATGCATCGGGGCATAGCTCCGGGGATAGGGGTCTTTGACTGAGTCCTTAGCGGTGGTGGTCCGTTATATAAAAGGATACAGTGCATATCAAGCGGATAATACGTAGCATTTTTGGGGAAGCCATATGTGTTGAACTTAGATTGGCACATAGATGGGTAGTCAGTACCCAGAGATAAGTGTACTGGTATTAGTACCCCTAGAACAAATCGGCACTCGGAAGTTAAGCATGCTTAAGCAAGAGAAATCTCGGGATGAGTGGTATCCTGGGAAGTATCATAGGAATTTGGGATTCCTTTGATTTGAGACTTAAGTATCCTGGAGGCAAGTGTAAACTTGCATATGCCGATTAGACATAGACGACGACCACAACCACAACCACAACAACAACAACACCCAAGTGATTTGAGAATGGCTATATGGTGATCCTTAGGAATGCCATGATAGACAAGATACGAAGATGATTGAAATAAAGATTATGCCTGGAGTTGGACTAATTATCCATATATATATAGAATGATCCCATATGAGATGTTAAAGTTAAAGACAATGGATTGCGGAACCACTAAAGCGTAAGAACCTGGTAAAGATATGAATTCTCGTTATAATTTAGAGACGATTAACTGAAGCTATTTATGGAAATTTTGATCGGAAAGGGCTACCTACGGGGAGTTCTGATCGAGGAGGTCTGCCTACAAAGGATGCTGACCGGAGAGCTTGACCAGTCAGAAAAGACTTAGTTAAGCACCGAGTAAAGTGCCGTAGAGTGAAGCCACCGTGACGACGAACCGTAGAATGAAGTCGCCGTGACAACGAACCATAGAGTAGAGCTACCAGTGTATCGGATCTCAAGGTAAGTACATTGTAACGAATCTCATATCTTATGGGTTCCCTAGAGAAAAGGTTTACGTGATCTGTTGTATTGCTATAGAGTACTCCAGTGCTGTATGACATATCTGTGTTATGGTATGACTATACAATGGGCAATAGGACCTTTGGGACCAGTGTGTTCATAGGTCGTTGGACATGTATATGTTTGATAAGAAACCCTAAGTCCTGTGAGACTATTGTGTCTATAGGTTGGCAAAAGCTCAGGTTGTTAGACAACAAAAACCGAGAAGCGTCTCGAAAAGTTTGTGAAACCTGAGGATAGCAGGCAATTTCCATAATAGCTGGGAGACTAAAGTAGAATGGACTAAGCGTTCTACTGATGGCTTGAGTAGCCAAGGGCAAAGGACATAATGGATAGGTAGTAATGACCTTCTAAGACTAATTGTCTGGTCCCTAAAAATGTTTAAAAATGGAATTTTAAACTTTCCAATGCACCTACTATACTTGAAATCTTCGAAATTGAATTTTTGAATTTATTAATTTTCAAAGCTGAGTTTTTTTTATGGGATGTTTTCAAAGGAATTTAAGACCAAGGAGGTGGTCACTTTGAAATGATGTTGTCTCATAGAAGGGTTTGGTAGAACCAGGTTTGAAATTGAGTTTTGGAACTACGTGGTGTAAGGCGATGCAGTGCGAAGAGGTCGAAACTGTAGTAGATGTACTCAGTTTGCTGGATCTTGCTAAATGTTTTAGTATGTTTTGAATCACTAGCCATTGTTTAAAGCTCTTTTGAGGGGATTAGTTTTTTAAAAGCTTATACTCGCACCAGCAGTGTATGCATCCAATCTAGGTAGTTTTGCCTTGTAAGGGCGCATGTTTTACCTTGTTTGGTCGGGACCCACGTAGGTGTTTGGAGCAGAGCTCCTGGACATTGTCCTTATTCCCAGTTGGGGATTCTGGTGGGGTGGCCCGTTAATGTGCCAGTGCGTACACTGGGTCCTGAGTAGGGATGGAAACTCTCCCACATTGGTCAACAAGTGTGTTGCCACTGCGGTGGTTTGTGTATGAAAGGATTGGAATATGCCGTAGTGAATTGTTTTCACGAAGATTTGAGGTGGAAGCGATTAATTTTTTTTAAAAAAGGTGATAGCACTATTATTGTTGGTATAGTGCGGATTGTGAAATGTACTGCGACCGCAGAAATTTTCAATGTGTGACAATTTGAAAATGAGACATCATAGTTGAAATGAAAAATGATGCAATAAGTGATAATAATGATATTGGAACAGAAACTACGAGAATGGCCTAGAGATCTTAACCGGGTAGGTCAGATAAGAATTTCCAACGTGCTAAATAAGAGAAAAGTGGTTTGAGAGCTTAAGTTGAAAAAGCTCAAACACGGGATAGATGAGCAGAGGCTCGAGGCGTTTAGCATTGTGTGGGATACTCACAAGTATTGTGAATTTGGGACTAGTATATCCAGAGAATGTTGTGAGGCTAACGAGAATGTTTAGACTGTACCATATCGTAGTTGAGATGATTATGGCATAAAGATGATTTCCTAAGCGGTAAGGCTAGGATACCCAATCTTGTGGTAGTGGAATGAGCCAGAAGGCAGATTGTAACGGGAAGAGAAGCTTGAGTAACTAAGTGCTCGGAGAATGGACCAGTGGGTCCTGTGTAGTTGAGAATTATACCTGGGCACAGAATGGATAAGATTGAGGTATGATGAGTTGTGTGCTAGGCATGCATATGAAAGGAATATACTAGATGTCTAAAGTAATTCCCTGAAGTTATTGGTTCAAATTTCGAGGACGAAATTTAAATTAACGGGGGGAGAAATGTAACATCCCAAATTTTTGGGATTTGAAATTGGAATATTTTATGGAGTTTAAATATGAAATTTTGGCTCAAAAATAATTATGAGAATAATTATTTGAGATAAAGGCCTTTTCTTCCCTTAAATAATTTATTTTGGGGAAAAATAATAAATTGAAGTAAGGAATAATTTAGGCCTAAAGAAGTATGGAATTAATGTTTTATGGCCTTGGGAAAATTTATTAAGGAAGAAAAATCCTTATACGAAATTAAGGATTTATTTTTAATGTTTATTTCATATTTGCAATTAAATAAGCAAAGGACTTAATTGCAAATAAAAGTTTTGTAGATGGTCAAAGAAGATCAAGTAGGATAAGTTTGGTGTGAAACCCACAAACTATTCTCCTAATTTCACTAAGCCACATGCACCTATATATATAAATGTATGGGTCAACATCCTCAATTCATTAATTGTATTTCAACAGCCCAATACGTAGGAAAGGGAAGCAATATATGTACAATCACAACCCAACTATTTATCCCATTTCTTCATTCTCTTCCATCGGTCCAACACCAGAAGATACAAAGAATAAAAGACAAAATATAGAGCAGCTATGATTTATTTGTATCCTCCTCATCTCAGCATCACGTTTCAGATGACAAGCAAATAAAAGTCCAGTGGAATTCATCTCTTCGGCCCAACACTCATACACACATACTCCCTTCATTCATAATTATTTATCTCAGGCCCACAACTCCAAGAAAATACCCCCAACCATTAGTTTCATCTAAACTAACCCCTTTACACGTGATTTAACTTGACCCATTACTTTCTGCTTTAAACAAAAAGCTACTCCTCTGTACGCACGCTTTCACGAGACAAGACGCTAAACAAAGTCAACGAGATATCATCAGCGGCAAACACGGGATCGCACCATACTTCTTGAGCCTCACGCACATATACTCAGCGGTCCGTTCCTTCTCCTCCGACTGGATCGTTAGAGCATTATATAGCCACTGTTTCATTCATGCTCAAACCGTGTCTCCTCTGTTCATTCTCCTCCTCAGCTTGGACCCTTAATCTCTTACACAATTATTGCTCTTGGTTTTCTTTATCCTTCGTGCTGCCTCAAACAGAGAAGAGTGAGTCCACGAGAGAGAAAGCCAAAGGAGAGAGAGGGTGAGTTAAACATTCTTGTGGCTCTGCTTTAGGACAAGAGAAACAGAGGTAAGTTAAGCTCTCTTTTCCCTCTTGTTTTCATGAGAAAAACGTTGCAGTAGGAAAATATTTTACTATTAAGAGTATATATAGGTGTATACAAGAACCACAAAGCTATATACATTGAAAACCTTGCTGCCTATAATCTCGCTCTCCAAGAGTTTAACGAGATGATATTTAAAAAAGCTTGCTGGTTGCACTGCACACTATAAATATACGTAGATGATTACATGTAGTATTGTATTTTATCCAGTTGGGAGCATAAACTGAACCTAGAACCTTTGTGTAGAAGTGTTGGAGTCAAGTTGTAGAATGAGAAGACTTATGGAAGTCTAAATAAATTATTGAATGTAAAGAATGAAGTTGCTGCATTTTCTGAAAATTGGAACGTTGCAGCAGGAACAGTGACATTGGAATGAAGAAAACCCATGTTAAATGACCTCTTATGACATTGAAATTTTGTGTGCATTTAGTAGACATAATGAGGTTTAATATGAGCCAGAGAACACATGAATAGGAGGTGTATATAAGGAGTTACGAATTTTCTAAGACAGACAGGAAAAACTGAACAAAACCTGTTTTCCAGAATTAGTCGGTAACATTCTCTGAAAGACCTGTATTAATCCTGACGTTAAATTAGGTGATAGTAAATTTTCTTACAAAGTAGACTAACAGGAGTTTAAGTATAAATTTGAATCATCTCATTTGGAGTTTTCATGACCTAGTTGTGAATTTTCGAATTTGGACATGAATTTCTGAAAACTGAGTTTTTGCTGCTGGACCAGTCGTTTTGAGTAAGGTAAACACTAGGGTAAATGACCTTGTTTGAACCTGAAATTTTGTGGATCTTTAGTACACATCTATACCTTTAATATGAGCTTTAGATCACCTAAAAATGAGGTCTATAACTCCAGATATGATTTTTGGAAGTTGAGCTAAAAATTCTGTAAAGTTTCAGTATGATTCTGGAGGAACAAAATGACGTTGCATTTCGGACAAAGTAAAAAAAAGTTAAACAAATGTTAAATTCTCCAGATATATAGTAGACACAGAGAGCTTTAATTTGATAGGTCACAAGCCTCATTTGGAGCTGTATCCAAAGAGATATGAATTTTTGAAATGGACCTATTATCCTGGAACTATTTTCTGGACAGAGAAGGATGAACGAAAATCTGGGAATGATACAGCAACTAATAAGCCTAGTGATTATTTTTCTACGAAACTAGACTTAATTAGTGAGACATAGAAATTTGAATCACCCCAATCGGAGATCTAGTGAATTAATTATGAATTTTCAAAGGTTAATGAAAATTCTGAGAATTTAAAGTTAAGTCTGAAAGTAGGAAATTAAGGGAATGAGGTTAATCCATAATTCGTGTAGTTAGTTACTTTGCGATGCAAAAAGTGACTAATGACAATGGTAAACGTTTATAGGTATATCTTGACACCTCTACCGATCCCAACAATTCCGGACAAAGTTAATGATTCAAGTTTGAGGTGGGTAAGCATTATCTTGTTAGCTTGTATGTATGTATTCATGTATGTGATCATGGTTGCTAGATTATTTGCATGTATGTATCATAGCTATGGATTGGGGCTGCGTGTCCTAAAATGGAGCTGCGTGTTCCAAAGGGCTGCGGTCCTTGGCTGTTAGCTGCGGTTAACAGTGCGACTTGTTTATTGTGAATTACTCTATGCTTATACATGTGTTATACTGTGATTTATATTTCATACTGCATATGAGATTAACTGTTACCCCCAGGGTTCATTCATTTGAACTCCAGATCGCATGAAAGAGACGGTGGTGGATCGGGATCAAGAGGAAAGATGCAAGCTGTAAGGGTTAGGAACCTTTTGGAAAAATATAGGTAGTTGGATTGTATTTTATCGTTTATCATTTGTCTATTATGGAATAATGTATTAACTTCCCACTATGGGATGGATTCGAATCGCGAAAAATTCATCCTCATGTTTTCGAACTAAGTTATTTTGTTAAAGTTTTATTCCGCAATTAAGTCGTCCAAATTATTTCGATGCCTGTGCGCTATAACTCTGATAAATAAGGGCGTCAAAAGGACGGGCGTTACAACACCGAAAAAGCTCATCTAAATTAAATAATTTATAAAACGCAAACAAATTTACTCAAACAGTTTAAACAACAAAAACATATCAAGCAACTTAAAATACTCGAAATTCCATCAAGTTAAAGAGTTATGAAAAAACAAGATATGAACCAACTAGGAACGGTGAATGAGCATGACAAGAAAAACAATCAAATAAAAACAAATGAGAGCAGAGACGTGGAAAAAGCAAAGAGTAGAAGAATAATCTAATTTCCGTTACATAATTCATAGATATTACAAAAAAGAAAAATTAAATATCAAGTATTAAAATAAATAAATAATAAATATTACATCAAACAGTAAAACCTAATAAATCAATGAAAGAGAAGCAAAATAGGGGGAAGAATAATAATAACCAAATACAAATCAAATAAGCAAGACAAGATAAAATAACAAAAAGCAAAAAACAAAAGATAATAAGAAAAAAGGGAGTCCATTTGGACATTTTAATATAAAGAACTGTGCGATAAACAATGAGTATAAGAAAAGAAAAAGAACATCTAGAATAAACACTTTAAATACAAGAAACATAATTATAATGGCTCAAATTTTTAAATACAACAAAAATGTTATCTAATCAAATACACAAGAAATAATAAGTCAAACAAGACACTAAGAAAGCTCATCAAAATCAAATAATTTAAAAAACGAAACAAATTTACTCAAACAATTTAAACGTAAAAACGTATCAAGCAACTTAAAATACTCAAAATTCTATTAAGTTAAATAGTTCGAAAAAACAAGATAAGAACGAACTAAGAACGGTGAATGAGTGTGACAAGAAAAAGAATCAAATAAAAACAAATGAGAGGAGAGACATGGAAAAAGCAAAAAGTAGAATAACAATATAATTTCCGTTACATAATTCACAAATATTAAAAAAAAAAAGAAAAATTAAATATCATGTATTAAAATAAATAAATAATAAATATTACATCAAACCGTAACAACTAATAAATCAATGAAAGAGAAGCCAAATAGGGGGAAGAATAATAACGATCAAATACAAATCAAATAAGCAATAGAAGATAAAATAACAAAAAGCAAAAACACAAAAATAATTAGAAAAAGGGAGTCCATTAGGACAATTTAATATAAAGCACTCTGCGATAAATAATGAGTATATGAAAAGAAAGTAGAGCATCTAGATTAAAGACTTTAACTACAAAGAACATAATTATAATTGATCAATATTTTTAAATACAACAAAAATGTTATCTAATCAAATACACAACAAATAATAAGTCAAACATGACAACAAAAAAGTTCATCTAAATCAAATAATTTATAAAACGCAAACAAATTTACTCAAACAATTTAAACAACAAAAACGTATCAAGCAACTTAAAATACTCGAAATTCCATTAAGTTAAAGAGTTATGAAAAAACAAGATATGAACCAACTAGGAACGGTGAATGAGCATGACAAGAAAAACAATCAAATAAAAACAAATGAGAGCAGAGACATGGAAAAAGCAAAAGTAGAAGAATAATCTAATTTACATTTACATAATTCATAGATATTAACAAAAGAAAAATTAAATATCAAGTATTAAAATAAATAAATAATAAATATTACATCAAACAATAAAACCTAATAAATCAACGAAAGAGAAGCAAAATAGGGGGAAGAATAATAATAACCAAATACAAATCAAATAAGCAAGAGAAGATAAAATAACAAAAAGCAAAAAACAAAAATAATAAGAAAAAGGAGTCCATTTGGACATTTTAATATAAAGAACTCTGAGATAAACAATGAGTATAAGAAAAGAAAAAGAACATCTAGATTAAATACTTTAAATACAAGAAACAAAATTATAATGGCTCAAACTTTTAAAATACAACAAAAATATTATCTAATCAAAAAAACAAGAAATAATAAGTCAAACATGACACCAAAAAAGCTCATCTAAATCAAATAATTTAAAAAACGCAACCAAATTTACTCAAACAATTTAAACAACAAAAACGTATCAAGCAACTTAAAATACTCGAAATTCCATTAAGTTAAATAGTTATGATGAAAAAACAAGATAAGAACGAACTAAGAACAGTGAATGAGCGTGACAAGAAAAAGAATCAAAGAAAAACAAATGAGAGGAGAGACATGGAAAAAGCAAAAAAGTAGAATAACAATATAATTTCCGTTACATAATTCACAAGTATTAAAAAAAAAGAAAAATTAAATATCATGTATTAAAATAAATAAATAAATAATAAATATTACATAAAACCGTAAGAACTAATAAATCAATGAAAGAGAAGCAAAATAGGGGGAAGAATAATAACAATCAAATACAAATCAAATAAGCAAGAGAAGATAAAATAACAAAAAGCAAAAATAAAAATAATAATAATAATAATAATAATAATAATAATAATAATAATGTCCATTTGGACAATTTAATATAAAGCACTCTGCGATAAACAATGAGTATATGAAAAGAAAGTAGAGCATCTAGATTAAAGACTTTAAATACAACGAACATAATTATAATGGATAAAACTTTTTAAATACAACAAAAATGTTATCTAATCAAATACACAACAAATAATAAGTCAAACATGACACCGAAAAAGCACATCTAAATTAAATAATTTATAAAACGCAAACAAATTTACTCAAACAGTTTAAACAACAAAAACATATCAAGCAACTTAAAATACTCGAAATTCCATCAAGTTAAAGAGTTATGAAAAAACAAGATATGAACCAACTAGGAACGGTGAATGAGCATGACAAGAAAAACAATCAAATAAAAACAAATGAGAGCAGAGACGTGGAAAAAGCAAAAAAGTAGAATAACAATATAATTTCCGTTACATAATTCACAAATATTAAAAAAAAAAGAAAAATTAAATATCATGTATTAAAATAAATAAATAAATAATAAATATTACATAAAACCGTAAGAACTAATAAATCAATGAAAGAGAAGCAAAATAGGGGGAAGAATAATCACAATCAAATACAAATCAAATAAGCAAGAGAAGATAAAATAACAAAAAGCAAAAAACAAAAGATAATAAGAAAAAAGGGAGTCCATTTGGACATTTTAATATAAAGAACTGTGCGATAAACAATGAGTATAAGAAAAGAAAAAAGAACATCTAGAATAAACACTTTAAATACAAGAAACATAATTATAATGGCTCAAATTTTTAAATACAACAAAAATGTTATCTAATCAAATACACAAGAAATAATAAGTCAAACAAGACACTAAGAAAGCTCATCAAAATCAAATAATTTAAAAAACGGAAACAAATTTACTCAAACAATTTAAACGTAAAAAACGTATCAAGCAACTTAAAATACTCAAAATTCTATTAAGTTAAATAGTTCTGAAAAAACAAGATAAGAACGAACTAAGAACGGTGAATGAGTGTGACAAGAAAAAGAATCAAATAAAAACAAATGAGAGGAGAGACATGGAAAAAGCAAAAGTAGAATAACAATATAATTTCCGTTACATAATTCACAAATATTAAAAAAAAGAAAAATTAAATATCATGTATTAAAATAAATAAATAATAAATATTACATCAAACCGTAACAACTAATAAATCAATGAAAGAGAAGCCAAATAGGGGGAAGAATAATAACGATCAAATACAAATCAAATAAGCAATAGAAGATAAAATAACAAAAAGCAAAAACAAAAATAATTAGAAAAAGGGAGTCCATTAGGACAATTTAATATAAAGCACTCTGCGATAAATAATGAGTATATGAAAAGAAAGTAGAGCATCTAGATTAAAGACTTTAACTACAAAGAACATAATTATAATTGATCAATATTTTTAAATACAACAAAAATGTTATCTAATCAAATACACAACAAATAATAAGTCAAACATGACAACAAAAAAGTTCATCTAAATCAAATAATTTATAAAACGCAAACAAATTTACTCAAACAATTTAAACAACAAAAACGTATCAAGCAACTTAAAATACTCGAAATTCCATTAAGTTAAAGAGTTATGAAAAAACAAGATATGAACCAACTAGGAACGGTGAATGAGCATGACAAGAAAAACAATCAAATAAAAACAAATGAGAGCAGAGACATGGAAAAAGCAAAAAGTAGAAGAATAATCTAATTTCTGTTACATAATTCATAGATATTAACAAAAAGAAAAATTAAATATCAAGTATTAAAATAAATAAATAATAAATATTACATCAAACAATAAAACCTAATAAATCAACGAAAGAGAAGCAAAATAGGGGGAAGAATAATAATAACCAAATACAAATCAAATAAGCAAGAGAAGATAAAATAACAAAAAGCAAAAAACAAAAAATAATAAGAAAAAGGGAGTCCATTTGGACATTTTAATATAAAGAACTCTGAGATAAACAATGAGTATAAGAAAAGAAAAAAGAACATCTAGATTAAATACTTTAAATACAAGAAACAAAATTATAATGGCTCAAACTTTTAAAATACAACAAAAATATTATCTAATCAAAAAAACAAGAAATAATAAGTCAAACATGACACCAAAAAAGCTCATCTAAATCAAATAATTTAAAAAACGCAACCAAATTTACTCAAACAATTTAAACAACAAAAACGTATCAAGCAACTTAAAATACTCGAAATTCCATTAAGTTAAATAGTTATGATGAAAAAACAAGATAAGAACGAACTAAGAACGGTGAATGAGCGTGACAAGAAAAAGAATCAAAGAAAAACAAATGAGAGGAGAGACATGGAAAAAGCAAAAAAGTAGAATAACAATATAATTTCCGTTACATAATTCACAAGTATTAAAAAAAGAAAAATTAAATATCATGTATTAAAATAAATAAATAAATAATAAATATTACATAAAACCGTAAGAACTAATAAATCAATGAAAGAGAAGCAAAATAGGGGGAAGAATAATAACAATCAAATACAAATCAAATAAGCAAGAGAAGATAAAATAACAAAAAGCAAAAATAAAAATAATAATAATAATAATAATAATAATAATAATGTCCATTTGGACAATTTAATATAAAGCACTCTGCGATAAACAATGAGTATATGAAAAGAAAGTAGAGCATCTAGATTAAAGACTTTAAATACAACGAACATAATTATAATGGATAAAACTTTTTAAATACAACAAAAATGTTATCTAATCAAATACACAACAAATAATAAGTCAAACATGACACCGAAAAAGCACATCTAAATTAAATAATTTATAAAACGCAAACAAATTTACTCAAACAGTTTAAACAACAAAAACATATCAAGCAACTTAAAATACTCGAAATTCCATCAAGTTAAAGAGTTATGAAAAAACAAGATATGAACCAACTAGGAACGGTGAATGAGCATGACAAGAAAAACAATCAAATAAAAACAAATGAGAGCAGAGACGTGGAAAAAGCAAAGAGTAGAAGAATAATCTAATTTCCGTTACATAATTCATAGATATTACAAAAAAGAAAAATTAAATATCAAGTATTAAAATAAATAAATAATAAATATTACATCAAACAGTAAAACCTAATAAATCAATGAAAGAGAAGCAAAATAGGGGGAAGAATAATAATAACCAAATACAAATCAAATAAGCAAGAGAAGATAAAATAACAAAAAGCAAAAACAAAAGATAATAAGAAAAAAGGGAGTCCATTTGGACATTTTAATATAAAGAACTGTGCGATAAACAATGAGTATAAGAAAAGAAAAAAGAACATCTAGAATAAACACTTTAAATACAAGAAACATAATTATAATGGCTCAAATTTTTAAATACAACAAAAATGTTATCTAATCAAATACACAAGAAATAATAAGTCAAACAAGACACTAAGAAAGCTCATCAAAATCAAATAATTTAAAAACGGAAACAAATTTACTCAAACAATTTAAACGTAAAAAACGTATCAAGCAACTTAAAATACTCAAAATTCTATTAAGTTAAATAGTTCTGAAAAAACAAGATAAGAACGAACTAAGAACGGTGAATGAGTGTGACAAGAAAAAGAATCAAATAAAAACAAATGAGAGGAGAGACATGGAAAAAGCAAAAAGTAGAATAACAATATAATTTCCGTTACATAATTCACAAATATTAAAAAAAAAGAAAAATTAAATATCATGTATTAAAATAAATAAATAATAAATATTACATCAAACCGTAACAACTAATAAATCAATGAAAGAGAAGCCAAATAGGGGGAAGAATAATAACGATCAAATACAAATCAAATAAGCAATAGAAGATAAAATAACAAAAAGCAAAAACAAAAATAATTAGAAAAAGGAGTCCATTAGGACAATTTAATATAAAGCACTCTGCGATAAATAATGAGTATATGAAAAGAAAGTAGAGCATCTAGATTAAAGACTTTAACTACAAAGAACATAATTATAATTGATCAATATTTTTAAATACAACAAAAATGTTATCTAATCAAATACACAACAAATAATAAGTCAAACATGACAACAAAAAAGTTCATCTAAATCAAATAATTTATAAAACGCAAACAAATTTACTCAAACAATTTAAACGTAAAAAACGTATCAAGCGACTTAAAATACTCAAAATTCTATTAAGTTAAATAGTTCTGAAAAAACAAGATAAGAATGAACTAAGAACGGTGAATGAGTGTGACAAGAAAAAGAATCAAATAAAAACAAATGAGAGGAGAGACATGGAAAAAGCAAAAAGTAGAATAACAATATAATTTCCGTTACATAATTCACAAATATTAAAAAAAAAGAAAAATTAAATATCATGTATTAAAATAAATAAATAATAAATATTACATCAAACCGTAACAACTAATAGATCAATGAAAGAGAAGCCAAATAGGGGGAAGAATAATAACGATCAAATACAAATCAAATAAGCAATAGAAGATAAAATAACAAAAAGCAAAAAACAAAAATAATTAGAAAAAGGGAGTCCATTAGGACAATTTAATATAAAGCACTCTGCGATAAATAATGAGTATATGAAAAGAAAGTAGAGCATCTAGATTAAAGACTTTAACTACAAAGAACATAATTATAA
This sequence comes from Acacia pycnantha, assembly GCA_025563575.1. NCBI lineage: Eukaryota > Viridiplantae > Streptophyta > Magnoliopsida > Fabales > Fabaceae > Acacia > Acacia pycnantha. The sequence goes on from JAMWYP010000154.1 coordinate 1,651,397, forward strand.
TTGATCAATATTTTTAAATACAACAAAAATGTTATCTAATCAAATACACAACAAATAATAAGTCAAACATTACAACAAAAAAGTTCATCTAAATCAAATAATTTATAAAACGCAAACAAATTTACTCAAATAATTTAAACGTAAAAAACGTATCAAGCGACTTAAAATACTCAAAATTCTATTAAGTTAAATAGTTCTGAAAAAACAAGATAAGAACGAACTAAGAACGGTGAATGAGTGTGACAAGAAAAAGAATCAAATAAAAACAAATGAGAGGAGAGACATGGAAAAAGCAAAAAGTAGAATAACAATATAATTTCCGTTACATAATTCACAAATATTAAAAAAAAAAGAAAAATTAAATATCATGTAGTAAAATAAATAAATAATAAATATTACATCAAACCGTAACAACTAATAAATCAATGAAAGAGAAGCCAAATAGGGGGAAGAATAATAACGATCAAATACAAATCAAATAAGCAATAGAAGATAAAATAACAAAAAGCAAAAACAAAAATAATTAGAAAAAGGGAGTCCATTAGGACAATTTAATATAAAGCACTCTGCGATAAATAATGAGTATATGAAAAGAAAGTAGAGCATCTAGATTAAAGACTTTAACTACAAAGAACATAATTATAATTGATCAATATTTTTAAATACAACAAAAATGTTATCTAATCAAATACACAACAAATAATAAGTCAAACATGACAACAAAAAAGTTCATCTAAATCAAATAATTTATAAAACGCAAACAAATTTACTCAAACAATTTAAACAACAAAAACGTATCAAGCAACTTAAAATACTCGAAATTCCATTAAGTTAAAGAGTTATGAAAAAACAAGATATGATCCAACTAGGAACGGTGAATGAGCATGACAAGAAAAACAATCAAATAAAAACAAATGAGAGCAGAGACATGGAAAAAGCAAAAAGTAGAAGAATAATCTAATTTCCGTTACATAATTCATAGATATTAACAAAAAGAAAAATTAAATATCAAGTATTAAAATAAATAAATAATAAATATTACATCAAACACTAAAACCTAATAAATCAACGAAAGAGAAGCAAAATAGGGGGAAGAATAATAATAACCAAATACAAATCAAATAAGCAAGAGAAGATAAAATAACAAAAAGCAAAAAATTATAATGGCTCAAACTTTTAAAATACAACAAAAATATTATCTAATAAAAAAACAAGAAATAATAAGTCAAACATGACACCAAAAAGCTCATCTAAATCAAATAATTTAAAAAACGCAACCAAATTTACTCAAACAATTTAAACAACAAAAACGTATCAAGCAACTTAAAATACTCGAAATTCCATTAAGTTAAATAGTTATGATGAAAAAACAAGATAAGAACGAACTAAGAACGGTGAATGAGCGTGACAAGAAAAAGAATCAAAGAAAAACAAATGAGAGGAGAGACATGGAAAAAGCAAAAAAGTAGAATAACAATATAATTTCCGTTACATAATTCACAAGTATTAAAAAAAAAGAAAAATTAAATATCATGTATTAAAATAAATAAATAAATAAATAATAAATATTACATAAAACCGTAAGAACTAATAAATCAATGAAAGAGAAGCAAAATAGGCGGAAGAATAATAACAATCAAATACAAATCAAATAAGCAAGAGAAGATAAAATAACAAAAAGCAAAAATAATAATAATAATAATAATAATAATAAAGTCCATTTGGACAATTTAATATAAAGCACTCTGCGATAAACAATGAGTATATGAAAAGAAAGTAGAGCATCTAGATTAAAGACTTTAAATACAACGAACATAATTATAATGGATAAAACTTTTAAATACAACAAAAATGTTATCTAATCAAATACACAACAAATAATAAGTCAAACATGACACCAAAAAGCACATCTAAATTAAATAATTTATAAAACGCAAACAAATTTACTCAAACAATTTAAACAACAAAAACATATCAAGCAACTTAAAATACTCGAAATTCCATCAAGTTAAAGAGTTATGAAAAAACAAGATATGAACCAACTAGGAACGGTGAATGAGCATGACAAGAAAAACAATCAAATAAAAACAAATGAGAGCAGAGACGTGGAAAAAGCAAACAGTAGAAGAATAATCTAATTTCCGTTACATAATTCATAGATATTACAAAAAACAAAAATTAAATATCAAGTATTAAAATAAATAAATAATAAATATTACATCAAACAGTAAAACCTAATAAATCAAGGAAAGAGAAGCAAAATAGGGGGAAGAATAATAATAACCAAATACAAATCAAATAAGCAAGAGAAGATAAAATAACAAAAAGCAAAAAACAAAAGATAATAAGAAAAAAGGGAGTCCATTTGGACATTTTAATATAAAGAACTGTGCGATAAACAAGGAGTATAAGAAAAGAAAAAAGAACATCTAGAATAAACACTTTAAATACAAGAAACATAATTATAATGGCTCAAATTTTTAAATACAACAAAAATGTTATCTAATCAAATACACAAGAAATAATAAGTCAAACAAGACACTAAGAAAGCTCATCAAAATCAAATAATTTAAAAAACAGAAACAAATTTACTCAAACAATTTAAACGACAAAAACGTATCAAGCGACTTAAAATACTCAAAATTCTATTAAGTTAAATAGTTCTGAAAAAACAAGATAAGAACGAACTAAGAACGGTGAATGAGTGTGACAAGAAAAAGAATCAAATAAAAACAAATGAGAGGAGAGACATGGAAAAAGCAAAAAGTAGAATAACAATATAATTTCCGTTACATAATTCACAAATATTAAAACAAAAAACAAAAATTAAATATCATGTATTAAAATAAATAAATAATAAATATTACATCAAACCGTAACAACTAATAAATCAATGAAAGAGAAGCCAAATAGGGGGAAGAATAATAACGATCAAATACAAATCAAATAAGCAATAGAAGATAAAATAACAAAAAGCAAAAAACAAAAAATAATTAGAAAAAGGGAGTCCATTAGGACAATTTAATATAAAGCACTCTGCGATAAATAATGAGTATATGAAAAGAAAGTAGAGCATCTAGATTAAAGACTTTAACTACAAAGAACATAATTATAATTGATCAATATTTTTAAATACAACAAAAATGTTATCTAATCAAATACACAACAAATAATAAGTCAAACATGACAACAAAAAAGTTCATCTAAATCAAATAATTTATAAAACGCAAACAAATTTACTCAAACAATTTAAACAACAAAAACGTATCAAGCAACTTAAAATACTCGAAATTCCATTAAGTTAAAGAGTTATGAAAAAACAAGATATGAACCAACTAGGAACGGTGAATGGGCATGACAAGAAAAACAATCAAATAAAAACAAATGAGAGCAGAGACATGGAAAAAGCAAAAAGTAGAAGAATAATCTAATTTCCGTTACATAATTCATAGATATTAACAAAAAGAAAAATTAAATATCAAGTATTAAAATAAATAAATAATAAATATTACATCAAACAATAAAACCTAATAAATCAACGAAAGAGAAGCAAAATAGGGGGAAGAATAATAATAACCAAATACAAATCAAATAAGCAAGAGAAGATAAAATAACAAAAAGCAAAAAACAAAAAATAATAAGAAAAAGGGAGTCCATTTGGACATTTTAATATAAAGAACTCTGAGATAAACAATGAGTATAAGAAAAGAAAAAAGAACATCTAGATTAAATACTTTAAATACAAGAAACAAAATTATAATGGCTCAAACTTTTAAAATACAACAAAAATATTATCTAATCAAAAAAACAAGAAATAATAAGTCAAACATGACACCAAAAAGCTCATCTAAATCAAATAATTTAAAAAACGCAACCAAATTTACTCAAACAATTTAAACAACAAAAACGTATCAAGCAACTTAAAATACTCGAAATTCCATTAAGTTAAATAGTTATGATGAAAAAACAAGATAAGAACGAACTAAGAACGGTGAATGAGCGTGACAAGAAAAAGAATCAAATAAAAACAAATGAGAGGAGAGACATGGAAAAAGCAAAAAAGTAGAATAACAATATAATTTCCGTTACATAATTCACAAATATTAAAAAAAAAAGAGAAATTAAATATCATGTATTAAAATAAATAAATAATAAACATTACATCAAACCGTAACAACTAATAAATCACTGAAAGAGAATAAAAATTAAGACTCGGTACTGAAAAATTTCCCAGAGCTTCGCTGCTTCTTCCTCCGGACTCCTCCTTCTCTCTATGCTCTCTCTCTCTAATTCGAAATTGCTAGGCAATTGGTGTGAAGAATGAAGAGCACGAAGGGGTCTATTTATAGGCAAAAGTCCAGTTACTATTCATGCTTTGTCAGACGAATTCTTGACCGCCGGATCGCACTTCATTGAGTTGGCACAATCTCGGCCCTCCAATCCACCTCCTTACATCATCATTCAAGACCATGATGGCATGCCAATGATGTCACCCATGTACTTTGATGATGTCACTTACTTCCTCAAGAAGTTTTATACCGATAAAGTCCCTGTTCGGTGTCCTAATCGCGTAATCTTGTAAAATCTTAGAAAACCGGCAACATAGCCCTGAAGGTCTATTCTTCCTCTTTGGAATATCTTGATTAACTAAATTTTTGATTCCATTCAGGGCATTCCATTGCCTGCCGAAGATTTTCATCTTATTCCCTAATCGTACCGTCGTTTACGGAAATCGCTTCGGGTAATGTCAACTTCTGGACAAAAATTCACTGATTCATAAAACGTCCAGTTGTTTACTACCTTAGCCCTGGATTCCAAGATATGATTTATTTTCTATAGATTTTCATTTATCTGATCTGCTTCCTCAACAGAATATTCCATAGAATATTCCATAGTATATTCCTTAGAATATTCTTCACTAATTCTTATCCATTTCTTTGGCTCAAAATTTCGGTCAAACAATCTGGTCTTTTTTTTTTAATTATTTTCGATTTCTAATTATTTAATTAATTAATATTATTTAATATAATTATTTAATATAATTTTTTTACAAAATTTTCCTATTGGTCCATACATGTTTTTAGGCTTAAAATTACTTAATCTTACATATTTTTTTTTTCATATTTTCCAATTAATTAGAAAATATATTTTATGCTAATTTTAGCCATAAACCACTAATTATAGGGTTTTACACAATTATCTTTGGATTTTCCTTCGTTTAAGTTCAACTAATTAGCCAATCATTATTTAATTAATTACCCACCAATTGTTGATAATTTTATTATTTAGGACTAATCATTATCTCACAAACTTTTTACTGACATTGGTATTTTACGCTCCATGTAAAATATTAAAAATCATGTGGTCAATTATGGCCCCACAATACTTTTTGATTTTTCTCCTTTAATTTTTCCAAGGTAATAATTTAAAAAATTACCTAAATTAGGGACAATATACTTCCCTATTTCAAATAATTATTTATTTTCCTCTTTATAATATTTTCAAGGTATTTTATAACCCATAAATATTATAGGGACCTATTTGCAAACTTTCAAACGTTTTAGGGACCTAACTGCACATTATCTAATTTCAAGAGAAATTGTCATAAAAATAAGATAAATTCAATACAAGGTGTTTGAGACCTCATATTCACCTATTTTCAATAGGTATAGTCTATCAATTTATGATATTTTCCCTATGTCAGTTTTTAGGGTATTACAATTTCATTTGGACATTTTAATATAAACAACTCTGCGATAAACAATGAGTATAAGAAAAGAAAAAAGACCATCAAGATTAAATTCTTTAAATACAAGAAACATAATTATAATGGCTCAAACTTTATAAAAACAACAAAAATGTTATCTAATCAAATACACAAGAAATAATAAGTCAAACATGACACCAAAAAAGCTCATCTAAATCAAATAATTTAAAAACGCAAACAAATTTACTCAAACAGTTTAAACAACAAAAACGTATCAAGCAACTTAAAATACTCGAAATTCCATTTAGTTAAAGAGTTATGAAAAAACAAGATAACAACGAACAAGGAACGGTGAATGAGCATGAATGAGCATGACAAGAAAAACAATCAAATAAAAACAAATGAGAGGAGAGACATGGAAAAAGCAAAAAGTAGAATAACAATATAATTCCCGATACATAATTCACACATATAAAAAAAAAAGAAAAATTAAATATCATGTATTAAAATAAATAAATAATAAATATTACATAAAACCGTAACAACTAATAAATCAATGAAAGAGAAGCAAAATAGGGGGAAGAATAATAACAATCAAATACAAATCAAATAAGCAAGAGAAGATAAAATAACAAAAAGCAAAAAACAAAAAATAATAAGAAAAAGGGAGTCCATTTGGACATTTTAATATAAAGAACTCTGCGATAAATAATGAGTATATGAAAAGAAAGTAAAGCATCTAGATTAAATACTTTAAATACAAGAAACAAAATTATAATGGCTCAAACTTTTTAAATACAATAAAAATGTTATCTAATCAAATACACAACAAATAATAAGTCAAACATGTCACCAAAAAAGCTCATCTAAATCAAATAATTTAAAAAAGGCAAACAAATTTACTCAAACAATTTAAACAAATAAAACGTATCAAGCAACTTAAAATACTCGAAATTCCATTAAGTTAAAGAGTTATGAAAAAACAAGATAAGCACGAACTAAGAACGGTGAATGAGCATGACAAGAAAAAGAATCAAATAAAAACAAATGAGAGCAGAGACACATGGAAAAATCAAAAAGTAGAAGAATATTATAAATTAAATATCAAGTATTAAAATAAATAAAAAATAAATATTACATCAAACAGTAACAACTAATAAATCAATGAAAGAGAAGCAAAATTGGGGGAAGAATAATAATAACGAAATACAAATCAAACAAACAAGAGAAGATAAAATAACAAAAAGCAAAAAAAAAAAATAATAAGAAAAAGGGAGTCCATTTGGATATTTTAATATCAAGAACTCTGCGATAAACAATGAGTATAAGAAAAGAAAAAAGAACATCTAAATTAAATACTTTAAATACAAGAAACATAATTAAAATGGCTCAAACTTTTAAAATACAACAAAAATGTTATCTAATCAAATACACAACAAATAATAAGTCAAACATGACACCAAAAAAGCTCATCTAAATCAATTAATTTAAAAAAGGCAAACAAATTTACTCAAACAATTTAAACAACAAAAAGGTATCAACAAACTTAAACTACTCGAAATTCCATTAAGTTAAAGAGTTATGAAAAAACAAGATATGAACCAACTAGGAACGGTGAATGAGCATGACAAGAAAAACAATAAAACAAAAACAAATGAGAGCATAGACATGGAAAAAGCAAAAAGTAGAAGAATAATATAATTTCCGTTACATAATTCATAGATAGTACAAAAAAGAAAAATTAAATATCAAGTATTAAAATAAATAAATACTAAATATTACATCAAACAGTAACAACTGATAAATCAATGAAAGAGAAGCAAAATAGGGGGAAGAATAATAACAATCAAATACAAATCAAATAAGCAAGAGAAGATAAAATAACAAAAAACAAATAATAATAAGAAAAAGGGAGTTCATTTGGACATTTTAATATAAAGAACTCAGCGATAAACAATAAGTATATGAAAAGAAAGTAGAGCATCTAGATTAAATACTTTAAATACAACAACCAAAATTATAAGGGCTCAAACATTTTAAATACAACAAAAATGTTATCTAATCAAATACACAAGAAATAATACATCAAACATGACACCAAAAAAGTTCATCTAAATCAAATAATTTAAAAAACGCAAAAAAATTTACTCAAACAATTTAAACAACAAAAACGTATCAAGAAACTTAAAATACTCGAAATTCCACTAAATTAAAGAGTTATGAAAAAACAAGATATGAACCAACTAGGAACGGTGAATGAGCATGACAAGAAAAACAATCAAATAAAAACAAAAGAGAGGAGAGACATGGAAAAAGCAAAATGTAAAAGAATAATACAATTTCCGTTACATAATTCATAGATAGTACAAAAAAGAAAAATTAAATATCAAGTATTAAAATAAATAAATAATAAATATTACATCAAACAGTAACAACTAATAAATCAATGAAAGAGAAGCAAAATAGGGGGAAGAATAATAACAATCAAATAAGCAAGAGAAGATAAAATAACAAAAAGCAAAAAACAAAAAATAATAAGAAAAAGGGAGTCCATTTGGAAAATTTAATATAAAGCACTCTGCGATAAACAATGTGTATATGAAAAGAAAGTAGAGCATCTAGATTAAAGACTTTAAAAACAACAAACATAATTATAATGGATCAAACTTTTTAAATACAACAAAAATATTATCTAATCAAATACACAAGAAATAATAAGTCAAACATGACACCAAAAAAGCTCATCTAAATCAAATAATTTAAAAAACGCAAACAAATTTACTCAAACAATTTAAACAACAAAAACGTATCAAGCAACTTAAAATACTCGAAATTCCATTAAGTTAAAGAGTTATGAAAAAACAAGATATGAACCAACTAGGAACGGTGAATGAGCATGACAAGAAAAACAATCAAACAAAAACAAATGAGAGCAGAGACATGGAAAAAGCAAAAAGTAGAAGAATAATATAATTTCCGTTACATAATTCATAGATAGTACAAAAAAGAAAAATTAAATATCAAGTAATAAAATAAATAAATAATAAATATTACATCAAACAGTAACAACTGATAAATCAATGAAAGAGAAGCAAAATAGGGGGAAGAATAATAACAATCAAATATAAATCAAATAAGCAAGAGACAATAAAATAACAAAAACAAAAAACAAAAAAAAAATAAGAAAAAGGGAGTCCATTTGGACATTTTAATATAAAGAACTCTGCGATAAACAATAAGTATATGAAAAGAAAGTAGAGCATCTAGATTAAATGCTTTAAATACAACAACCAAAATTATAATGGCTCAAACTTTTTAAATACAACAAAAATGTTATCTAATCAAATACACAAGAAATAATAAGTCAAACATGACACCAAAAAAGCTCATCTAAATCAAATAATTTAAAAAACGCAAACAAATTTACTCAAACAATTTAAACAACAAAAACGTATCAAGCAACTTAAAATACTCGAAATTCTATTAAGTTAAATAGTTCTGAAAAAACAAGATAAGAACGAACTAAGAACGGTGAATGAGTGTGACTAGGGGTGGAAATAGGCCAGGCCCCTATCAGGCGGCCTACAGCCTGGCCTGTTTAGGGCCTGGTCAAGCTTGGCCTGTTTGTTAAAAAGGCCAGGCCAAGGCCTAAATGTGTAAATAGGCCACTCCTATGTTATTAAGGCCTGACCTGTAAGCCTTCAGGCCTGGCCTATTTACACATTAAATAAATATAAATATAATTATATTATATAAATAATATAATATTTATTATTTTTCATTCTTATATTCTACTAAAACCTTATATTTATATAGTTTTGATAGGCTCAAAGTGTACAAAAGCCTATTTATGGCCTCCAAGGCCTACAATATGAGGCCTTTTTAAAGGCCTACATTGTAAGTAGGCCTTTAAAAAGGCTTCAGGCTCGACCAGGCCTTATGAAGGCTCAGGCCTGAGCCTAAAAAAAGCCTGCATTTCAGGCTCAGGCTCAGGCTCAGGCTCAGGCTCAGGCCCAGGCTCAGGCCTTCTACCACCATTACAGGCTCAAGCCTATTTAGCCAAAGCCTAGCCTGGCCTGACCTATTTCAATCCCTAAGTGTGACAAGAAAAAGAATCAAATAAAAACAAAAGAGAGGAGAGACATGGAAAAAGCAAAAAGTAGAATAACAATATAATTTCTGTTACATAATTCACACATATTAAAAAAAGAAAAATTAAATATCATGTATTAAAATAAATAATAAATATTACATCAAACCGTAACAACTAATAAATCAATGAAAGAGAAGCAAAATAGGGGGAAGAATAATAACAATCAAATATAAATCAAATAAGCAAGAGAAGATAAAATAACAAAAAGCAAAAAACAAAAAATAATAAGAAAAAGGGAGTCCATTTGGAAAATTTAATATAAAGCTCTTTGCGATAAACAATGAGTATATGAAAAGAAAGTAGAGCATCTAGATTAAAGACTTTAAAAACAACAAACATAATTATAATGGATCAAACTTTTTAAATACAACAAAAATGTTATCTAATCAAATACACAACAAATAATAAGTCAAACATGACACCAAAAAAGCTCATCTAAATCAAATAATTTAAAAAACGCAAACAAATTTACTCAAACAATTTAAACAACAAAAACGTATCAAGCAACTTAAAATACTCGAAATTCCATTAAGTTAAAGAGTTATGAAAAAACAAGATATGAACCAACTAGGAACTGTGAATGAGCATGACAAGAAACACAATCAAACAAAAACAAATGGGAGCAGAGACATGGAAAAAGCAAAAAGTAGAAGAATAATATAATTTCCGTTACATAATTCATAGATAGTACAAAAAAGAAAAATTAAATATCAAGTATTAAAATAAATAAATAAATAATAAATATTACATCAAACAGTAACAACTAATAAATCAATGAAAGAGAAGTAAAATAGGGGGAAGAATAATAACAATCAAATACAAATCAAATAAGCAAGAGAAGATAAAATAACAAAAACAAAAAAACAAAAAATAATAAGAAAAAAGGAGTCCATTTGGACATTTTAATATAAAGAACTCTGCGAAAAACAATGAGTATATGAAAAGAAAGTAAAGCATCTAGATTAAATACTTTAAATACAAGAAACAAAATTATAATGGCTCAAACTTTTTAAATACAACAAAAATGTTATCTAATCAAATACACAACAAATAATAAGTCAAACATGACACCAAAAAAGCTCATCTAAATCAAATAATTTAAAAAACGCAAACAAATTTACTCAAACAATTTAAACAACAAAAACGTATCAAGCAACTTAAAATACTCGAAATTCCATTAAGTTAAAGAGTTATGAAAAAATAAGATAAGAACGAACTAAGAACGGTGAATGAGCATAACAAGAAAAAGAATCAAATAAAAACAAATGAGAGCAGAGACACATGGAAAAATCAAAAAGTAGAAGAATAATATAAATTAAATATCAATTATTAAAATAAATAAATAATAAATATTACATCAAACAGTAACAACTAATAAATCAATGAAAGAGAGGCAAAATAGGGGGAACAATAATAACAATCAAATACAAATCAAATAAGCAAAAGGCGATAATATAAAAAAAAAAGCAAAAAACAAAAAATAATAAGAAAAAGGGAGTCCATTTGGACATTTTAATATAAAGAACTCTGCGATAAACAATGAGTATATGAAAAGAAAGTAGAGCATCTAGATTAAATACTTTAAATAAAAGAAACAAAATTATAATGGCTCAAACTTTTAAAATACAACAAAATGTTAGCTAATCAAATACACAACAAATAATAAGTCAAACATGACACCAAAAAAGCTCATCTAAATCAAATAATTGAAAAAACGCAAACAAATTTACACAAACATTTTAACAACAAAAACCTATCAAGCAACTTAAAATACTCGAAATTCCATTAAGTTAAAGATTTATGAAAAAATAAGATAACAACGAACTTGTAACGGTGAATGAGCATGACAAGAAAAACAATCAAATAAAAACAAATGAGAGGAGAGACATGGAAAAAGCAAAAAGTAGAATAACAATATAATTTACGTTACATAATTCACACATATTAAAAAAAAGAAAATTAAATATCATGTAATAAAATAAATAAATAATAAATATTACATCAAACCGTAACAACTAATAAATCAATGAAAGAGAAGCAAAATAGGGGGAAGAATAATAACAATCAAATACAAATCAAATAAGCAAGAGAAGATAAAACAACAAAAACAAAAAATAATAAGAAATAAGGAGTCCATTTGGACATTTTAATATAAAGAACTCTGCGATAAACAATGAGTATATGAAAAGAAAGTAGAGCATCTAGATTAAATACTTTAAATACAAGAAACAAAATTATAATGACTCAAACTTTTTAAATACAACAAAAATGTTATCTAATCAAATACATAAGAAATAATAAGTCAAACATGACACCAAAAAAGCTCATCTAAATCAAATAATTTAAAAAACGCAAACAAATTTACTCAAACAATTTAAACAACAAAAACGTATCAAGAAACTTAAAATACTCGAAATTCCATTAAGTTAAAGAGTTATGAAAAAACAAGATAAGAAGGAACTAAGAACAGTGAATGAGCATGACAAGAAAAAGAATCAAATAAAAACAAATGAGAGCAGAGACACATGGAAAAATCAAAAAGTAGAAGAATAATATAAATTAAATATCAAGTATTAAAATAAATAAATAATAAATATTACATCAAACAGTAACAACTAATAAATCAATGAAAGAGAAGCAAAATAGGGGGAACAATAATAACAATCAAATACAAATCAAATAAGCAAGAGACGATAATATAAAAAAAAAAAGAAGCAAAAAACAAAAAATAATAAGAAAAAGGGAGTCCATTTGGACATTTTAATTTAAAGAACTCTGCGATAAACAATGAGTATATGAAAAGAAAGTACAGCATCTAGATTAAATACTTTAAATACAAGAAACATAATTATAATGGCTCAAACTTTTAAAATGCAACAAAAATGTTATCTAATCAAATACACAAGAAATAATAAGTCAAACATGACACCAAAAAAGCTCATCTAAATCAAATAATTTTTAAAACGCAAACAAATTTACTCAAACAATTTAAACAACAAAAACATATCAAGCAACTTAAAATACTCGAAATTCCATTAACTTAAAGAGTTATGAAAAAACAAGATATGAACCAACTAGGAACGGTGAATGAGCATGACAAGAAAAACAATCAAATAAAAACAAATGAGAGGAGAGACATGAAAAAAGCAAAAAGTAGAATAACAATATAATTTCCGTTGCATAATTCACACATATTAAAAAAAAGAAAAATTAAATATCATGTATTAAAATAAATAATAAATATTATATCAAACCGTAACAACTAATAAATCAATGAAAGAGAAGCAAAATAGGGGGAAGAATAATAACAATCAAATACAAATCAAACAAACAAGAGAAGATAAAATAACAAAAAGCAAAAAACAAAAAAATAATAAGAAAAAGGGAGTCCATTTGGACATTTTAATATAAAGAACTCTGCGATAAACAATGAGTATAAGAAAAGAAAGTAGAGCACCTAGATTAAATACTTTAAATACAACAAACAAAATTATAATGGCTCAAACTTTTTATATACAACAAAAATGTTATCTAATCAAATACACAAGAAATAATAAGTCAAACATGACACCAAAAAAGCTCATCTAAATCAAATAATTTATAAAACGCAAAAAAATTTACTCAAACAATTTAAACAACAAAAACGTATCAAGAAACTTAAAATACTCGAAATTCCACTAAATTAAAGAGTTATGAAAAAACAAGATATGAACCAACTAGGAACGGTGAATGAGCATGACAAGAAAAACAATCAAATAAAAACAAATGAGAGGAGAGACATGGAAAAAGCAAAATGTAAAAGAATAATACAATTTCCGTTACATAATTCATAGATAGTACAAAAAAGAAAAATTAAATATCAAGTATTAAAATAAATAAATAATAAATATTACATCAAACAGTAACAACTAATAAATCAATGAAAGAGAAGCAAAATTGGGGGAAGAATAATAATAACGAAATACAAACCAAATAAACAAGAGAAGATAAAATAACAAAAAGCAAAAAACAAAAAATAATAAGAAAAAGGGTGTCCATTTGGACATTTTAATATAAAGAACTCTACGATAAATAATGAGTATATGAAAAGAAAGTAAAGCATCTAGATTAAATACTTTAAATACAAGAAACGAAATTATAATGGCTCAAACTTTTTAAATACAACAAAAATGTTATCTAATCAAATACACAACAAATAATAAGTCAAACATGACACCAAAAAAGCTCATCTAAATCAAATAATTTAAAAAAGGCAAACAAATTTACTCAAACAATTTAAACAACAAAAACGTATCAAGCAACTTAAAATACTCGAAATTCCATTAAGTTAAAGAGTTATGAAAAGACAAGATAAGCACGAACTAAGAACGGTGAATGAGCATGACAAGAAAAACAATCAAATAAAAACAAATGAGAGGAGAGACATGGAAAAAGCAAAAAGTAGAATAACAATATAATTTCTGTTACATAATTCACACATATTAAAAAAAGAAAAATTAAATATCATGTATTAAAATAAATAATAAATATTACATCAAACCGTAACAACTAATAAATCAATGAAAGAGAAGCAAAATAGGGGGAAGAATAATAACAATCAAATAAGCAAGAGACGATAAAAAAACAAAAAGCAAAAAACAAAAAATAATAAGAAAAAGGGAGTCCATTTGGACATTTTAATATAAAGAACTCTGCGATAAACAATGAGTATAAGAAAAGAAAGTAGAGCATCTAGATTAAATACTTTAAACAAGACTTTCTCCCCGTGCGTTGCACGGATACGACAATTCTATACATACATTTAAATGATCCACACACGCTGCTATGTCATAACAAAAGTGATTTTGAAAAAACATGCCATTATCTGAAATGAAGGTTTTGAAAAACCTCTTTGTATACAACATTAATCGTTGTGCTGCTGGACTTTTTTGATTCATCCAATATAAGTACCCTCAAACCATTGAAACTCTTCACCCTAGATAGCGCAACATATAATTGCCCATGCGAAAAAACTGGACTTGGAAGGTAGAGTCCAACATGTGACATTGATTGACCTTGGCTTTTGTTTATTGTCATTGCAAATGATATTATGATTGGAAATTGCCTCCTTGTCATATTGAAAGGCAGTTTAAATTCAGATGGGTTCATATCCATTCCGTGTATCAAAATATCTTCACCAGCGCTTATGCCATTTAATGCCTTTGTCCTAATCACATTCTTGCCAAGTTGTGTTACCTGCAGCCTTGTACCATTACACAACCCAGCTGCTTGATCAATATTTCCTTACTAACATAACTGATACACCTACTTTCAAGACCAATTTATGATGAGGAATCCCTGAGCACTTAATTGCATTGAGATATTCTGTGTCGTATAAGTCCTCCAAGCTTTCGTTTTCCTGATCTGTTCGACTTATATTGTCTGAACTGAAATACTCCACTGGATCAGTTGGCAACAAAGAACAAATGTATTCATTCAAAGCATCAACATTTTCAGTTAATGGAGTTAGAATGGTTCTGTTATTGAGGTAATCTACATCAACAACATGTTCAACTAAATTTGGGTAGGTTGATTGAACAATCGACCTAATCGGATCACAGTCATCATTTAACAATAACTCGTTTGGTATTGAAATGCCTGCAATACCATCATGTGGTAATCCAAGGTTTCCATCTCCAACTTCTAGCAACCAATTCGAAAAAAGTTCTATTTTGCGTTGTTCACCTGGATCGCTTGAAGATTGAAGCCTCATATTCTTGGTAAGGCGAAGTAACTTGCATTCTTTCCAAAGATGAGAAGCGTTGATCGCTGAATCAACAATTTCAGCCCTACCACTCTTAGGTATAACCGGTAGAATTTGCCTGAAATCACCACCAATGACGGTACATTTTCCCCCAAGAATCGAATTGCATTTTAGTAAGTCCTTCAACGTTCGATCAAAAGCCTCAACACAATGTCTCTTAATCATTGGTGCCTCATCCCAAATTATGAGATCCGTAGCCTTGATTAACTTTGCAGTGGGCGAATTATGACTAATTGAACAAAAAGAATCTTCATTAACATCAATAGGGATACATAACCTTGAATGTGCAGTTCTACCTGATGGTAGTAGAGTTGCTGCTATCCCACTGGAGGCTACATTGAGGATCATTCCTCCGTTCCCCCGTATCGAAGATGTCAATGCATTCCATATAAACGTTTTCCCCGTTCCACCAAATCCATGCAGAAAGAAGAAGCCCCCTTTTTTTGAACGGAGATAGTATAATTCTCCATGAGCTGGTGTACAATGACCTAACCTCCCAACTGAGAACACTCGTTCATGCAGTTTCCATATCCTCTTCTCCCTGAAAAATGTAAAATAGTTAGGGAATTGAGAGTACGAAGAGTTCTAGCAAATGGATCGTCTTTATTTTTTTCCATCCAAGCAAGGAACATCGACTCTTTAACCCTTGGATTGTTAAGTAAAGATGACATCCTACCAGTTTGAGAGTAATAAACTGATTGCTGATGAGGGAGATGAAAACTTAACCTCTCAACAGGTGGTTGTCGATGGTGAATATCGAATTCAAATATTCTCCATGACGCCTCACATGAGGAGATGTACCTACAATTAAGGTAGTGAGAAATTTCATCAAACCCTTGCTGCGAACCTGCACCATCATTAACATCGTATATGCCAGCTATAACACGATCATGACCTTTACTTATGTATTTAAATAGGTACTTGATGGCACATGATTGATTTGTCTTTTCAACATTCAGATGTCCATAAAATAATTTCAACAACCTACAATTGTAAGGAACAACAAATCGATTGTCTAACTCAATATGTTGGATAACACGGTGATCACCCTTCCTTGTCACAACACGGTGATCATTTCTCTAGCGATATGTTGGATAACCATTTTCATCCAATATTGTATGGTCATTGAATTTTCTTGGGAAATACTTAGAGCATCTACCATCTTTCATGCAAGGTGCACTCCCTGAAGATCTACCACATGGACCGTGGATCATATAACTTCCGACTAACTCATATAATTCTGGGTCAGATTCTCTATCTGGAATCTCTGCAGATATTATCTTATCAACATCATATGGTGTACGGATCTTGTCTGCTTCAGACAACCACAGTATAATATGAGCATGTGGTAACCCTCTTTTTTGAAACTCAATCGTGTATACATCTGCAGTAGTAATTGTAAATAGTATTTTATGACTTCATTAAAAAATAATGTGTTTTGCACTATAAATTTTGATTGGCTTTTTGACCTAAATAATTTTTTTTTAAAAAAAAAATTTACCAAACTAAAACTCTTTCCAAACTATTTCCCAAAGTAAGTCTCACGCCACTGATGGCGTGAAACTTTTTTGCGCCACCTGTGTAGCGTAAAAAAGTCTCACGCCACCTGTGGCGTGAGAAAATTTCACACCACCAAGGTGGCGTGAAACATGGAATAGACCCAATTAGTGGGTCTATTGCATTATATATATATATAAAATATTATATAATAATAATATAATAATAATAATATAATAATATATAATAATAATATATAATAATAATAAATGATAAAAAAGTGGAATAATTTAAAGCTCTACTTCATTTAATTTGAAGTCAAAAGAAAGAAAACAGGGAGCTGAAATAACTCATTAAGAATGGATTTTAAAAGATTACGTGGTACAATTTGGTTATAACAAATATATAGATCCCATGTATTGTGATCTGTTGTTATAACCAAATTGTACCGCGTAATCTTTTAAAATACGTTCTTAATGAGTTATTTCAGCTCCCTATTTTCTTTCTTTTGACTTCAAATTAAATGAAGTAGAGTTTTAAATTATTCCACTTTTTATCATTTATTATTATTATTATATATTATTATATAATTATATATTATTATTATAATATATATATATAATGGAATAGACCCACTAATTGGGTCTATTCCATGTTTCACGCCACCTTGGTGGCGTGAAATTTTCTCACGCCACAGGTGGCGTGAAATTTTCTCATGCCACAGGTGGCGTGAGACTTTTTTACCCCACCTAGGTGGCGTAAAAAAGTTTCACGCCATCAGTGGCGTAAGACTTACTCTGAGAAATAGTTTGGAAAGAGCTTTAGTTTGGTAAATTTTTTTTTTTAAAAAAATTTATTTAGGTCAAAAAGCCATTTTGATTAGTACTCGTAGGCATATGAAAACGTAAAACAACATGAATATACTAAAGTTATATTAAAGTAATGAAATTTTCGATATCATCTTTTTAACCGGTGAGATTTTCTAAACAACATTTAGTTAGAAAGAAAGCAACATACTGATGTGTGATAATATACATATAAAGTAATAAACTTACAAAGGAATGGGCTCTTAACTTTTAACAAATTAAGAAAAAAAATCATTTTGGTACCAGTTGAAACTAACCTTGAAAAAAATCTACTTCAATGTATTTAATGCATCGTCAAACTAATTCATCATTAACGTTATAAATCCCACGTCAAAATGATTCATGGTTTTTTCTATGCAGCCGTAGTACATTCAAAACACATACTACTCTGGTCCTATTTATAAGTCCAGTTTGATCAAATCTCACATACCAAGGAAGTTAGGTATCTCAATGATTATAGAGCAAATTTCCAACTTTACCCTCATTTATGAATGAGTACCTTTTAAAATTTATTGTCAAATATCTCTCATCTTTTTCTCTTCCCAACATAGCTAGTCAATCTCTCTCATCATCATTAATATGGGCAAAATTGTCACAATCTCATTTATTTGGTCAAAATGGACTTATAAATAGGACCAAATTTTTTGGTCAAACTGGACTTATAAATAGGACCAGAGTGGTATTACTTTTGTTGAAAACATACAAGTGGTAACTCGTGTAATAAAAAAACATGTCTGACAAAATTTATACCACTCTGGTCCTATTTATAAGTCCAGTTTGACCAAATCTCACATACCAAGGAAAGTTAGGTATCTCAATGATTATAGAGCAAATTTCCAATTTTACCCTCATTTATGAATTGGTACCTTTTAAAATTTATTGTCAAATCTCTCTCACCTTTTTCTCTTCCCAACTTAGCTAGTCAATCTTTCTCATCATTATTAATATGGGCAAAATTGTCACAATCTCATTTATTTGGTCAAAATGGACTTATAAATAGGACCAGAGTGGTATTGAATTATCATATGTATAAAAGAAAAAAAAGTCAAGATTTATATATGTCATAGTTCATAAATCTGACATGCTTTAATTGTTCCAAAAATCTTCTCATCCTTCACTATGTGCATCAACTTTTGAAGCTTGATATGAAATATCCTGCTTAATACTTCTGGTCTATCACAAGGTTTCAATCCATCGTCATTACAATGACGAATTATCTTTGGCCACATTACATTAATGCCTAACTGAAGTTTGTGATATTAAGTCCTCGTGGGAACGATACTTTTCTTATCACTTTATTACTTGATACCGCTCGTATACTTGCGGAGTTATAGGCTTTATAGATGTATTTTTAATTTTTACCAAAAAAAGGAATTTTTAATTTATTAATTAATAATGATTTAATTTAATTTTTCAAATCACAACTCCCAATATATATCATAATGAGTCTTTACTTCCCAAGAATCCTTCACTTCTCATGTCTTTCCTCTACCTATCCTTTGTGTTAACATTATGTAAATATTGATGGTATATTGGAAGTTGTTATTTAATGGTGATGATGATTTGGAATAGCATATAAATGATGATTACGACAGCATTTTAATCAATGATTAAATTACTGTTATGAGGAACGAATCAAACACAACTTCATTTGTAAACTTCTAGTTGTTATTCGTTGCTTCTTCCCAATATTCGTCGTCGTTTTATGCCTTGCATTTATACTATATATGTATATTTATTTATTTATTTACTTGTATATCACTCCCTTTAGTACTTATTATAAGGCACCAACTAACAATTCTCAAAAACCAAGAAAAAAACAATACATAAAAAGATGTGAGTTGTAATATAATATACGGAGTACAATATAAGAATTGCAAGTTGGATTTTAAGTTGGCAATAAGGGCATCAGTTACCATTAGAGGAAGAAAATGTGATTTCAATTAATGAGTTGAAAAAAAAAAAAAAACTACAAAAGTGAAATGACAGTAGGGTTTGCGGCCACTTCGTTGTTGTCATCATTTCATGGCATATCTGTTTAGGTGTTTCACTTTGAAATGGGGCGGAACACTGAGCAGGTAGGTGTCGCATTGTGCAGTCTGAGAACAGGTAATTTATCATGGTTTTAATGCATCCCACTAGCTGTTCAGTTTTAATATATCCAGAAAACTCATTGACAACGTACTTCATATAAAAAACCATCAAAAGTTAAACTGAAAAAGGAATAATTATATAGAAACACAAGTTCAAAGTCCAAGCACATGGCTCTTCACCAAAGCAACTTCAGGATAATCTGGATCTATAAAAACACGAGTTCCACTGAGGACAGGCGAAAGCTCAACACCTACAGTCATAAAAGAAGCATTACCGAGCAGTTATGAATCATACAGGTAAAAGATAACATGTTATAAATGTCAATATAAACCAACCTCTTTTTAATTTGCGCATGATCTACGCATACTGTACTACCACAAAAACTCCTGTACGGCCATTCAAATTTTCCAAGAGTGGAAGTGCACTCTCAAGAGCTTCGCCTTGCAAAATACACCTGACCAGAAATTTCTTCCTGCAATATTGTGTCCACAGAAATTAGACGCTGGATGTTCTCAAAAACAAAATGTGTTCAGTAATATATAAAACTGAATGAAGTAAGCGTAGCTGTCCTCAAGGTCCAAAATCAGTGTCATGGAGTATATTCCAGTAAGGGCCGTTTATGACTGCACGCATGTTGGTTATAAGTGCAGGGGAAAATCCAATATTGAGGACCTTGTATTGAGGAGTGTGTGTGTGTGTAAAACACTCTGTGGAGGAGTAGATATATAAACTCAAGTTCCAGTAAGGGCCCTTAGAGAAAATCCAATATTGAGGAGTAGATATATAAAACATTGACAAATATCATGACAATAAACATTTGATAAAGACAGCTAACCTTCGAATCGGAAAGAACTGCATTGTACATGATCTGACGATGCATCCTCATATCCCAGAAGTTTAAAACAACCTTAACAGTAATGCTTCAGTTGTTGCTTTTACTGTCGAGCTCAAGGAAAGAAATTACATTACACGTAGGTTAGCCCTTTGAAAACAAAACAGAATCCTGGTATGAGGACACCAGAAAGTCTACGCATTATCTCCCGCCTACAAAAAACAGCCAAGCATAAATAACCCTACAAACAGGACGAAAACATGATAAATTCCTGAGTGTTATGGAATAAAATACTAGGCCCATCCAAGGTGTGACCCATCAGGAGACATCTAATACATTTGGGCTTGGAGGCACCAAAGGCCCAGCAAGTCCAAACCCTAACCCTAAGGTAGCCTCTATATATAGTTGGTTAACCTAAAGGGGTACGGATCTTCTAAGCTCTCTCTCAATTGCATATACTGCACACAGAGCACACACACCACCCCCTTGGCTAAACGCCTCCCGTATAATCGAACTACGTGGACTTTGATCCCTCTTCAGGGTACGTAGGCCCTAGGTATCGCTCCTAGGTCAAGTCCTGGTGCTTTGTGATCTCCGATCCTCTTAGGTATCTCATCCATAGATACTTGGGGGAGAGCTATTTGATCCTATATTCACACACTAGCCCACCTAGGGTTAGGGATTTATGTTCTATGACAGAACATTGGCGCCGACAGTGGGGAATTGGTAAAATTCGATTCCTATGGCCAAGAATGGTTTATTCAAGAAGCAGCAATCTCCCAAGAAAGGGGCGATTCAGCTATCTCACGATATTTCAACTGGGGCCCTACGTTCAATAATCAGACGTTTCTACTAGAAAGTGCATCGGGAATAAACTCCTCAGTAGGGTTTGATGATGTCGATCAGATAGATGCTTGGGGCCACCAGCACAAACTCGTTGAAACGTCTAGAATTTATTCTGCAACGTGGCGTTAAGGAACCGAAATTATCGCGGAAGAACAACGTGGCCTTAGAGAAACGGTTTCAGTACATTGTGCAAGGTGATGTTTCGCTAGAACGTGGATAGTAATGGCCGGAAGGGACAGTTTTTCTGGCGTCATCAAGCGAGATCGATTCTCTGTGATTTGTGACTACCATAAAGCAAATATCTGGGGCGACGAAACAGTAACGCCCAGTGTGGAGGCCAACATCTTGGCTTCCCATCCAAAAATCTCGGCGATTCTTCAAGTCCCACCGATCTCACTGGTCTCTAAAACCACGTCAACACAGTCTCTCGTACCCTCAATAACTCTCGCAGATCCAAATCTCGCAGATTCAAATCTCCCATTCTCAATCACACGTTCGCCTTAGTAATTGTGGGGGCATTAAAATAGCAGTCCAAGATGCCACGTCAGCGTCAAAAAGGAGCCGAGTTCATGTCGTGATGCAGTATACTGCCGAGATACCACTTGGTCCTGGGTCCTGCGATGATCCCCGGATCATTCATCAAAGTCGCGTGGATCTTGTTTTAAGGTGGTCCTGTTCAGAATCACGACATTACTGGTCCCAAAAATCGCTCCAGCACAATGACTCTGAGCAACCAGGTCCATGCCTGAAATTTATTGATAAAGGAGGGGGGCAACTTGAGGATTCTGAGAAGTCTTCAACTTCCTCCGGCGAGAGCGGTGGCCATCGTATGGCGGCTTTGGTTCTATAATCGTGAATAACGCCAAAGTCTGACTGAGCAAAACAACCATAACGGATCAGGAGGCCGACCATACTTGATTCGTTTCTTGACCAAAACGCACCAGGATACAATGTCGGGATATATGAGAGTTGGGTTTGCAGCAGTTATCTGGACAGCTAATGCCGGCAAGTGACGCGTGGAAGTCCGACTAAGCAACAGTGGATAAGGTCGATGGAATCAAAGGTTCCATTGCCGAGTTGACAGCTAATCCAGGTATCTCAGTGTTCAAAACCAAGATACCCGCATCTATCCGATGACGGACTCCCCCAGGATCCGTTGCCGAGATACTCATAGCGTGAAGGGACCCTGCAAGGGATGCCGGCATCTAAGATCGTTGTATGACACCGATGGCCGAGATCACGTGAAAAGTAACACGCCTGAGGCCGACAGCCGAGGTGGGGATTTCACGTCGCCCTGCAAAGCCGAGGTTCGACGTTGAGAAGACCAGGGTTGATTTAATAAAACCCTGAATGTAGAGCATTGACGCCGAGATGATTGAAGGTGACGCACAGTATCAGTGCCAATGCCAATGCCGACATACAAATCTCTGGTTAACCGGGATTCCTTCATCTGTTCAAGAAGCGATTAGATAAGAAGCAACGAAAACCGAGATGGTGGGATTTCGACACGCCGAGTTAGCAGTGTATGCAGTGTTCTAACCGGTGTTGTGGTGAGACAAAGCCAAACCGAGATGAATTGAGATGCCGGCTGTAACCATACTGTGAACAAGAGATCGTGGAGCTCTTGAATATATCCCGAGATGTACAGAAATGCCGGGATACCTGAGATACAATGCTGAGATGCTTCATCTGCGACTCTTCACTACTCATATCAGAGATATTGAGCCGAGGTAGATAAAACAAAACCGTTGGAGGCAAGCGCAGCTTTCTCATGCATGGTTTTTGTGTCATGAATAAATGGCCAGAGCGTGTGAAATTGTTTAATGTCTTGAGAGGTGAAGGCATCAGACCTAATGTTTATATGGGCAAGTCGTTGGGCAGCAACTCAAGATGGGATTGTAAGCCGAATGCCGAGGTACACATTCGGTGTTGTCCCAAGATGCCGAGATGTCGAGACGTTGGGGTGTCGAGATGTGTGTGTCGGACCAGGGTTATCTACTCGTTGTCAAGGTGAGCTCGTGTGTGAGTGGCAGCTGGCTGGGCTGAATGGGAGAATGAATGATGGACTTTGGAGGCAAGATCAACTTGTCAAGTTCGAATGATTTATTAAAATCATTAATGCTGAAACCAACCTAGCTACACCTCAAAGCTAAGAGCCAGGTGCTTCTTGGCGAAATGTTTTTCCATGCAAGGGGGTATCGTAGAGCCATCCACAACTACATGAAAGATTTTCAATATTAAAGTTAAAAGTGATCATTCAAAGCTGAGCAGGGAGAGTAATTATCGACAATGAAGCGGCCTGAAGCACCTATGGTTGCCTTTAGGGGTGCTCAGGAATCGAGACCGGACATTTGCTCACATCACAGTTTGGTTCATACTTGTTTGGCTCTTTCTAAAATTAAAGTGGCTTTATATGCTTCAAGAGAAGCAACGAAGGCAATGCCACAATGTGCAAAGGCCTCAAAACTGATTGCCTCAGTAAAGCTATGATGAAGATGGGTTCGATGGAAGGCTATGTAGAAGTATAAACATGGTTATTTGCACACATGATCTTTGTGAAGAATCTGACTAGCTGTGACAATCACTCTATTAATTCTATGATCAATGGTTATATTAAGCTTGGTTTGTTAAATCAGTTTAAATGATCATTTGAACTTGGAAATATTATTCTACATCTTTAGGTGAAGCATGTGAATGCCTTTATTTATTGGATTTCATATAATCATTTCTATATGATTATTTGGGATGTCCTGGGAGCACCGAGATATCCTGGAGCAACGTGATCCTGGAGCTACACACACAGGTTCATCACATATGTTGACCACGGAGGATCCACACCCTCATGTATTCTCTGGTGGCTAATGCGGGTATTGTTACGTGAAGGTTTGAAGAGTAATAAAGTGGGACCATCTGTCAAGGGTTTTAGGTCCCAAGGATGCTTATCTCAGCGTGAAGACCCGAATGCAACAAGAAGATACGTATCTCTTAAGATGTTGCAACGTGATCCTAAAGCTACACATGCAGGTTCATTTACTTCACATTTAAATCCCTTCATGATGATGCTAATGATAGTGTTGATATGTACGGTGACAAGAATATAATACTTGAGTGTGCCTCCCGGTGGGCTCCTATTTTTGAGTTACAAAGCTCAAGTTCACTTTGTTTTATTAATGGAGCATTGCCTACATGCATTCAGTGGAAGTTATATGAGCAATAGTTGATGTGATGGAGAATTCAGAGGAAGAAGTATTATTTTTGTCCAAGTCCTTATGTGGGAAAATGCAATAGAAATGCAGTAGATCAGGTTTTGAAAATTAAACCTGACAGTTCTAGAAAACCTGAGAATGCTGATAATACTTTGACGGCCATCATTGATTTAATTGGTTCAACCAATTCTTGTTGGTGATGATACTTTATGAAAAGAAAAGAAATGTCATTTACTCTATGCTGATTGTTTCTTTTAGTAAATGGGGCAAGGTAGTTAAGTCATTCCAGCTATTGGAGAGGATTGAAAGCCTAGACGTCTAGCTGTATGAGAAGACTTTTTAAAGATGATTCATGGGCTTGTGAAAGAGTCCAGCTTGTTCATTTTGATGGAAAATAAAATGTAAATGATTCAATCAATATGAAGAAAGTGAAAAATCTCCAGCTTATGCTTCATTGACCTGCTATATGAGAACCTCTTCAGATGAATGACCAGCACCTTTGGGAGCCTCCACATTGGAGAAGTTGCTACAATTTTTACAATTGTGGGCAATTTTTCATTTGAATCTACTTTTGCTTCAAAATTTTTATCAGGAGGTGTGGTTCAATATTTGATGAAGAAACTAGCTTATTCCCTTGTGTTATTTCAAAAATCAAGAGATGCAGAAAGTTGGTTTGTGCTAATGCAAAAAATTCTGGCGGTGGTAATGATTAATTGAATCATACTCTTCACGGTCTAGAGCACAAGAAGCTTTGAGACAAGTGGGGTTAAATCTTGCGGAATTGGCTATGGGGTGGTAAATGACAAATGTTATGGTAAATGATAGATGTTGCTGCTAATATTATCTGTCATGTCCTCAGAGACCCTCAAACACTCCAGCAAGCAATGGAATCTGAGATAAAGTATAGCCTTGTAAATTATCATCAAGAGATTATTGATGGGTTCCATTTGCATTGAATCTGGTTAGAATCTCGGCCCGGTGTAAATTTGGAGGCGGACCCCGGTTAAACCGAATCTGGTTAAAATTGGGGATCCGTTTAAAGGCGACAATGTCGCGAATCTATTTCAAATTCCTTTATTGGAATCATTTTTGGAAGGCGGACCCGGTTTAAACTGAATCTAGTTTAAATCTGGGATCCGTATGCAACGGCTACGGCCGCCCAGTTTATAAACATGTAGAAGGCAGGGTAATGAAACCCGTCTTCGAAAATCATGTCCGAAGTAAACATGTATGAATTCTGAGTAAAGAAACTCGTTTTCAAAAATCATGTCAACTTAAACATGTAGAGGGCAGGGTAATCAAACCCGTCTTCCAAAATCATGTACAACTTAAACATGTAGAGGGCAGGGTAATCAAACCCGTCTTCCAAAATCATGTACAACTTAAACATGTAGAGGGCAGGGTAATCAAACCCGTTTTCCAAAATCATGTCCAAGTTAAACATGTAGAGGGCAGGGTAATCAAACCCGTCTTCCAAAATCATGTACAACTTAAACATGTAGAGGGCAGGGTAATCAAACCTGTTTTCAAAAATCATGTACAAGTTAAACATGTAGAGGGCAGGGTAATCAAACCCGTCTTCCAAAATCATGTACAAGTTAAACATGTAGAATTCAGGGTAAAGAAACCCGTTTTCGAAAATCATGTACAAATAAAACATGTAGGAATCCGAGGTATATAAGCTCATTTCCAAAAATCATGTCGAAGGAAAACATGTATAAATTCAGGGTAATAAAACCCATCTTCGAAAATCATGTCAAGTCTGTTTTATACAATTAAATCCAAGCTCCTTAATTGGATCCCGGATAGATTGTGGAGTCCGCCCTTACGAAAGGGACGAAGGCGTACCCCGGCGTAACTGAATCTGGTTAAAACCCGGGTTCCATAGAAATAATGGTCAAAACGTGCATCCTTTGGGACACGGTAAAGCCGAGATAAATTCTGTTTAAAGTTTCGAAGGAATGACTTGGTTTAACTGAATCTAGTTTAAATCCGAGTTCCGTGTAAAGTGTTGAAGATCCCGGTTACACCGAATCTGGTTAAAATCGGGTCTTGTGTAAAGGCGGCAATGCTTCCAAGTCGTGAAAGTCCTTTATTGGATTATTTGCGACGATAATGTCGCCAAATTTATTTGAATGGTTGAGTTCTAGGTAAGCAAGCCCATTTTCACAATTCATAAACCGGAATCTCGGTGTTACAATCTATGTAAAACCGGAATCTCGGTGTTACAATAAATAGCGTGTTATCAATAACCGCCATTGATGCAAACTAGAAAGTTTAATGCAAGCTCGGACAAGTATCCAAAATAAGCACGTTGAACAGTTTGCACAAACAGTAAGTATTTTCCATTTATTGTGATTTACTTACATGTTATCAAATGCAGGAATATAAACCAAACAATTAGCCCGGGAAAATTGCTACGAAAGCAAATTCGGATTCAGGGGATCTCGGAAAGCAGTCAATTAAAATACTAGGCCCATCCAAGGTGTGGCCCATCAGGAGACATCTAATACATTTGGGCTTGGAGGCACCAAAGGCCCAGCAAGTCCAAACCCTAATCCTAAGGTAGCCTCTATATATAGTTGGTTAACCTAAAGAGTACGGATCTTCTAAGCTCTCTCTCAATTGCATATACGCACACGAGCACACACACCACCCCCTTGGCTAAACGCCTCCCGTATAATCGAACTACGTGGACTTTGATCCCTCTTCAGGGTACGTAGGCCCTAGGTATCGCTCCTAGGTCAAGTCCTGGTGCTTTGTGATCTCCGATCCTCTTAGGTATCTCATCCATAGATACTTGGGGGAGAGCTATTTGATCCTATATTCACAGACTAGCCCACCTAGGGTTAGGGATTTATGTTCTATGACAGAACACTGAGTCTAATATAAACATCACATATTTAAGGGTAAAAAGAAAAACTTCACACACAAAATACACCTTTGAATCCGAAAGAACAACATTGAAGGATATAGGACGATGCACCTTAGTGTACGGAATATCCTAGAAGTTAGACACGACCTTTGCAGTGATAGACCAATTGTTGCTTTGTCCATCCAGCGCAAGAAAAGAAATTACATTACAACTGCTCATTGTAATCCAATATGGAATTGTTGAAATTGTTGAAAATAGGATTAAACTGAATCGAGTTTTGCAACTAATCCCAAAATGTAAACCACTCTGGATTATATAGCCACGGTTTGGCAATGCAAGCTTGGGAATTGATGGAAAACATTAACGGCAATGATTTAATGCGTTGCCGATTAGTTCGGCCAATGGTTCGACGGAGCTTATAAATGAAGACAACAGTCCCATGCTCTTTGCATGGGAATACGAACAGTACATGGGAAATATACGCATGATAAATGATCCAGTTGAAGTAAGGGATGAAATAACCAATGACTAAACATTGCCGTTCTGCTTGACAACAGTTAATGATATGAGGAAAGAGTTGACATGGAAATTAACTGGGGAATTCCAGGTAAGATCCAATGAGATTGAATAAAATTGACAGGTTGAACATACAAATGGACCAATAATTGATGGAACATACTTATCCATGGGGTACTGGAATATAACTCCACGGGACTGACATTACATTTGTAACATCCCCAAATTTTAAGATTTTAAATTTGAATATTTTGTGGGAAATTAATTATGAAATTTGGCTCAAAATAAATATGAGAATTAAACGGTGGAATTTGGCCAAATGATTAAATTAATTAGGAATCTATTTACTTATTATATGTAATTATAAGAGTATGGAATATTGGCAAGAGATAAAATGATAAGTTAAAGCCCATTATTCATTACCAAGTTGCAGTCTCCGTCGGCCCAATAAGTAGGAGTAACACACTTTGCCCAACTCTGATATAACCCAAATTAGTCTATTATCTATAAAACCCATTACCTCCTATGCAAAACAGTTTCTTTTTCTTCTCACTGCACGCACGACGGAGCAGCCTGCCAAGGAAAGAAAATATTAGCAGATTAGATTTAACCATACTCCTCCAATAGGTATTATCATTTGGCCTATACACTCTTTAATCATTCTTTAATTAATGAATCAGCTCGTACACGCCATCAGAGGGCAAGAGATCACATTAAGGTCCATTTCTCACTCTCACGTTCTTTAGCCAACACGCAAATGGAGAGAAAGAAGAGTCAGAATTCCTGGACTCATTATTTCTCTTTTGCTTACACGGAAATGCAGAGGAAAGGAGTAGGTAGCGAGAAATCATACCTACTTAATCATCCTTGGAGAGGTCACCACTCCATACTCTCTCTTTATAACCCTTCGGCCAGAGTTCAACAAGAGGCAGAGTGAACGCATAAGGGATAGTGAGAGGAACCGAGGAAGGAGAGAAAGTGAGAGAGGAACATTGGGACTGCGTGTGTGTGTTCTCTAACTCAGTGAAGCTAAGAGGAAGAGAGCAAGAGAGTGAGGGAAAGTCAAATTGTCTTCCCTGTTTTCACATCACCAAAGCAGGGCACGTTGCACGACGGGGGGAACGGCTGTGATTCAATCAAGCGACCAAGGTAACCATCGAGTCCCTCCCTCTAGTTTTCTGCCATACTCAACGCAAGCTTTTGAGTTCAAAGCCATTAGGATCATAACAAGGTCCATATGTGCTTGCTGCCAAAAACGTCATTGCACTTATAAGAATATATATTGATTGTGGTTCCAAAACGCATACGTGTCGCTGAAAGTGGAAAGGATTAGGGAAGTCTAGATCAACAGTTGAACATGAAAACAATAAGAAACTAGCCATCTAGTTAACTGGTGAGGATATAGATATTAAAACCAAAGCTCACTATCAGCGTATGCGTAGTGTTTTAATATCTTGCTGATATATATTTACATAATGCTATACACTTAGAAAATGAGAAGAGAAGGAAATACTTGATTAGTGTAATGTATGTGTGTGTCGCTGTTAAGAAGAGAAGGAGACTATATTGATATAGATTGTCTTGAACACATCGTCGTACAGGGAATGATTAAAGAGGGGTCTTATAAATAAATATATATTTATATATATAAGAAAAAGAAAAAAAAACGTTGGTGGCTGATCTGGGAAATTTCTGGGAAACAGTCGGATTTTTTCATGGACTTTGACTTAGTAAATGGACTTGAAAAATTATGAAATTTTACAGGAATAAAGTAGACATCTTAAGGATTATTTTGATATATAATATGTAATTTTTCAAGTTCTGGACTATGAGAAATTAAGTTTTGAAAATGACCCTCTGATCCTGGACTTGATTTCGGACAGCAGAGAAAGTTTGAGCTATAAATAGATTTTAGATTAAGTCTGGCCCAAGATAGTATTTTTGGTTGAAAATAGACATATTAAGGGTCATTTTGGCTTTGAAATCAACCCAAAAGGAGTTTTATATATTTAATTATGAATTTTTGAAGATCAGTCCATGATTACTGGAAATTTCTGGAGAATGACGAAAATAGAGGATTTTAGGCCCATATTAAATTCCTTAATAAGAAAAGGGATTTAGCAATTATGGACACTTGGGTTGGGCCTATTTTAAATCATCAAAGGAAATATTTAGTGAGTTGGAATTTAATTGTATTTATATTTTATTATTTTAGGTCTAATTGTATCTTGCGCCGGGGAAATTAAGTTTTAGGCGTAGTCGACTACCAGGTAGTAACCTTAATCTTCATATACTCTGTGTGACTTGCGTATGTATGTTTTACCATGTATATTGCATACATTCGGTTATCATCCATTTTTCTTCCAAGCGCTATGGAACCTGAACATGCTGTGTGCATAAACGGGCCTTGCTAGTTCCGGATTGGCTGTGTGCCTTGCTGTGTGCATGATACTGAATGAGATGTGGTTTGAATTTTTATTCGTGGTTGCTTACATGCTTTGTTATACATTTTATATGAGATTAACGGTTACTCGGGATTCAATTTTGAATCCCGCCCCTTTTAAGTCCCCGGCGGTTTATCTAGATCGGAGCGGGGAGACAGAGGTAAGGCTCCGGAGCAAGACTAAAGTGGTGGTAGATGTTGGTGATTTATTTTGGATACATGTATATTTTGGTTACGGGATGACTGTAGTATTTTATTTTGACCTGTCAGACACCATTATCCGGATGACTGTATATTTTGGTCCCTCTGGGGAAAATTTATCTTTCAATATTTTTATCGGTATATTATTGTCCAAACCGATGAATGCTCTGCTGCTAATACTCGATGTGTGACGTTAAATTAACACTGGGATAAATAGTTTAAAAATTGAATATAAGTAAAGGATCACACTACCCGCCACCCGAGAGGGCTGATAAATAATTTGAACTAATATAATTATGGTTAGATGTATAGGAAAAATGATGGACAGTCATTTTGGGTAGATACTATCAAAGGCGAAGAAGAGTCATGGATGCTTTAATATTTTGGATTAATGTTATGTTATGAATTAGCGTATTATTATAAGAATTATTAGCTTGGTTGATTATCATTTCATGGTTATGGTTGCAATTGATATTAATGTGTGGAAATAATATTTTCTTTCGTTGCTTTAAGCTCAATATTGCAATGGCAAGAGGCAAAGGACCGGGTAGACCTAGGCGAGAGCCGGAGACACAAATTCCTAATCCTCAAGATAATAATCTGATACGAGAGATGATGGGATTGATTCGAGAGCGGGGAATATGATACAAGGAATGCGAGCGGAAATAAATGAAATCAGGGCTCGTCAAGACCAAAGGTCCGAGGATCATGAGACTGAGGAGAATAATGGCAACAACGACGATAGTAATCATAATGAACAGGAAGAGTCGCAGATAGACCACCCTAATAACAGGGCAGCAGAAACATCAATCTACTGGGTATCTAAATTCTCTGTCCCGCTACTCCACCTATCATAGAAGTCCCAATGCTGAGAGTAGCTTAGCAAATGTCCTGCTTCGCGGCTTAAAGTTTGAGATCAGGGAAAAGCTTATAGCTAGACAGTTTCATGTGCTAAGCCAGGCTGTAGAAGAGTGCAGAATTGTTGAACGGAACTTGAAGGAATTATATGATTCCAGGAGACCTTTTCCCCGTAGTGACTCTAATCATGGAAGCTCCTCTCAAAAAAGAAAAGGGTCATGGAATAAGAATCGTGGTAGTTCTAAAAAGCCTTTTCAATCTGGATCTGGTCAGTCAAATTTCAGGAGGCCTGTAGAGCCTCAGACATGCAATAAATGTGGGAAATCACACCCTGGATCTAATTGCGATGGGCGTATTATCTGTTATGTTTGTCGCAAGCCAGGGCATATCAGTCGCGACTGTCCACAGCAAACTGCTGAGAGGCGACCCCAGAGTCAGGGCCGAGTGTTTGCTATGACTCGGGAGGATGCACGTAGATCTCCTGAATTGCTACAAGGTACGATTACTTTTCATGGTTGTTTATTACATGCCTTGTTTGATTCTGGAGCAGTCACTCTTTCATAGCATATGATTGTGTTAGACGTATGAATTTGAATGTTCATGAATTGCCTTATGATATGATTGTGTCTACTCCATTGGGAGTCAAATCCAAAACTGCTAATGTTTGTCTAAAGCGTATTGTGATTGTGGATGGATATGAGTCCACCGTGGATCGATTTGCTTACCGTTGCATGAAATCGACATTATTTTGGGATTAAACGGTTGTGACCAATAATGTTGTACTAGACTTTGGCAATAGAAAGGTCATTTGTCTGATCAACACCAAAATCTTTATGCCAAAGCAAGCCTTGGTTTTCTTACGCGCTGCGAGGTAGAACAGTGTATTACGCAAGGGTGCCAGGGATACGTGGTTTTCTTTTCGGCACAGGCGGAGTCAGAACCTTCTCTGGATGAAATACTCGTGGTAAGGGAATTTCCCGACGTTTTTCCGACGATATCGGTGGGTTACCACCCGAGAGAGAGGTGGAGTTTGCTATTGACCTTGTACTGTCTTGGACCGATTTCTAAAGCGCCCTACCGCATGGCACCAAATGAAATGGCTGAGTTAAAGAAGCAGATAGAAGAATTACTTGAAAAGGGGTTTATTCGCCCTAGTGTTTCGCCTTGGGGAGCCCCAGTCTTATTCGTGAAAAAGAAAGACGGCAGTTTGAAACTCTGTATTGACTACAGGGAACTGAACAAGGTGACCGTGAAAAATAAATATCCTCTTCCTAGAATTGACGACTTGCTAGATCAGTTATCTGGTTCCTGTATATTCTCAAAGATTGATTTACGTTCGGGGTACCATCAGCTTCGGGTCAGAGCTGAGGATATTCCGAAGACTGCTTTCAGGACCAGGTATGGGCACTATGAATTTCTTGTGATGCCGTTTGGCTTGACAAATGCTCCTGCTATCTTCATGGACTATATGAACAGAATCTTCCGACCATACCTAGATCAGTTCGTAGTGGTATTTATCGATGATATCCTGATCTATTCAAAGAGTCGGGAGGAACATGAGGATCATCTGCGGCTTGTATTAAATATTCTGAGGGAGAAACAACTCTATGCCAAACTTAGTAAATGTGAGTTTTGGCTTTCTGAGGTTAAATTTTTGGGCCACGTAGTTTCTGAAAATGGTGTTTCAGTGGACCCTAGTAAAGTGGAAGCAGTGTTGAGCTGGAAAAGGCCAGAGACAGTTACTGAAATACGTAGTTTTCTCGGTCTAGCGGGGTATTATCGCCGCTTCATACAGAATTTTTCCCGAATAGCATCGCCATTGACGAAGCTCCTGAGGAAGAACCAGTCTTTTGTGTGGGACGATCGTTGTGAGGAGAGCTTCCAGATACTGAAGGAGAAGTTGACGACCGCGCCTGTATTGATTATCCCAGATCCGAGTCAGACCTATGTGGTTTATGATCCGGAGCTTGTTGCGATTGTATTTGCTTTGAAGATATGGCGACACTATCTCGTATGGCACCACTATTGAGCATCTTGTGACCACAAGAGCCTCAAGTATCTGTTTGACCGAAGGAGCTTAATATGAGGCAACGTAGATGGATGGAGTTGCTGAAAGATTATAACCTGGAGATCAAATACCATCCAGGTAAAGCTAATGTTGTCGCAGATGCTTTAAGCAGGAAGACTGTGCAGGTAGCATACATGATGATGAAAGAGCATAAGCTTCTAGAAGACTTCAGAGATCTAAATGTGTCAGGCCGCACCTTTGTGAACAGAGAAGCAGATCGTAGAATATATTTGGCTAATCTCCTTGTCAGTCAAGAGGAGAATAATCTGAGTGCAGAAATAGAAGAAGCTCAGGGGCAGGATGATCTAGCAATATCCATTCGAGATAAAATTGCTCAGGGTGAAGCAACGGATTATGATATATCATCGAATGGGTTGATCCGATTTCAGAAACGAATTTATGTGCCGTCTAGAGATGATTTGAGACAGAAGATTCTAGATGAGGCTCACAAGAGCGAGATACACGATTCATCCAGGTGCAGTCAAAATGTATCGAAATTTGAGATCACAATTCTGGTGGCCGGGGATGAAGAAGGAAATATCAGAATATGTGGCTAGATGTTTGACTTGCCAGAAGGTAAAGATTGAACATCAGCGACCAGGAGGACTCTTGCAGGGACTGGAGATTCCCGAGTGGAAATGGGAGAATGTGACCATGGATCTGGTAGTGGGTCTACCCAAGATCAGGCATTTGGATGCAATCTGGGTAATCGTTGACCGACTCACTAAGTCTGCTCATTTTCTTCCTGTCAGCGTCAATTACTCTCCCGAGAAACTGGCAGAGATTTATATTCGAGAAATAATCAGACTTCATGGGACACCAAAGAGTATTATCTCTGATAGAGATCCTCGGTTTACTTCTCGATTCTGGCAAGCTTTACATCAAGCAATGCGGACAAAGTTGAAGTTCAGTACTGCCTATCATCCCCAGACAGATGGGCAATCGAGAGGACAATCCCATTACTTCGGAAGATATGTTGCGTGCTTGTGTCTTGGATTTCAAAGGAAATTGGGATCAATACTTACCTCTCGCTGAATTTGCCTACAATAACAGCTTATCATGCTAGTATACGATGGCTCCGTATGAAGCTCGTATGGACGGAAATGTCGATCACCTCTTTGTTGGACCGAGTTATACGAACGGAAGTTGTTTGGACCGAAATGGTAGATGAAACTTCCGAACATATCAACTTAATCAAAAAGAGGCTCCTAGCGGCTCAAAGTCGTCAAAAGAGTTATGCAGATAAGAGAAGGAGACCTCTAGAATTTAATGAGGGTGATCACGTATTTTTGAAGATATCTCCGGTTACTGGAGTGGGAAGAGCCTTAAAACGTAAGAAATTAAGTCCTCGATATGTCGGTCCTTTTGAGATATTGAAAAAGCGAGGATCAGTGGCTTATCAGTTAGCATTGCCACCAAGTCTGAGTAGGTTGCATGATGTTTTCCATGTCTCTCAGCTAAAGAAATATCAACCAGACCCAAAGCATATCCTTGAGTATGAGGATGTTGAGGTACATGAAGATCATACCTTTGTAGTAGAGCCTGAACGGATTATTGATTATCAAGAGAAGCAGCTCAGGCGCAAGAATATCCCTTCTGTGAAGGTGGTATGGAAAGGGTTATCTCCTAGGGAAGCGACGTGGGAGACAGTTGAGGAGATGAAAAAGAAATATCCAGAATTTATGTCTAAGAGCATGGTAAATGTATAGACAAATTTCGAGGACGAAATTTATTTTTACGGGGGAAGAAATGTAACATCCCCAAATTTTAAGATTTTAAATTTGAATATTTTGTGGGAAATTAATTATGAAATTTGGCTCAAAATAAATATGAGAATTAAACGGTGGAATTTGGCCAAATGATTAAATTAATTAGGAATCTATTTACTTATTATATGTAATTATAAGAGTATGGAATATTGGCAAGAGATAAAATGATAAGTTAAAGCCCATTATTCATTACCAAGTTGCGTCTCAGTCGGCCCAATAAGTAGGAGTAACACACTTTGCCCAACTCCGATATAACCCAAATTAGTCTATTATCTATAAAACCCATTACCACCTATGCAAAACAGTTTCTTTTTCTTCTCACCGCACGCACGACGGAGCAGCTCGCCAAGGAAAGAAAATATTAGCAGATTAGATTTAACCATACTTCTCCAATAGGTATTATCATTTGGCCTATACACTCTTTAATCATTCTTTAATTAATGAATCAGCTCGTACACGCCATCGAGAGGGCAAGAGATCACATTAAGGTCCATTTCTCACTCTCACGTTCTTTAGCCAACACGCAAATGGAGAGAAAGAAGAGTCAGAATTCTGGACTCATTATTTCTCTTTGCTTACACGGAAATGCAGAGGAAAGGAGTAGGTAGCGAGAAATCATACCTACTTAATCATCCTTGGAGAGGTCACCACTCCATACTCTCTCTTTATAACCCTTCGGCCAGAGTTCAACAAGAGGCAGAGTGAACGCATAAGGGATAGTGAGAGGAACCGAGGAAGGAGAGAAAGTGAGAGAGGAACATTGGGACTGCGTGTGTGTGTTCTCTAACTCAGTGAAGCTAAGAGGAAGAGAGCAAGAGAGTGAGGGAAAGTCAAATTGTCTTCCCTGTTTTCACATCACCAAAGCAGGGGCACGTTGCACGACGGGGGGAACGGCTGTGATTCAATCAAGCGACCAAGGTAACCATCGAGTCCCTCCCTCTAGTTTTCTGCCATACTCAACGCAAGCTTTTGAGTTCAAAGCCATTAGGATCATAACAAGGTCCATATGTGCTTGCTGCCAAAAACGTCATTGCACTTATAAGAATATATATTGATTGTGGTTCCAAAACGCATACGTGTCGCTGAAAGTGGAAAGGATTAGGGAAGTCTAGATCAACAGTTGAACATGAAAACAATAAGAAACTAGCCATCTAGTTAACTGGTGAGGATATAGATATTAAAACCAAAGCTCACTATCAGCGTATGCGTATCTGGATGTATATATGCAGTGTTTTAATATCTTGCTGATATATATTTACATAATGCTATACACTTAGAAAATGAGAAGAGAAGGAAATACTTGATTAGTGTAATGTATGTGTGTGTCGCTGTTAAGAAGAGAAGGAGACTATATTGATATAGATTGTCTTGAACACATCGTCGTACGGGGAATGATTAAAGAGGGGTCTTATAAATAAATATATATTTATATATATAAGAAAAAGAAAAAAAAACGTTGGTGGCTGATCTGTGAAATTTCTGAGAAATAGCCGGAGTTTTCATGGATTTTGACTTAGTAAATGGACTTGAAAAATTATGAAATTTTACAGGAATAAAGTAGACATCTTAAGGATTATTTTGATATATAATATGTAATTTTTCAAGTTCTGGACTATGAGAAATTAAGTTTTGAAAATGACCCTCTGATCCTGGACTTGATTTCGGACAGCAGAGAAAGTTTGAGCTATAAATAGATTTTAGATTAAGTCTGGCCCAAGATAGTATTTTTGGTTGAAAATAGACATATTAAGGGTCATTTTGGCTTTGAAATCAACCCAAAAGGAGTTTTATATATTTAATTATGAATTTTTGAAGATCAGTCCATGATTACTGGAAATTTCTGGAGAATGACGAAAATAGAGGATTTTAGGCCCATATTAAATTCCTTAATAAGAAAAGGGATTTAGCAATTATGGACACTTGGGTTGGGCCTATTTTAAATCATCAAAGGAAATATTTAGTGAGTTGGAATTTAATTGTATTTATATTTTATTATTTTAGGTCTAATTGTATCTTGCGCCATCCATTTTTCTTCCAAGCGCTATGGAACCGGAACATGCTGTGTGCATAAACGGGCCTTGCTGTGTGCCGTGCCCGGCAGTCTGTGCTGTGTGCTATTAGGACTGCTGCGATCATGCTTGTGTGCTATTAGGACTGCTAGTTCCGGATTGGCTGTGTGCCTTGCTGTGTGCATGATACTGAATGAGATGTGGTTTGAATTTTTATTCGTGGTTGCTTACATGCTTTGTTATACATTTTATATGAGATTAACGGTTACTCTGGGATTCAATTTTGAATCCCAGCCCCTTTTAAGTCCCCTGGCAGTTTATCTAGATCGGAGCAGGGAGACAGAGGTAAGGCTCCGGAGCAAGACTAAAGTGGTGGTAGATGTTGGTGATTTATTTTGGATACATGTATATTTTGGTTACGGGATGACTGTAGTATTTTATTTTGACCTGTTTATCGTATATTATTGTCCAAACCGATGAATGCTCTGCTGCTAATACTCTGATGTGTGACGTTAAATTAACCTGGGATAAATAGTTTAAAAATTGAATATAAGTAAAGGATCACACTACCCGCCACCCGAGAGGGCGAGGCCGGTAGGGGTGTTACAACATTAAACCGTAGGATTTGTTTTTCCATGGATAAGTAGATCCACGTCGGAGCATGATTGGCCCAATAAGATGAGGAGATTTATCCAAATGGGATGACACTGTGTACCAATTAGTTGTAAGACACAAGGTTTAGAGATATATATTTGATTGATTGATGATGATTGATTGATTGATATTTGATACAAGAAACAAAATTATAATGACTCAAACTTTTTAAATACAACAAAAATGTTATCTAATCAAATACACAACAAATAATACGTCAAACATGACACCAAAAAAGCTCATCTTAATCAAATAATTTAAAAAATGCAAACAAATTTACTCAAACAATTTAAACAACAAAAACATATCAAGCAACTTAAAATACTCGAAATTCCATTAAGTTAAAGAGTTATGAAAATACAAGATATGAACCAAGTAGGAACGGTGAATGAGCATGACAAGAAAAAGAATCAAATAAAAACAAATGAGAGCAGAGACACATGGAAAAATCAAAAAATAGAAGAATAATATAATTTCCATTACATAATTCATACATAGTACAAAAAAGAAAAATTAAATATCAAGTATTAAAATAAATAAATGTTAGCTCCAATTGATGTTTTGATGATAACTAAGATTTTAAATAAGATATACAATGAAGAAAGAAAAAGAAAATATCATAACTTAGTCGAAATCACGTTTTATCAGAAAAATCAAGTTGCTGTCAGAAAACCTCGAGTCGATAGATAGCCTCGAGTCAATACATTGATGAATAAACATAAGATCGACGTTTACCTCGAGTCAGATAGTTAGCCTCGAGTTAATTCATTGATAAATAAATATAAGATCCTCATTTGCCTCGAGTCTACAAGAAACCTACCTCGAGTCAGCAGCCTCGAGTCTAAAGAATCTCCACCTCGAGTCATCATCAATTAGAACATATAAAAGAAGCTCGAGTTAGATGAGTTACCTCGAGTTCAGCTATTTGAAAATATAATGATATATCGCTATTACCTCGAGTCGCCTGAAAATCTGCCTCGAGTTAGTTGCCTCGAGTCAAAAGATAAACTGCCTCGAGTCAACATACATTTACATATTTTAAAGAATCATAAAGCGCCTCGAGTTTATCATGTATGCCTCGAGTCTATTACTCAATGAGACTCGAGCCTCCAGGAATTGTGCCTCGAGTTAACAAGCTCGAGTTGAGTTTCGCCTCGAGGTAATCATGTCTCTGTTTTATTCATAGATTGCTATGTGTTGCGATTGAATGAACTATTTCTTATACAAATCATACTTTCCGTTATGAATACTTGTTATCAAACGAAAACAGTTTGTTAAGTGAGTTTCAGGTAATCAGATGTTGAATCTTCAAATCTTGCGTAAAGCAAGTGTTGTGTCAGAAGCATTTAATACGAACCAGTTCTAAAACACGAAAGAAGAACATGGATATCTGAGCCTCAAGAAAGTAATTCAAATTACTTTATCAATACTGTGAAAGTCTAAAACAGGCAAATAACGGATGACAACTAAGGATATTCAACAATCTCAGAATCCTACGAAGAAACAGAGAGCAACGGATACATGTATATCTCACAACGGATACATGTATATCTCACAACGGCTCTTTGCTCAGTTTCACAACGAATCTTTGCTCAGTCTCACAACGGCACAAATGAAACTCACTATAAAAGGAAAAGGCATTCAATTTCGCCAACCACCGAAAATATACTGCGCATTGAATTTGAATCTATCCAATTTATTGTTTCTACTGTTCCATTAATATCTCAGGATATTATTCAGTACTTCAGTGTTTAGTTATTATCTACTCAGTGAGGAGTGCATTGTTCTTATATACAATTGTTTTACTTTTGATTGTGGGACTTAAGGTTGTGGAACCTTAAGAGTGGGTGTAAGTTTACAACCAGTAAGGGGGAGTGAGTCCAAGAGAGTAGGATCATCCTTGTGTTGTAATCTTGTTTCGATAAGATTAGTAAAATACCCAAGGCGTTCTTGGGGACTGGATGTAGACCAAAGTCTTGGGTCGAACCAGTATAAATTTGCACGGTGCTCATTTACGATTCAGTCATTGTTCTACTTCAATATACGCAAAAAAAAAATAATTAGAAATCACCTATTCACCCCCCCTCTAGGTGATATTCCTCTTTCATTTGGTATCAGAGCTTTGGTTTCTCAGGTGGGCTTAACATCCCGAGAAAAAGATCATGGAAGGAATATTACCTGATGGTGCTTCAATCAACCGACCACCAGGCTTCAATGGCGAACATTACTCGTTTTGGAAAGCAAAGTTCAAGGTGTTCGTCTTGGCAACCGAATATGGTCTCGGCAAGTAATAGAAAACGGTGATTATGTTCCTACAAGAAATGAAGGTGGTTTCCTTGTTCCAAAAACAGAAGACGAATTCGATGATAGCGATAGAAGGAAAGTCACACTCAACAGCAAGGCCGTTTTAATGCTTCAAAGTGCACTTAGCCAGAAGGAGTACTTTCGTATATGCAACCTGACAACTGCAAAAGAGATGTGGAAGGCTTTGGAAATCGCTTATGAAGGAACCTCCGGCATCAAAGAAAACCGAATCAATACTCTCACTGCTGAGTATGACTTATTTCGAATGAAGTCCGGGGAAACTATTGCCGAATTTCAACTTCGATATACACATCTGACAAATCAATTGGCAGCCCTGGGTAAGATTTATGATCAGCGCTCTCAAGTCAGAAAGATTCTTAATGTTCTGACTAAGGATTGGGAGGCAAAGGTTACAGCAATAGAAGAAGCACGAGGTGAATCAATGGGGTCAGTTGCAGCCTTGTTCGGTAGCTTATCTAAACATGAGAGCAAGATAAGATTCAGGAAGGGTCTAGAAGAAATCAACCATAACAAGAGCAAGGGTGTTGCTCTTAATGCTGAAAAAGAGAAGGAAGTAAAGGAAGATGATATTGACGAGGATGTTGATGAAGAATTAGGAATGATGGTCCAAAGGTTCAAAAAGCTATATAAGAGGAATCAAGGATTCAGAAATAGGTTCCAAAAAGGAGGAAGCTCAAGCAGAAGTGAATACAAGAATAAAGATCAAATCATCTGCTATGAATGCGACAAACCAGGTCACTACAAATCTGAATGCCCACAACTGAAAGGAAATGAGAAGGATAGAAAGAAGAAATTTCCTCACTTCAAAAAGAAAGCATATGTATCCTCTATCTGGGGAATGGGTCTTCAGAAGAAGAAAGTGATAATGATGAAGAATCAGCAAATGTGTGTCTGGTCGCAGAGGAAGAAAAGTTCAACAACGACAATGAGGTAAGAGACTCACAACCTTCATATGATGAACTGCTTAATGAATATAATGTTATACAGTCTGAATATGAAATGCTTGCTGGAAAATGTTTTGATTTGAAAAGAAGAAGTATTACTCTTGAACAAACAAGTCAAAAATATCTCATCCCATAACATTATCTGTGATGATTGTTTAGATTTAGAAAAGAGAAATTCTTATCTTACAAAAACTCTAGAGAAATTCACTAAAGGAAGTGAGATGCTAAGTGTAATTTTAAAAGCCTAAAGATTCACAAATGATCGATCAGGTATAGGGTATAATCCCATTTTTGACAAACGAAAGGGTAGAAAGAAAAAGGGTGAAAAGCTATATCTTAAATATTTCCAGAAAACTGTCCATACCTCTAATCCTTTTGCGCATTGTAATTACTGTAATCGCAAAGGTCATAGCACTTCATCTTGTTTTCATAGAAAAGATAAAAGAGATAGGCGCCTGTAGGAAATTATCAGTGGGTACCTAAGGGAACTTATGTTTCTCAGTTCCAAACTAACCTCAAAGGACCCAAGAAAAGGTGGGTACCTAAAACCTGATCTCTCTTGACTTGCAGGTATGTCTGAGTGCATCTAAAACAAATAAATGGTATATTGATAGTGGATGCTCAAGACACATGACAGGAGATCAAGCTAAATTTATAGCAATGAGATCAAAGGATGGTGGAAGAGTCACTTTTGGAGGAAATCAATCCGGCAAAATCACTGGAGTTGGAGAAATCGGAACAAAGGATGGACCACAGATTAAAGATGTCTATCTGGTGGAAGGACTCTGTCATAATCTTCTAAGCGTCAGCCAGAGTGCAGATAAAAACAATTGGATTCTTTTTGATTCAGAAGAATGCCTCATTGTCAGTAAGAATGATCTCCCAATAGACAAAGGTAAATTGAAAACTTTATTCAAAGCACCTAGGGAAGGTAATTGCTATACATTAGAACTGCCTAAGATTAATTCCGAAAGATGTTTTGTTAGTAACTTGGATGAAAGTCGGCTATGGCATAAACGACTTGCTCATGTTAACATGTTACGCTTAGACAAATTAATAAGAAAAGATTTAGTTATTGGTCTGCCCAAAGTCCGTTTTGAAAACAACATGATATGTGATGCTTGTCAAAAGGGCAAACAAACAAAATCTTCTTTTAAGAACAAACCTGAAATATCAACAAATCGTCCTCTTCAATTACTTCACATGGACTTAGTAGGACCTGCTAGAGTAAGAAGTCTTGGTGGTAATTTATATACCTTAGTTGTTGTAGATGATTATTCTCGTTTTACATGGACAATGTTCATGTCATCAAAGGATGAAACATTTGATCTATTCACTGTTTTCGCCAATAAAGTGCAAAACGAGAAAGGTATTTATATTTCAGCTATTCGAACCGATCATGGAGGAGAATTTGAGAACCAAGCCTTTGCTGAATTTTGTGATTGTCACGGAATCGATCATAACTTCTCAGCACCAAGAACGCCTCAACAAAATGGTGTGGTTGAGAGGAAGAATCGAGTGCTTACAGAGATGGCTCGAACAATGCTTAACGAAAATCAAACATCACAAGTCTTCTGGGCGGATGCAATGAATACAACAAGTTACATATAAAACCGAGCCTATTTACGAAAGAAGTTTAAAAAGACTCCTTATGAGCTTTACAAAGGAAGGAAGCCCAACCTAGCTCATCTACACATCTTTGGCTGTAAGTGCTATGTACACAACAATGGTAAGGACAATCTGGGTAAGTTTGATTCAAAAGCTGATGAAGGCATTTTTCTTGGATATTCAAGTAGGAGTAAAGCCTATAGAGTTTTTAATAAACGTATTCGCATAGTTGAAGAATCTATCCATGTTGTTTTCTGCGATTCCAAAATTAATGAGCCTATAGATGATGATGATGAACCAGCTCACAAAAATGATCGAATTCAATAGAGAATTCAGATCAATCTCAACCTAAGGCTTGGAAGTTTATTAGGAATCATCCTCTGGACCAAGTCATAGGTGATGTAAATCAATGAGTAAGAACTAGAAAAAACACTTTGAATGAAGTAACCTTTTCTGCATTTATATCAAACATCGAACCCTCTAAGATTGATGAGGCCCTCTCAGATAATGATTGGGTCATCGCAATGCAAGAGGAACTGCATCAATTTGATAGAAATCAAGTTTGGGACCTGGTACCTAGGCCCAAGGACCATCCGGTCATTGGAACCAAATGGGTATTCAAAAACAAACGTGATGAATATGCCATTATAGTCAGAAATAAGGCTAGACTTGTTGCCAAAGGCTATAATCAGGAAGAAGGAATTGATTATGAGGAAACGTATGCTCCAGTGGCTAGATTGGAGGCAATACGTGTACTCTTAGCTTTTGCTTGCATCAAAGAATTTAAACTTTATCAAATGGATGTTAAAAGTGCATTTCTGAATGGTTTTATACAAGAAGAGGTTTATGTAGAACAACCACCGGGTTTTGAAAATGAACATTTTCCTGAACACGTT
Source organism: Acacia pycnantha (assembly GCA_025563575.1). Classification (NCBI taxonomy): domain Eukaryota; kingdom Viridiplantae; phylum Streptophyta; class Magnoliopsida; order Fabales; family Fabaceae; genus Acacia; species Acacia pycnantha. Next base: position 1,695,567 of record JAMWYP010000154.1, read on the forward strand.
TTTCGGCTCAAAAAGGCATTGTATGGTCTGAAACAAGCTCCACGAGCTTGGTATGAAAGACTAAGCAAATTTTTGTTAGAACAGGGATTCATTAGAGGAAAAACGGACACCACACTCTTTATTAAAAATAATAAACTAAGTGAAATCTTGGTTGTGCAAATATATGTAGATGATATTATCTTTGGGTCTACTAACGAATCTCTATGTAAATAATTCTCAAAGAAAATGCAGAACGAATTCGAAATGTCAATGATGGGGGAGTTGAAGTATTTTCTCGGTCTACAAATTCAACAAAGAAAGGATGGAATATTTATTTCACAGACAAAGTATCTTCGAGATTTGCTCAAAAAATTCGGACTAGAGCATTGTAACGGTGCTATACACCAATGAGCTCCACTGCTTCTCTAGACGCTGATGAAGAAAAGGGACAAAGGAATCACATGCCGAGCATGTGAAAAGAATTTTTCGCTATCTCTCAGACACAAAGGAGCTTGGCCTATGGTTTCCAAAGGGACAACAAGAATTTCTGGTTGCATATTCAGACTCTAATCATGCTGGCTATAAAACTGATCGAAAGAGCACTAGTGGTCAATGCGAGTTTCTCGGAGGATCACTAGTATCATGGTTTAGTAAAAAACAGACCTCAGTGGCTGTATCTTCAACAGAAGCTGAATACGTTGCTGTCTCCAGTTGTTGTGCACAAGTCTTGTGGTTAAAACAACAGTTATCTGATTTAGGCGTGTATGTAAAGGAGATTCCAATTCTCTGTGATAACATCAGTACAATTAGTCTTGCAAAAAATCCAGTTCAACATACAAGAACAAAGCACATTGATGTGAGACATCATTTCATCAGAGATCATGTGCAAAAGAAGGATATTAAAGTAATGTTTATTCCCACACATCTACAACTCGCGGACATTTTCATAAAACCATTGGCAAAGGATCAATTTACCTTTATCAGAAGAGAATTGGGAATGGTTAATCCCAATGAGTTGTAAGTTATCACTTATTTAATGTTAGCTTTATGTATTTGATGATCAAACAATCACTAACTTAAGCATCGGAGTGTTTAGTTGTGTTTTATGCAGGATGATGTATAAGTATTCAAACCTCGAGTCAACTGATTGTGCGCCTCGAGTCATGATCTATCGAGCATCTAAAAGAACTCAAACAGAAGCGAATTTACCTCGAGGCAGACACAAAAAACTCTAGTCAAAATACAAACAGAGTGTTGGAACAATAGAAAGCAGTTTTTACCTCGAGTTAATTTCTCAACCTCGAGTTTAAACGGAAACAGAAAGACAGATGAATAGAGAACAGCTTTTGCCTCAAGTCTGTAAGTATGACCTCGAGTTTCGAATTTAAATCATGGAATTACAAAATTTATTTTCACAACCTCGAGTTACATAGTATCACCTCGAGTTGTATACCTCGAGTCTACTAATTGTACCTCGAGGTAAAATTCAAAATTCATGAATCGTTTCTTTATTCGTTTCTCTCTCCCGCGTCTTTTCATATCTCTCATTTCTCTCTCTTTGATCTCTGCTTCATTTCACTCTCACTTCTCTCTTTCTCCCAATTCGAAACCCTAATCCAAAATGTCTCCCAAAATGAAAAATCCCAAGGTTTCAACAGGATCAAAATCCAAAGATCCAGACCCTGATTTTACCACCTCCAAGTCTCATTCTGCTACTCAATCGGAACGACCTCAACGAGTAAAAATGGCTCCTAAACGATTCCGTCCTAAGGTCTCATTCGAAGAAGAAAATCAGCGCAATCCAAAGAAGTTGCGAATCGAAGAACCAGCAGAAAATCCGCCGAAAAACCCGTTGACAAAAAGGCTCGTCGAGAAACAAAAGGAGGTGGTTGCTTCCAAACCCCTCCATCAAAGAAGAAATATGCTATCGCTTCGTCTGATTTTAGGGGTACCTCTCAAAGTCAAGGAGGATCAGTGTCATTATCCAAAACCTCAAGACCATCGGATCTCCGGTCAAGGCATCTGTCTCTGCCTCCAAAAGCTCAGAATCTGCTTCAAAGGTATCTGAGTTACCCTCAATCCTTTCGATTTATCAAACTCTTAGCCCTCCTGCAGACTTTGATAATACCATTATGCTATTTTCAACCGAGGATAGGAATAAGTTTTGTAAGGATTATGCTTCTAGGAATTTCTGCCCTGTTGTCTCTGTAAACCTGGAAAAGCTAAGGTCTGAATGTAACTTGGATTTATCACCCTGGTACCAGAATTATGCATCCTTTCTAGGAATTCATGTCTCCTATAGTCCAACCATAGTTAGAATCTTCTATTTTAATATGACTGTGCACACTTTATTGGATAAACACAATCACATTGCTGAGGAGAAAATTTTCACTACTGTGAGACGAAAACGAATTGAAATTACCCCTGATTACTTGAATAACTTATTGCAAATTTCAGATCCACCCCCTTTTCCTCAAGTACATTATGATAATGAACAAATTTTCAAAATTCTCCGCCCAGATGACCCTGTGAGTGAACCCATAGGATCCCTTTCCTTTAGTCCTGCCCAATTGCCACCTAAACATCGGGTCTTGTGGTATATCTACTCAAGGAACTTTGTTCAGAAAGGCAAAAATTTCACTCATTTCACCCAAAAAGACTATACCATGTTTTCTTCCTTTGTGGACCAGGTTCCTCATAACCTTGGTCACTGGATCTTTGGGGAAATGAAAAAGTATGTCATGCATTCAAAGAAGAAATCTCCAATCCCTTTTCCTAGCTTAGTGTCTGTCATTTTATTCCATGAAAGAGTTTGGTACTTGGAAAAGGATGAGGTAGCTAAGACACCAGAAGAGTTTGGTCAACATATTCTCAACCTAATGAGAATCAATTTCCAAGAAGGGTCTGGCCAGTCTAGAACTTCTGCACCCTCCAGGTCCAAAACTTCCAAACCAAGAGCTCCTGCTTCTAGCCAACGTCCAAATCTTCCTGAACCTGGCCCTGAAATCTCCTCTCCTCCTAATCCATTCTCTCTAGGACCACATCTAAAAGCCATTGTGGAAAAAGCCATTGCAGACAGTCTAGACCCTATTCATATCTCACTGGCAGCTCAAAATTCTCTTGCGGTGAAATTGGAATTTGAAATAGGCAAATTGGTTCAAAAGGCCACTAGCATTGAAGACAACCAAGAGGTTCTCCAAGAGGATGTTGAGACATTAAAAGATAAAGTTGACAATATGTATGGACATCTGGATGATTATGGACAGTCCATTACCAATATGCATAATACTCTCTGGAGCCTAACTCATAAGTTTGAAAAATTTATGGCTGGTAGCTCTTCATCCACAATTCCATCTACCAAACCACCTTCACCTTCCTCTCCTTCTCCATCTTTTGCCTTTCACACCTCTCCTGTCCTCACATCTTCTGATATTCCAGTCTCTCTACCTCCTCACACTTCTGTTCCTTTCAACATTACCTACTCTGGCTCTTCTACAGCAGAGTTGTTTGGAGAGGATGACCTAGACCACCTTCTTTCCACCTCTTCCCTTCTTTCCCCTTCCTCTTTCATTTCTGTTCCTACCACCATTTCTTTCCTCTCTTCCTCTCCTCTACCATTCCCTAGTTCCTCTCATCCTTTTTCCTCTCAATACCAAAAATCTCCTCTATAACTTCCTTCTTTTTGATGGATGCCAAAGGGGGAGAAGCTTCAAGAGAAAGAAGATACAAAGAAAGAAGAAAGAAGAAAATGCAGCAATGATATTTTGCCCCATGTTTTCACTTTCCTGTTACAATATTATTTTGTTGTCTTTTGTTCTTAAACACTGTGTTTACTTATGACTTATGTTAAAGACATTATCTGGTTAAAATTTTAGGCTATCACTCTCAATTCTCTACAGTAATGTTTTAATTCAAACTGCCTCACTAATAAAGCTTACCTTCTTTCTCAAAATCTTGTCATCATCAAAAAGGGGGAGAATGTTAGCTCCAATTGATGTTTTGATGATAACTAAGATTTTAAATAAGATATACAATGAAGAAAGAAAAAGAAAATATCATAACTTAGTCGAAATCACGTTTTATCAGAAAAATCAAGTTGCTGTCAGAAAACCTCGAGTCAGATAGATAGCCTCGAGTCAATACATTGATGAATAAACATAAGATCGACGTTTACCTCGAGTCAGATAGTTAGCCTCGAGTTAATTCATTGATAAATAAATATAAGATCCTCATTTGCCTCGAGTCTACAAGAAACCTACCTCGAGTCAGCAGCCTCGAGTCTAAAGAATCTCCACCTCGAGTCATCATTAATTAGAACATATAAAAGAAGCTCGAGTTAGATGAGTTACCTCGAGTTCAGCTATTTGAAAATATAATGATATATCGCTATTACCTCGAGTCGCCTGAAAATCTGCCTCGAGTTAGTTGCCTCGAGTCAAAAGATAAACTGCCTCGAGTCAACATACATTTACATATTTTAAAGAATCATAAACTGCCTCGAGTTTATCATGTATGCCTCGAGTCTATTACTCAATGAGACTCGAGCCTCCAGAAATTGTGCCTCGAGTTAACAACCTCGAGTCAAATTTAGGTTTGCCTCGAGTCAATTCACGTCTGAATTTTTCAGTTTAATTGATTCTCATTGTTTGCCTCGAGTCAGTCTGAGTTTCGCCTCGAGGTAATCATGTCTCTGTTTTATTCATAGATTGCTATGTGTTGCGATTGAATGAACTATTTCTTATACAAATCATACTTTCCGTTATGAATACTTGTTATCGAACGAAATCAGTTTGTTAAGTGAGTTTCAGGTAATCAGATGTTGAATCTTCAAATCTTGCGTAAAGCAAGTGTTGTGTCAGAAGCATTTAATACGAACCGCTTCTAAAACACGAAAGAAGAACATGGATATCGAGCCTCAAGAAAGTAATTCAAATTACTTTATCAATACCGTGAAAGTCTAAAACAGGCAAATAACGGATGACAACTAAGGATATTCAACAATCTCAGAATCCTACGAAGAAACAGAGAGCAACGGATACATGTATATCTCACAACGGATACATGTATATCTCACAACGGCTCTTTGCTCGGCCACAACGAATCTTTGCTCAGTCTCACAACGGCACAAATGAAACTCACTATAAAAGGAAAAGGCATTCAATTTCGCCAACCACCGAAAATATACTGCGCATTGAATTTGAATCTATCCAATTTATTGTTTCTACTGTTCCATTAATATCTCAGGATATTATTCAGTACTTGTTGTTTAGTTATTATCTACTCAGTGAGGAGTGCATTGTTCTTATATACAATTGTTTTACTTTTGATTGTGGGACTTAAGGTTGTGGAACCTTAAGAGTCGGTGTAAGTTTACAACCAGAAGGGGGAGTGAGTCCAAGAGAGTAGGATCATCCTTGTGTTGTAATCTTGTTTCGATAAGATTAGTAAAATACCCAAGGCGTTCTTGGGGACTGGATGTAGACCAAAGTCTTGGGTCGAACCAGTATAAATTTGCACGGTGCTCATTTACGATTCAGTCATTGTTCTACTTCAGTATACGCAAAAAAAAAAAAATAATAATTAGAAATCACCTATTCACCCCCCTCTAGGTGATATTCCTCTTTCAATAAATAATAAATATTACATCAAACAGTAACAACTAATAAATCAATGAAAGAGAAGAAAAATTGGGGGAAGAATAATAATAACCAAATACAAATCAAATAAACAAGAGAAGATAAAATAACAAAAAGCAAAAAACAAAAAATAATAAGAAAAAGGGAGTCCATTTGGACATTTTAATATAAAGAACTCTGCGATAAACAATGAGTATAAGAAAAGAAAAAAGAACATCTAGAATAAATACTTTAAATACAAGAAACATAATTATAATGGCTCAAACTTTTAAAATACAACAAAAATGTTATCTAATCAAATACACAAGAAATAATAAGTCAAACATGACACCAAAAAAGCTCATCTAAATCAAATAATTTAAAAAACGGAAACAAATTGACTCAAACAATTTAAACAACAAAAATGTATGAAACAACTTAAAATACTCGAAATTCCATTAAGTTAAAGAGTTATGAAAAATAAGATAACAACGAACTAGTAACGGTGAATGAGCATGACAAGAAAAACAATCAAATAAAAACAAATGAGAGGAGAGACATGGAAAAAGCAAAAAGTAGAATAACAATATAATTTCCGTTACATAATTCACACATATTAAAAAAAAGAAAAATTAAATATCATGTATTAAAATAAATAAAAAAATATTACATCAAACCGTAACAACTAATAAATCAATGAAAGAGAAGCAAAATAGGGGGAAGAATAATAACAATCAAATATAAATCAAATAAGCAAGAGACGATAAAAAAACAAAAAGCAAAAAACAAAAAATAATAAGAAAAAGGGACTCCATTTGGACATTTTAATATAAAGAACTCTGCGATAAACAATCAGTATATGGAAAGAAAATAGAGCATCTAGATTAAATACTTTAAATACAACAACCAAAATTATAATGACTCAAACTTTTAAAATACAACAAAAATGTTATCTAATCAAATACACAAGAAATAATAAGTCAAACATGACACCAAAAAAGTTCATCTAAATCAAATAATTTAAAAAACGCAAACAATTTTACTCAAACAATTTAAACAACAAAAACGTATCAAGCAACTTAAAATACTCGAAATTCCATTAAGTTAAAGAGTTATGAAAAAATAAGATAAAAACGAACTAGGAACGGTGAATGAGCATGACAAGAAAAACAATCAAATAAAAAAAAATAAAAACAAATGAGAGGAGAGACATGGAAAAAGCAAAAAGTAGAATAACAATATAATTTCCGTTACATAATTCACACATATTAAAAAAAAGAAAAATTAAATATCATGTATTAAAATAAATAAATAATAAATATTACATCAAACCGTAACAACTAATAAATCAATGAAAGAGAAGAATAATAGGGGGAAGAATAATAACAATCAAATACAAATCAAATAAGCAAGAGAAGATAAAATAACAAAAACAAAAAAACAAAAAATAATAAGAAAAAGGAGTCCATTTGGACATTTTAATATAAAGAACTCTGCGATAAACAATGAGTATATGAAAAGAAAGTAGAGCATCTAGATTAAATACTTTAAATACAAGAAACAAAATTATAATGACTCAAACTTTTTAAATACAACAAAAATGTTATCTAATCAAATACACAACAAATAATAAGTCAAACATGACACCAAAAAAGCTCATCTAAATCAAATAATTTAAAAAACGCAAACAAATTGACTCAAACAATTTAAACAACAAAAATGTATGAAACAACTTAAAATACTCGAAATTCCATTAAGTTAAAGAGTTATGAAAAAATAAGATAACAACGAACTAGTAACGGTGAATGAGCATGACAAGAAAAACAATCAAATAAAAACAAATGAGAGGAGAGACATGGAAAAAGCAAAAAGTAGAATAACAATATAATTTCCGTTACATAATTCACACATTAAAAAAAAGAAAAATTAAATATCAGGTATTAAAATAAATAATAAATATTACATCAAACCGTAACAACTAATAAATCAATGAAAGAGAAGCAAAATAGGGGGAAGAATAATAACAATCAAATATAAATCAAATAAGCAAGAGACGATAAAAAAACAAAAACAAAAAACAAAAATAATAAGAAAAAGGAGTCCATTTGGACATTTTAATATAAAGAACTCGCGATAAACAATCAGTATATGGAAAGAAAGTAGAGCATCTAGATTAAATACTTTAAATACAACAACCAAAATTATAATGCCTCAAACTTTTAAAATACAACAAAAATGTTATCTAATCAAATACACAAGAAATAATAAGTCAAACATGACACCAAAAAAGGTCATCTAAATCAAATAATTTAAAAAACGCAAACAATTTTACTCAAACAATTTAAACAACAAAAACATATCAAGCAACTTAAAATACTCGAAATTCCATTAAGTTAAAGAGTTATGAAAAAATAAGATAACAACGAACTAGGAACGGTGAATGAGCATGACAAGAAAAACAATCAAATAAAAACAAATGAGAGGAGAGACATGGAAAAAGCAAAAAGTAGAATAACAATATAATTTCCGTTACATAATTCACACATTAAAAAAAAGAAAAATTAAATATCATGTATTAAAATAAATAATAAATATTACATCAAACCGTAACAACTAATAAATCAATGAAAGAGAAGCAAAATAGGGGGAAGAATAATAACAATCAAATATAAATCAAATAAGCAAGAGACGATAAAAAAACAAAAAACAAAAAACAAAAAATAATAAGAAAAAGGGAGTCCATTTGGACATTTTAATATAAAGAACTCTGCGATAAACAATCAGTATATGGAAAGAAAAACGCAAACAATTTTACTCAAACAATTTAAACAACAAAAACGTATCAAGCAACTTAAAATACTCGAAATTCCATTAAGTTAAAGAGTTATGAAAAAATAAGATAACAACGAACTAGGAACGGTGAATGAGCATAACAAGAAAAACAATCAAATAAAAACAAATGAGAGGAGAGACATGGAAAAAGCAAAAAGTAGAATAACAATATAATTTCCGTTACATAATTCACACATATTAAAAAAAGAAAAATTAAATATCATGTATTAAAATAAATAATTAATAAATATTACATCAAACCGTAACAACTAATAAATCATTGAAAGAGAAGCAAAATAGGGGGAAGAATAATAACAATCAAATACAAATCAAATAAGCAAGAGAAGATAAAATAACAAAAACAAAAAAACAAAAAATAATAAGAAAAAGGGAGTCCATTTGGACATTTTAATATAAAGAACTCTGCGATAAACAATGAGTATATGAAAAGAAAGTAGAGCATCTAGATTAAATACTTTAAATACAAGAAACAAAATTATAATGACTCAAACTTTTTTAAATACAACAAAAATGTTATCTAATCAAATACACAACAAATAATAAGTCAAACATGACACCAAAAAAGCTCATCTAAATCAAATAATTTAAAAGACGCAAACAAATTTACTCAAACAATTTAAACAACAAAAACATATCAAGCAACTTAAAATACTCGAAATTCCATTAAGTTAAAGAGTTATGAAAAAACAAGATAAGAACGAACTAAGAACGGTGAATGAGCATGACAAGAAAAAGAATCAAATAAAAAGAAATGAGAGCAGAGACACATGGAAAAATCAAAAAGTAGAAGAATAATATAAATTAAATATCAAGTATTAAAATAAAAAAATAATAAATATTACATCAAACAGTAACAACTAATAAATCAATGAAAGAGAAGCAAAATTGGGGGAAGAATAATAATAACCAAATACAAATCAAACAAACAAGAGAAGATAAAATAACAAAAAGCAAAAAACAAAAAATAATAAGAAAAAGGGAGTCCATTTGGACATTTTAATATAAAGAACTCTGCGATAAACAATGAGTATAAGAAAAGAAAGTAGAGCACCTAGATTAAATACTTTAAATACAAGAAACAAAATTATAATGACTCAAACTTTTAAAATACAACAAAAATGTTATCTAATCAAATACACAAGAAATAATAAGTCAAACATGACACCAAAAAAGCTCATCTAAATCAAATAATTTAAAAAACGGAAACAAATTTACTCAAACAATTTAAACAACAAAAACGTATCAAACAACTTAAAATACTCGAAATTCCATTAAGTTAAAGAGTTATGAAAAAATAAGATAACAACGAACTTGATATGATTCCCGAAAGAAAGGGATGATTGGATCGACAAGGAATGGAATTTTGCACCGAATATTCAACCTCGAACACGTTCTGAAAAGAGCAGCACGTAACTAACGCTACAGACCTCGGATTTGAATGTTTCCAAAACGAGGAGAAAGATGGCTTTCCGAAACACGACTTCGACTCAAGAAACACCGAAAACGGACACAGGAATATTGAGATACGAAACAAAGAAATATAGAACGAAAACTGGATTATAGGTAGGCGCCACAATTTCAAAGAATTGATAAGACGAAGAACGCCACAAGGATTGTTGCCCTTAATAAGTTCAAAGATTCTCAAAAGAACCCTAGAGAAGCTAGTCTCTCACCAAAAAGGTTAACTCTTAATTCTCCGTCCCTCAAAGAGGCTATGGTGTTCCCTTATATAGTGGACAACATCCATATTGAGTTTTACCTAATTATGCTTACACACAAAGCCCAATAAGTGAGCCCAATAAGCCTTATTACAAAAATATAACTAAAAGTAAAAAGAATAAAACTAAGTGCAGAATTTGGCCCAAGTAATAAATTGAAGCCTTCATGCATATCCCTTGAGGCTTATTCCTCCAAGTTTGTTGCCTTGGTCATGCTGCCTCCTATGTCCTCATCATTCCCTCCTTCTTAAGAAGAATTTGTCCTCAAATTATAATCCTCTCCTCCTGGCTCAAACACTACCCTTTTCCTTCCTTTGTTCGCTTGCTTGATGTAACTCTCTACCTTTTTTCCAATGTTTGCCTTTACCTTCTCATGTAGTTTCCACACATATTCAGCCTTACTCTTACCATCTTTATGCTGAGAAACAGAGTTGCCTTTTTGCATCAAGTCTCCAACTCTTCTTTGAATCTCCTTGGTATCTTGGTGGTTACTCCTATAGGCTGGCCTGTTAGGCAATGAAGCTCCTGGAATGAGATCAATTTGATGTTCTATGCCTCTTAGAGGTGGTAGTTCGTGAGGTACCTCTTTAGGAAAAACATCTTTAAATTCCTGCAACAAATCAGAAACCTCATTTGGAAGAGAGTTAGTAGGACTTGCATCTGTAAAATTATGCTCTTTACTCAAAAGTAAGAGCATTGGCTTTTTCAAATGCATTGCCTTTTTCACCTCTTTTTCTTTTATAAACAAGTTTGGTGCTTTCCTCTCTTTTTCTCTCTTTTTTTCTTGCTCTCTTCCACTCTCTTTTCTCTCTTGCTTTCTTTTTCCTCTCATTTTTAAATTATCCTCACTAACTTCTCGTGGTGTCAAAGGTGAAAGAATAGTCTTGCGTCCTTTATGTACAAAAGAGAACTTGTTGGTGCAACCATCATGCATAACTTTCTTATCATATTGCCAAGGTCTCCCAAGAAGCAAATGACAAGCCTCCATTGGTACCACATCACATAAAACTGTATCATCATACTTCCCTACGGAGAAGTTCACCTCCACTTGTTTGCTTACGGTCACTTCACCATCCTCACTAAGCCATTGAAGCTTGTATGGCAGCGGGTGAGGTTTGGTTTCCATGCCCAATTTAGACACCACTCTAGCACTTGCAACATTGGTACAACTCCCTCCATCAATAATTAAAGAACATACCTTTCCTTGGATAAGGCATCTAGAATGAAAGATGTTCTCTCTTTGACTATCATCCATGTCTTTTGCTTGGCTACCCAACATCCTTCTTACCATAAACAAATCTCCTTCGGAATTATTTCTTCATCTTCATCATCATGTGAGGCGAATCGAAGAAGAATCACTAGTAAGCTCTCCATCCTCTTTAAGTAACATAGTCTTCTTAGTTGGACATTCGAAGCTATGTGACCTCTCCCAAACACTTGAAGCATTTTATTTCACTACTCCTTGTCTTTTTAGGGATCTCATTGGATTTAGGTGTAGCAATGGGATTGCTTGATGAAGTACCTCCCTCCTTATTTTTATCCTTCCAGCTTGAAGAATTAAAATTTGAAGAGTTTTTCCTCATGACACCCTTTCTCTTGAGTTGTTGTTCTACCTTACTAGCTTGTTGCACTAAATCCTCCAAATCTACATAATTTTGCAACTCCACAACATCCCTTATATCACTATTCAGCCCATGCAAGAAACGTGCCATAGTAGCCTCCCGTTCTTCACTAATATTTGCTCTAATCAAGGACACCTCCATCTCTTTAAAATACTCATATACATTATTGTTACCTTGTGTGAGCCTTTGAAGTTTATTGTGAAGGTCTCGATGATAATGGGAAGGAACAAATCTTCTTCTCATTAGCCTTTTCATCTCTACCCAACTATCCACCAATGGTTCTTTATATCTCACCCTCTCCTTTTGCAATTGGTCCCACCAAATGAGAGCATAATCACTAAGCTCCATGGCTGCCACCTTCATTTTCTTCTCTTCAGTATAATTGTGACATGCAAATAAGTGCTCAATCTTCATTTCCCACTCTAAATAGGCCTCCGGATCACTTCTTCCTTTAAAAGATGGTATCTTAAGCTTCACTCCTTTAATTCTATCCTCTCTAGCATCATTCTCATTACCTCTTCTTCTCCTTCTTTCATTCCCTTGATTTTCTATTCTCCCAATTCTCTCATATAACTCCTCTGTGTGTTCCCTCATCATCCTTTGCATTTGAGTTGTAATGGCTTCAATTAGCAATCTATTATCACCTTCACCACCTGCTCCTGTCATAATTCAAGGAAAAGAACAAGAATAAAAGTAATAGAACCTCACCACTCGCTCACGTGTTTACACTCTTAAAAAATGTATCACTCGTGTTTGTTGCTCTCTATAAGGCTTTTGTGAAGTGTGCTCTCTTGCCTTTTACCACTCAATAGCTCTCTTTAAGTTCTTAACAGAATCTCCAAGAACACTCAAGAGTGTATACAATCCCAAACTCAAGAATTGGCGGTGACTTACAATAGAAATTGGAAAAGATGTCAAAGAAGACAAGACAAAGAAAACCAAAACAATTTGGAGGAACTATTCAAGGAAGACACTTTGGACTTGATTCACAAGTAGTAGTGTGTTTAATTGAATAGCAAGGTGCTGTCCTTTTTTTTTTCCTTCTTGTTTTTTTTAACACCTGATTCTTCAACAAAAGGACTTTGTGATTTTGGAATCAAACTTTGAAATTGACTAATTCAGAACTAAATTAGGTATAATTCCCCACAAATTGAGCTATTATTACTTAACACACTAACAACATACTACTCAAGAAACATGAATTGAAAGGATTAAAATTCAAGATCAATGATGAACAAGGGATGAACACCAAGAACCAAGTGCAGAAATATGTGAACTGAACAAGAAACTGAAAGAAACAAAAAGAAGAAGATTGAAAGAACAAATTACCCAAGAAAACCCAATTCCAATCCTAGAACCAAGAGCTCTGATACCAGATGATATGATTCCCGGAGGAAAGGGACGATTGGATCGACTAGGAATGGAATTTCGCACCGAAAATTCGACCTGCAACGCGTCCGGATAAGAACCGAGTGTATCTCACGCTACAGATGTCGGATTCGACTGATTCCAAAACGAGGAGAAAGATGGCTTTCCGAAACGCGACTTTGGCTCAAGAAACACCGAAAACGGACAATGAAATATGGAGATACGAAACCAAGAAATATAGAACGAAAACTGAAGTTTATGGATTAAAGGAAGGCGCCACAATTCCAAAGAACTGATAAGCCCAAGAACGCCACAAGGATCGATGCCCTTGATAAGTTCAGAGATTCTCAAAAGAACCCTAGAGAAGCTAGTCTCTTACCAAAAAGGTTAACTCTTAATTCTGCCGTCCCTCAAAGAGGCTATGGTGTTCCCTTATATAGTGGACAACATCCATATTGAGTTTTACCTAATTATGCTTACACACAAAGCCCAATAAGTGAGCCCAATAAGCCTTATTTAAAAAATATAACTAAAAGTAAACAGAATAAAACTAAGTGCAGAATTTGGCCCAAGTAATAAATTGAAGCCTTCATGCATATCCCTTGACGCTTATTCCTCCAACTTTGTTGCCTTGGTCATGCCGCCTCCTATGTCCTCATCAGAACTAGTAACGGTGAATGAGCATGACAAGAAAAACAATCAAATAAAAACAAATGAGAGGAGAGACATGGAAAAAGAAAAAAGTAGAATAACAATATAATTTCTGTAACATAATTCACACATATTAAAAAAAAGAAAAATTAAATATCATGTATTAAAATAAATAATAAATATTACATCAAACCGTAACAACTAATAAATCAATGAAAGAGAAGCAAAATAGGGGGAAGAATAATAACAATCAAATATAAATCAAATAAGCAAGAGACGATAAAAAAATAAAAAACAAAAAAACAAAAAATAATAAGAAAAAGGGAGTCCATTTGGACATTTTAATATAAAGAACTCTGCGATAAACAATCAGTATATGGAAAGAAAGTAGAGCATCTAGATTAAATACTTTAAATACAACAACCAAAATTATAATGACTCAAACTTTTAAAATACAACAAAAATGTTATCTAATCAAATACACAAGAAATAATAAGTCAAACATGACACCAAAAAGTTCATCTAAATCAAATAATTTAAAAACGCAAACAATTTTACTCAAACAATTTAAACAACAAAAACGTATCAAGCAACTTAAAATACTCGAAATTCCATTAAGTTAAAGAGTTATGAAAAAATAAGATAACAACGAACTAGGAACGGTGAATGAGCATGACAAGAAAAACAATCAAATAAAAACAAATGAGAGGAGAGACATGGAAAAAGCAAAAAGTAGAATAACAATATAATTTCCGTTACATAATTCACACATATTAAAAAAAAGAAAAATTAAATATCATGTATTAAAATAAATAAATAATAAATATTACATCAAACCGTAACAACTAATAAATCAATGAAAGAGAAGAATAATAGGGGGAAGAATAATAACAATCAAATACAAATCAAATAAGCAAGAGAAGATAAAATAAAAAAAACAAAAAAACAAAAAATAATAAGAAAAAGGGAGTCCATTTGGACATTTTAATATAAAGAACTCTGCGATAAACAATGAGTATATGAAAAGAAAGTAGAGCATCTAGATTAAATACTTTAAATACAAGAAACAAAATTATAATGACTCAAACTTTTTAAATACAACAAAAATGTTATCTAATCAAATACACAACAAATAATAAGTCAAACATGACACCAAAAAAGCTCATCTAAATCAAATAATTTAAAAAACGCAAACAAATTTACTCAAACAATTTAAACAACAAAAACATATCAAGCAACTTAAAATACTCGAAATTCCATTAAGTTAAAGAGGTATGAAAAAATAAGATAACAACGAACTAAGAACGGTGAATGAGCATGACAAGAAAAACAATCAAATAAAAACAAATGAGAGGAGAGACATGGAAAAAGCAAAAAGTAGAATAACAATATAATTTCCGTTACATAATTCACACATTAAAAAAAAGAAAAATTAAATATCATGTATTAAAATAAATAATAAATATTACATCAAACCGTAACAACTAATAAATCAATGAAAGAGAAGCAAAATAGGGGGAAGAATAATAACAATCAAATATAAATCAAATAAGCAAGAGACGATAAAAAACAAAAAACAAAAAAGAAAAAATAATAAGAAAAAGGGAGTCCATTTGGACATTTTAATATAAAGAACTCTACGATAAACAATCAGTATATGGAAAGAAAGTAGAGCATCTAGATTAAATACTTTAAATACAACAACCAAAATTATAATGACTCAAACTTTTAAAATACAACAAAAATGTTATCTAATCAAATACACAAGAAATAATAAGTCAAACATGACACCAAAAAAGTTCATCTAAATCAAATAATTTAAAAAACGCAAACAATTTTACTCAAACAATTTAAACAACAAAAACGTATCAAGCAACTTAAAATACTCGAAATTCCATTAAGTTAAAGAGTTATGAAAAAATAAGATAACAACGAACTAGGAACGGTGAATGAGCATGACAAGAAAAACAATCAAATATAAACAAATGAGAGGAGAGACATGGAAAAAGCAAAAAGTAGAATAACAATATAATTTCCGTTACATAATTCACACATATTAAAAAAAAGAAAAATTAAATATCATGTATTAAAATAAATAAATAATAAATATTACATCAAACCGTAACAACTAATAAATCAATGAAAGAGAAGCAAAATAGGGGGAAGAATAATAACAATCAAATTCAAATCAAATAAGCAAGAGAAGATAAAATAACAAAAACAAAAAATAATAAGAAAAAGGGAGTCCATTTGGACATTTTAATATAAAGAACTCTGCGATAAACAATGAGTATATGAAAAGAAAGTAGAGCATCTAGATTAAATACTTTAAATACAAGAAACAAAATTATAATGACTCAAACTTTTTAAATACAACAAAAATGTTATCTAATCAAATACACAACAAATAATAAGTCAAACATGACACCAAAAAAGCTCATCTAAATCAAATAATTTAAAAAACGCAAACAAATTTACTCAAACAATTTAAACAACAAAAACATATCAAGCAACTTAAAATACTCGAAATTCCATTAAGTTAAAGAGTTATGAAAAAACAAGATAAGAACGAACTAAGAACGGTGAATGAACATGACAAGAAAAAGAATCAAATAAAAAGAAATGAGAGCAGAGACACATGGTAAAATCAAAAAGTAGAAGAATAATATAAATTAAATATCAAGTATTAAAATAAAAAAATAATAAATATTACATCAAACAGTAACAACTAATAAATCAATGAAAGAGAAGCAAAATTGGGACTCTAGATTATGAAGCTGGGAATGTACAACAACCTTGGAATTGTTTTGTTCACATTCCAAGAAATAACATCCTTGACCTTCATCCTCTCTGCTCTTGGCCTTTGCCATTCTTCATTACATCCCCATTTGTAATATCCTCAGGACTTTTCTCCAAAACTTTAGCCTTAGATCCAGCACCTTCAACCAGAATCTTCTCATTGGATTCAAACCAAAGTTAATATTTTCGATGCCAGCATTTTCCCAAACAACTAGCAAAACCATGATGACTTAACAAAGTCCTTTCCCACCACACGGCAATGTGAACGGATCACCATCGAATTGCTTCGAAGTTCAAGAGATGAAGTTGGTGGCAGTGAGAATTTTAGAATCCGAAAACAATAAGAACTCATCGATTGATTAGAGAAGATGCAAGTATCCCCCTAATGCAAGTAAAGAGGATGATTAAAATCCAATGTTTGTGTCTACCCGTCAGTGGTCATGATGCAAAAAGAAAGATAGTGCTATCGGATGAATAATATTGGAATTGAAGAGATCGTGAAGAGTAGGAATAAAAAATACCCAGAACTGATTCCTTTACAAATCGTGAAGAATGGGATGGAAATACCTTTCACAGAGTTCTTCTACCTTCCGTTAAATCTTCAAGACTCTGTGCAACAATTTTGACCCAATTTTGCGCTACGACGGAGCACGTTCGGAAGAATTGCAGGACCTGGAGGAGGAGACATGTCTTTGCTCTCTACTCTACTCAATTCTTGAATGTTCCTGTATCCTCAGCACAACAAAAACCTTGAGGAGGAGGCATGTCTCTTCTCTCTACTCTACTTAATTCTTGAATGTTCTTGTATCCTCAGCATAACAGAAACCTTGAGGAGGAGGCATGTCTCTGCTCTCTACTCTACTCAATTCTTGAAGACCATTATTTCCTGTTTCTCTGCCGGCTTCAGATAGCCACGATGATCTCGTGTCAACTCTGTCGACCGTTCTCCTCCTCAGATCGCATACCGTCTTCTCATTCGCCGGACTGGTTTGTTCACTGTGCTGGTTCGTTCGCCGAGGAAGGAGATTCACCAAATCGCAGGTTCAGAACAAGATGAACCCCGTGTGATTCATGACAATCTGCATGTGGGTATTCTCTGGAAGCCTCTTCACGCAATGTTTCGGTCTACACTCTGTGGTGGACTTTCTTGAATCACAGGCATCTTTCTTGGAGATCTGGTTTCCTTCTTGGAGATCCGAATTTGGTGACCCGTTTGAGGTCTGAAATATTTCTTGGACTCATAGCCTGAAACCCACTAGATTCATGGTGTAATACCCGATTTTCGACTTACCGAAAATCCTGTATTTTAGGAATATGTTACCATATTAAATTGGTTAACATAAGTGACTTAGAGTCACATAAAATAGTGGCTATTTTAAGAGTAAATAAGCCATGGAAGAATTATAAAACACTTAATCAAATTAAGTGTTAATTAGCAAATAATAGGTAAATTAGCTTGCAATTAATTAAGATGAATGACATAAATTCTCCTAATTAATTAGAGACAAATTAAAAGCATCAAAATAAGGCTAATTATGTTTGAAAATAATTAGGCCAAAGGGAAAGAAATAATACTTGTCTAAATAAGTACTAATTACCATGGTTAAGCTAACAAATTAATTATGCAATGGGATATGTAATTAGTGAACATATAAACACTTGATTAGGGAGTTAATTGAGCTTCTTAATCAGCCCCAAAATTTAGTAAAAAACGTGCAGCTATAAGGAAGAAAAAGAAGAGATGTATAAAGCATAAAGTAATCTTGAAAAGTCAACAATTCCATTAGCCAATGAGAGCAATGGACCAAGAGATATTTTGCTAATGAAATAACATATTTAATGGCTATTAGAAAGGCTGCATGTCGACCAAGCATGAAAGGTGGAGATGTGATTTCATAAAGTGCATTTTTAATCCACTGGATGAGGTGAAAGTTGGTCAAATTTAATTGCCAAATGGCTCCTTGATTTTTCCCTATAAATAGACCACCCATATCTTCATTATTCTTCACACCAAAACCATTCTACAAAGGGTAGAGAGAAGTTGGAGTAAGAAGCAAGAAGGAGGAAGGAGTAGCAAGGTTCTTTAAGAGGTAAGCTCTAGCTTTGAGTTTTCTAGTCTCTAGCTTTTTAGTTCTTAGAATAATTGTAGTTTAATCTAGAAAATTAGAGAATAAATTCCTACTCTTTTTTTAGGCCTCCTTGCATTGAAAAATTCCTAATGAGGTAAAAACATAGTAGGGAATAATTTTTGGGAAGCAATGGATCAATGTTGTGAAAATTGTAGGAATTTTCGGTATAAAATTCTGTGCAAACCAGCGAAAAGATGCTATTATTTTATGTTTAAAATGATCTTAAAAAATAATGATATTTTACATGAATACATTAGATATGTAGGGGTTTTCCAAATGTATAAAATATGTATCATTTGGAGTTCTACATAAGGAGATAAAATTTGTTGAAGTTGAGCCTTATTTATGAAGTTATAATCTGGGCAGCGTTGAGAAAATATTAAACTGGGAATGATGCTTGATGTTCTAGGTTCTGGGAATATTTTTCCTTGAAAATATACATGTCAAGGGTCATGAGGAATTTTGAAGCATTCAAAAAGTAGTTTTATAGAATTAATTATGATTTTTCAAAGTTGGTGAAAAATCTGCCCAGAAAAACTTTGTTGATTTTTCTAAAACCAAGTGTCAACCGACACAATTTGAAGTATGGAATTTGGGGTGTTACACATGGCGCCAATCTGAACTCAGGAAATCACAATCGGGTCTTCATCATCTCATATCGTGATTTCCGAAGGTCTTTGTCTCGATCGCAATTTCCTTCCCCGCCGTGAGATCAAGTGAGTTGCGTGATCTTGGATTCCGGTTTGGCGATAACGGCGTGAGTAATGGTTCAAATCTTGGATTGCGATTGTGAGTGGATTGTGTGGTCTTCCGGCGTACCTCTATGGAAGCGACAGTGGTTAATGCGATTGTGAGCCCTAAAGGATCTGATAAGGAAAAAAGGCTTCGTGGTTGTGAGTCGTGCCTTCAAGTGGGTTCTGACCGTGATTTGACTTTTCCCTGTGAGTGAGCTGGCGTGGTGGAATTCGTGAAGAATTCTCTGCACGTGCCAATGGAACACCGCATCAATTCTTGTATCAACGGTAGAAAGGTGGGCCTTTTCTTGATTTCTATCCTTGGACTTTGCAGCGTGCGTCTTGGGCCGCTGTTGTTAATTCCTTTTCTTGGACTCTTGGCTTGCGTCTTGGGCCGCTGGTATGAGAGAAAGGAGATCAAACCTTTGGCTCCAGATCCATGAAGCCTTGCTCCTGTCCACTAAAAATTTATGTGCTGATTGGATCTTGATTACTAGGCTGCTGGTCTTGAAAAATCAACCTGGCTTTGATACTATGTTAAATAGTATAATTAAAGAGGATAATAAGGAGAAAGAAGATGAAGAATGATGTATTATTGACAATAGAGAGCATAATGCTCTTATGAAGAATAATTGTGATACACACTTGTCATATTAGTTAAGACCCCTTTATATAGACTAGGGCCTCTAACTAATTCACTAACTAATCAATTACACCCTTATATTCTAACAGAAGTGTTTTTCTGCTTTGCTTCAGCGTGCAGTTCAGCGCATGGGAGAGAGAAAATGAGAGAAAGAGGGGGAGAGAGGGAAGTGAGGAGTTTTGTTTAGAATTTAATAAGAGTGTTGTTAAACAAAAGTGTTAGGGGAAATTTTTTTTTTTTTTTGTCAGAAATATCTTCCTTTTGTTAACTAAGGACTTTTATTATTTATTAATTTTTTTAACAATAATTTAACTTTTTTAAAAATTTAAATTTTTATCTTCAATTACCGCAATATATACAACTAATATTAATATATATAGTATTATATAAGATTCATGTCTTTTTCAATTATTTTTCATCTCAACTCACTTTTCAAATAATAATCCGAACCCTCTTCAGTTTGAAAAAAAAAAATCACTTCTGCCACCATCAATCCAAACATAAATCACATTTACAGCTTGACTTTTTTCCTATTAGGCTTCTGCAAAAGTAAGATAGAAAGTAGGTCACCGCACCCACCGCTAACCAAAAAAGGCCTAATATACATGTCTTGGAAAGAAAACAGAATGAACAAATATTATAAATATGTCAAATACTACTAGAAACATCTGTGATTTAATATTTTCATTCATCATTTTAGATAACATCTCAGAAGGTCTTCAAGCTCCATAGGGCACAAAATAATCTAACCTGATATGGGTTCATTTCTACCGAAAGCGCTTAAAATAAACAAGTGTATAGAATAAAGATTAAGATTTAGGAAGCAAACATCTTAAATTCATGAGCTACGAGGTTGAACAAAGATAGAATAGCTTTTGCTAAATCGATGTTCACTTTGCATTCCTTAACATGAATGAGTCCAGACTCTACAGAAAATTTGTGGATGATTTCATTCCTCCAACTGGTACGAGACTTTCAGCAGAATTGAAAATCCAACACCTATAGTCACATTTAGTAGTAGCAAACTTCTTTAATTTTTTTAGTAGTGCGATTTAAGAGAACAGCTGTTGATTCATCCTTCCTATGAGGATAGAAGACAATTTCATTTTCTCTAGATGCACCTACATCCTCCTCCAATACCCACAGATCAATAAGAGAATGTCCTGAGCATGGTAGTTAAAAACGCGTTTTAAAACGTAAAAACAGCGTTTTTACGTTTTATTCTGAACAAAACGCGTTTCGTTTGAGCAAAAAATGTAAACCTGGTGAAATCGGTAAAAACGCTGCGTTACAACGTAAAAACGCCGCGTTACAACGTAAAAATGTAAAAGGACGAGGACTTTTTTTTATTTCTTTAATTTTTTTCCCCTGGCTAACAGGAGGCGAAGATTTTGAACAAAGAATAATGTTAGCTTGAGGATTAATAAAATGAGATTTTTTTTAATGGTATTTGATGACAATGATGGATATTTTGATTGATATTGCATTGATTAGTATATATATAAACGATCTGGAGGCCCCTCCCAATCCTCATCTCTAATTCGTGGCTGCTTCTTTTCTTTATATTAGGTCTACTTCCAATTCAATTTGTGGGCCCCCTTCCATTCAATTGAAACAATATTCTAAATGTGATTTTTAGTGCGTGGCGGTGCTGTCAATAATAAGAAGCAATATTATATAATAATAATAATATATTTATTTCCTAAACTCAAACTCTTATTTTAAATTGCATCCAGATTGGTTTCTCTTAAAATCTCAATAAAGTCTCTTTAAATTAGTAATAATATTTTCTCAAATATATCAAAATATATCTCAAATCTATTAAAAATAAGAAGTCATCACGTAAAAACGCACCGTGAAATAGAAGTGAGCAGAGAGGAATTATAAAATTTTTTTATATATATATGCAGGTAAAATCTATGTTTTGTATTACGATTTTACGTTTTACGATTTTTCATTCTCCATCTGTTTTCAGGTAAAATCTACATTTTCACTACCATGGTCCTGAGTTTTTAATCCTATAAAGTATAGTAAGTTTTTAGATTAAGTAGCAAATCCGCCCCGAAAGTATATGCTCAGGAGCAATGTTGCCCTGGAAGTTTTTTTAGTCTCAAATGTTGCCTCCAAAGTATCAAAACGTAGCAATGTTGCCCTCCCCATTAACAACGTTAATTTTGACTGTTAAAATGATACGTCACACGCTTACATGACACACAAATTGCCACCTAATTCTTCTATCCTCTCCCTCCTATCCACCTCATCATCCCCTTCTTTCCTCCCTCTCCCTCCAATGTTCATCGTCGCCTAGCGCCTTCTCCCTCATGCCTTCACTCCTTCATCCACTCCCTTCCCTCTCACAATTGACGCATCCTCCCTCACCCTAAGTTTTCTCCTCATACACAATAAGCTCTATGAGAGGGTGTAGCTCAGATATTGGTATCATAGTAAACACTTCCACTGCTAAGTCAAATGAAACAATCACATACTCATCATCAACATCCTCCCCAACCTTCGTTAACCCCAACCAAAACAGAACGCCATTGACATGGACAATGACACTTGGATAAATTAGACGTACGACGTCATTGAGCCTAAATTACTTCCTTTCATGACCCCAAACTCAAAGAATACACTTTTACAACAGAAACATCATCATACACACCAGAAAAATAAGTTATCACTATCTTGTAATCATTGATAATTGGACTGAACCTAAATCCTATAATATAGTCATGATAATCCTTATGAAAATTAGTTTCGGGTACCAGTCAGATCTCTCTGATAGCTGGATTCCACACTAAAAGGAAATGACGAGGTAGATCATGCTTTTTCATTTTAACACAAAGCAAGCCATTGTTGGAACCTATGATGTTAACGCGCTTCAAATAATCGAGCGATGGTCGATTCTGAAATTCCCAAAATTACATCTCAGAATCAAGGCAATACAAGTTCGAAGGATCATCCATGTCATAAGGTCGGAAAAGGAGACAATATGTTGAATGTGTGTGTAGTGTGAAAGCAAAGGCAAGTGGAAGAAAAAGAAGAGATATTTTGTAAAAAGCAAATAGGATAAATGAGAACCGATAGAAATTAAATCCTAACTTGAAATCTATGAACTAGGTTTCTAACATCAGGACTTTTTATGGACAAGTGAATTTTTGTCCCGAAGTTGGTTATTCCCGAAGTCATTTCCGTAACCGACGGGGTTTGTCCTAAAATGACTAACAGGTTGGAAATACCCTTAATGGGACCATAATCTTTGTTAATCCAAATATTTCTCAAGTGATACCATTGACCTCCAAAGTTATGTCAAGGAATATTTGAGATTAGTTAAGATTACGCGATTAGAACACCGAACAGGGGAATTTATCGGTTAAATCCATAAAGTATATAAGGTGACATCATTTGGATGATGTCATTTTTGAAAAAGAGAGAGAGAGAGAGAGGATGGATGGTTGAGATCAAAACTTCTTCACTAAGTTTTGATCCAATGGTTTAGAAGAAGGATGAGATTTAACCATGGTTGCCAAAGTTACCATGGTTACCTTTGAACTTTCTCTATAAATAGCCATCACTTCTTTTGGAAATTTCACACCAAAACCTCAAGAAGCATTTCGAAATTGAGAGAGGTTAGAGAGAAGGAGGAGTTTGAGGAAGAAATAGCAAAGCTCTGGGTAAATTCTTCGGTCCCTAGTTTTAAGTTCTAGTATTTCATTCGGTATTTTTAGTATAGATGTTAGTTTGATCTTTAATCTTCCAAGTATAATTTTGATATCATGTTTTAGGGTTAAATATAATATTTATTTCGAAAATATGTTGGGGATAGAGATATGACAAAAATTTTGGAAGATTATAAACAAAGTAGCGAAGCTCTGGCAAAATTTAGTCAATTAGTAAAGTCAGGGGAAAAATGGTCATTTATGACTAAAATGTCTGTTATGATGTTGATCATTAATAAATACGCTATTATCCTTATAGGATATCTGTAATCACGTCCCGATCAACAGACGTACCGTATTTCGTCAACGAAGGTACATTTGCGTACTGTAACACTAACGCTGATGTTTATTGTATGCGTATATGTGTTATGTGTATTGTATGGTATGTTTATTAAGTGCATATGGGTGTTAGAAGATAACTATATGCTAGCTGGGAGCGATACATCTGCAATGCTGGGAGTGATACATCTGCATGCTGGGAGCGATACATCTGCATGCTGGGAGCGATACATTTGCATTGGTTGCGTGCTCTTATACTATTAATGTTGTGAATATCTGTAATCCATATATTGTATATATAAGCATGAGGTTAACCGTTACCTCAGGTCCGGTGCACGTTGGACCTCAGCTCTTAACATAGCTTCAGGGTCGGGAGGACTGAGGACCGAGGATAAAGGCAAGCAGCCCGCATAGAGACCCGGCTGAAGACTGCTTTTGTTTATGTAGTTACGTTTCCATTAGACATTCGAATCAATGTACTATTACTGCCACTAGCCAAACATACGACAGTGGTTATTTTGAATATATATATCAGTTACTCTATTGCTCCGATGCTCTACTCTGATGTTTTAATGAAAGAAAAAAATTATTCGGCTTTTGAAAATGGGATGTTACAAAAGTTCTGCAATGATCAAAAGATAAAATAACTTGTCCCACTGCTAGTGCAGACACAAGTTCCCCAGTTCCAAGCATCAAATCTCTTTATCCTTTACTTACAGGCAAGCTATGTTTGAACCACTGCAAAGAGCAACAAACATGGTTAGTGGCTCCTAAATCAACGATCCATTTATCATTGTGATTCTCCACTAAACAAGCCTCAATCACATGTAAATTACCCATACCTGGTTTAGTCATACGTGGGCAATTTTTCTTCCAATGCCCTTTTTGTCCGCACTTGAAGCACTTGCCTTTTGGCTGCTTCATTGCAACTGTTTTGGCAACTGGAGTACCTGATTTCTTCTTTTTCTTGTTCTTGTTCTTTCCCTTGGGTTTCCCCTTAGGTTTCACAAAACTTTCACCAGCAAAAAATACACTTCCCTGCTTGACTAGAGACTGTTCAACACTCTCAAGCTCGTGCATCAGTTGAGTAAGGTCAAGATGCATCTTATTCATATTATAATTCATCTTGAATTGATTGAAGTATTCAGGCAGTGATTGTAAGAGAAGGTCAACTTTTACTTCTTGTTCAAACTTGACACTATGGTCATCAGCCTTCTTGAAGTTTGCTATCATTGTTAGACAATGATCCCGCACACTTCATCCAGACATTACTGTCTTGGTGACTGAATTCAGCACATTTTGCCTAGCAGAGCTGCTAGACATAGCAAACATGCCATCAAGAGTCTGGAGCATTATTGCTCCACTCTCAATCATGCTTACTTGCTCCTGAAGGTGATTGGCGAGATTGGCCAAAATATAGCAGCAAACTGCCACATTCGCCTTCTCCAATCTTTCCTTCTCCTGCTGAAATTGAGTCCAAATTGCATCAGACACATCTGCAGCAGGCTGCGCTGGCATAGGGGTAGTTAGAACAAAGTTGAGCTTTTCATATTGAAGAACAATATCCAAATTAGTTTTCCATTGTTTGTAGTTTGTACCATCCATAGGTTTTTGGCTCAAGATTGTAGCTAAAGGATTGAATGGAGACATTTTTTTGAAAATAAGGAAAAACACACTAATTACAAACTATAATTAACAACAAACAGATATAGCGCTTGTAGATTCTAATAACTACTATTCGTTTATTGTTTAACAATCCATTAGTTATCTTTACAAGACTTACGATGGGCAAGATTCTTGTAAAACTAATATTGTTATTTTGGGCCTTCAGTTCCATTGTCAGAGCCTCGATGGGAGGGTTAACAATTTTACCAAAGTTGAATGTTATTAACCATTGTTTACTTTCAAAATTATTTTTAGTGTCTAAGTGTTGCCGACGATGGGCCGTGCAAAACTTTACTAAAATTGTGAAAATATTAGGGTTTAATCTAGAGAAATCTGATTATCCTTATCCGATGGGGCTTCAGCGATAACCATTTCACTAATAAACCCACAATTGGGGCCCGTAGGTTTTAAAATTAAATGCTTAATTTAAAACCTTCACCCATTTAATATTTTAAAATTTAGAATTTTCAATTTTCAAGAATTTGTTCAATTTAGAGTATTCTTTGTCTAAGATCAACAACTATAATTGAAATAATTAGGTATCTAAAATCTAGTCATGGTTGGCAGAGTGTGCTTCACATGACCATTTTAAATAACCCATAAATTACTCTCAAAAATACAATTTTCTTAGGAAATTTCCTGGATTATTTGTCTAGATTTTAATTCCACAATTAATTAATCCAATTATTATTCTAGATTTTAATTTAAAATCATAATAATTGATAATTAGTTTAGTGGATAATCTAAATAATCTCACATAATAACTATCATCCTAGTCGATTCAAGACATAATAGGTACTATGCTGTTATGACATGTGATTATGCAACAATATGACATCTTCTTATTCTATATGGCATGTTATTACAAACATCATGTTAAACGCAGATATAATTCATACAATTCAATAAAAGCATTAAATAATTAAACAAATAACTTTAATTCATGGCTTTCCTATAAAAAAAAATTAAAATAACAACTTTGGAATTCCTCTTTCGTCCAGCCCATAGTATCTGTCTCAAGCCCCTTTAGGGTATCTATGGGCCCAAAAGCCCAAAGATCCAATCCTTGGCTAGAAACCCTAGAACACAAAAGAGGAACCATAGCCATCACTTCTGCCATGCCATCAACCGAAGTCATCTCAGCACGAAAACCCAGGGGAAGGACCGCCATGGGGAGACGAGAACATGGCCGCTGGAACAACCCAAAAGGGGTGTCCCACGTGCCCTCACGCGCAGCTCCTTGGCTGGCGTGTGATGGCCACTCGCAGCCGCTTGTGGCGGTGCTTATGGCGTCGGTCCTCCCACCACTTTGCTCGTCGTTCCGTCCTCTTTCCATTCATATATGGATCGTCC
Source organism: Acacia pycnantha (assembly GCA_025563575.1). Lineage (NCBI taxonomy): Eukaryota > Viridiplantae > Streptophyta > Magnoliopsida > Fabales > Fabaceae > Acacia > Acacia pycnantha. Next base: position 1,722,694 of record JAMWYP010000154.1, read on the forward strand.
AAATCCGAGGTCCAGAGGTCCACGAAAAATGTTTGACAGTGTTGAATGCTCATCTTCTTCGCAGTTTCTTGATCTCCAACTTTTACAGATATTCGAAAAATACATAGAAATTCCAAAAAAAATAAAAACAGCAAGGAGGAAACCTAATCATATGGGATTAGCCTCCTTGTTACAAATCAAGAAATACACGAGAGAATCTAACCATGGATTAAAGCGATTAACTGATTGAAATTAAAACTAATACCAAATATGAATTATAAACAAATAATTACCATGAAATAAATAACAAATATAGAAAAAAGATGCCATATTTAAAAAAAAAAAAACATTTTTTTGAAAAATCCGAAATTAATCACATGAAATAAAATCAAAACTGGTTCTTTTCCTCATCGCGATTCAGCTCTGATACCAATTGTAGGAAACTCACCAGAAACGCGGAAGCGAATCGTACCGACACGATATAGGAAAAGTTAAGACCTTCATCGTTTTGATTACCTGGAAAGATGCAGCAATATGAAAGCCTATCCACGAACAGTCGTAGTCCACTCTATGATCGATCTTCCAGACTATCTCACGAGGGGGATAGAATGGTTGTGTGGGCAACAGTTCAGATGATGAACGTCTGCCTCTAGGGTTTGTTTCTGATGAAAACCTCCTTTTTGTTACTTGCCGTCACAAGAAGGTGAAAGTGGGTTTATATACTACTACATCCAAGACCTAACCCTAAACCACATGGGCCATAGAGTTCTTGGGCTGTAGTCTCATTTAAGACTTATTGGGCTTAAGTGACTAAAGAGCACATTAACCCAACAACAACTACATCTTTGGTTTCAAGAGATTTAGAAGAGAGAATATGCAGAAGCAAATCTAAATGGCTAATCCTATCCCTCATTTTTGTTTCTTCGCCTCAGCTTTCGTTTTGAAACAAACGATGAAGTGAAAGGTTTTAGTTGAAGCCCTCTGGAGACGAAGCAAGAAATGGGGGAGAGAGAAAAAAGAAAGGGGCTTAAATTGAAAGATTGAAAGAGAGAGAGAAAATGACAGAGCAAGTAATTTCAAAATTCAAAATGAAAATGCTATGCACGAAGCCCATTGCAAGCCATACTGTTGAGCCATCACTGTTGAATTGAACAGTGATCTGTGAGAGGATGAACAGTGCATGACTTATTTTGCTATTGTTATTAAGTTTATATTGATGATTATGATGATATTGATGATGATGATGATATTTTTTTGGTAGAAATGAATTCATGCATTCTTAACATATATAAGGTTTTCAAGGTCAATCTTCACTTTCTGTTAAATGGAAGGATACATCAAAAGCTAATCTGTTTGGTGTTCCATGCTTCCGGGCTGCTTTATCCTGGATTCTTCAATCACCATTCTTACATATTCTTTACCCAATAAAATATTGAGCTTCTATCTTCATGCAGATCTAAATCCTCGTTTTCTTCTAGAATCAGTACATCATTCCAATATAAAGTTCAAACTTATTTATTACTTTTGTTAATCTTATTACAAGTGCTCCATGTAAACTATATTTACGATCCTCACCTTCATCATATATATGTTGTATATTTGTTAGTATGGAGCATTGTTCCTTTTATGTGATTGTTGCGGAGCACACTATAGTAGAACTTTTGGGAGGTCTCAATTGTAGGGGAGGTTCTACGAAAACTACTATATATTGGTAGCCAGTGACTCCCGTTAATGTAAAATATATAACACTTTATATTTTGTATTGAACATAAGTAAGGCCAAAGGGATGCTGGTTTTCTCTTATTCTGAATTGATTACATTTCGATTTTTGGGGTGTTATTCATTTGAAATATTCATTTGTACATGAGAATTGGCGATGTATAGTCCTCCTTTTTTAACTGCTTTTGAAGGATTGTTTGAAAAGAGAAAGACATGAACTTGCCATTGAGAAAGTGATTCAATTGAAATCTTCCCTTTAATTCCCAGTTAAAGAGTCTACTTTATTTGGCTATTCTCATTAATGTCCTGGCTAAGAATGTTTTGTGGTCCATTTGAAAAATCATTATTCAAGTAAAGAATTACTCTGTGTTGCTGGCTTTTGATGGAAATCTCGGCTATCAATGTTGGGCCAGGCAAAGTTGAGACTTAACAAATAAACTTTAACATGGAAGGGGAAGTGAGGTACCTTTCCCTCTCCCCCTCCAAATCTTTTTTGAGGAGGTGGGAGCTTTCTTCCTCGCCGTGTAAGCTATTGTTACGATGTCTCCCTCCCCGGCGGTCGCCGTCGGTGAAGGGGACGTCTATCTTTTCCTAAGTTTTTGTGGTTTTGGGTTTTAGTGGTGGTGTTTTTTGTTGTGGTTCAGATTCGTGTTTTTGGAGGAAGGGTTTTGTCGATGGTCGTTGCTTCTATATGCTTTACCTCTCAGAGGACCATTGTTAAGCTTGTTCGATGGTGGTGAATCAAAAATGCTAATTAGAGCATTCTAATAGGGCTGAGTATGGATGAGCTGGTGCTCTAGGAGTACCTAAGTATTTCTCTCTATAAGTATTCTTCGGTCCACAATATAAGTCAGAGAAGGTAATTAATGTTTACTTGTCAATTTTTCCCATGTAATTAATACTTAATATAACTCTTTGTATTTTTCTCTCTCTTCTAATATATCATCTAATATAAGCAAAGTTGGAAAAAAAATGCTGACAAAATGCTAAAATTTTCTTGTGAGTAGCTGCAATAGAATATAATCATGTTTTACTCTAATCCGTAACCATAATATAGGTGAAATGCTTATAATATACTGGTCATCCTAGTATAGGATATCTAAAAGACTGTCAGCGCACGAAGAATACACCTACCACCTGTAGCTGTAGGAACAATGTGTGTGTAGAGAGAGAGAGAGAGAGAGAAATCTGTCCATACTACATATACAAGCTGTAAAAGTTCCAGAACTTGACACTGACAAGGCAAATTAAAGGAGCCGGACCAATATGTATATCCCCAGTTCCTTCACTTTCACTCTCATATAGCATTCAATTTTGGGCGTAAATGAGGTGAGTAATCCCAGTGTTAATTATCATGAAGTTTTATGAGCTCCTTTTCAAGTTTTTATCAACTATATCTGTTAAAACACTTTATGGGAGAGTCTCCTAACGGGTTTTTTCTACATTCACTAGGCTCGAATTGAGACCTTGCTTAAGCGACACAACCCACTTACCACTTGTGCCAACCCCCGTTGGTTTTAGCTAGTGTTCTCATAATGGAACTCTAGAAAAACTATCTGGATTGATGGGATCAAGTACTCCTATTTATTTATACCTTCATTGCTATAATTATCTATACTTATTTTTTTTTTTAAAAAAAGTTGTTCTCATTTGCTTTTTTTTTTCGCCACCTTCATTTCCTCAAAGTAACATCTCTGTAAAGGGTACAGAATATAAAATTAAGAGGTGAGAATATAGACCGAAATAAACCACGTGGGTTGGCTCATATGGTTTGGGACAAAAATGAGCTGAGTTGGGTTCAACCCATTTTCATATCCAAATTGTGTGGGTTGGTGGGTTACATGGTCCAGCCCACCTAACTCCCCCCTCTTCATAAATTTTTAAATATTTTACCTCTAAAAGATACATATAAATATTCATATAGCTTAAAATTTAAATAATAACCTAATTATCTATATTAATAAAAAAATACAACATAACAAAAGAAGTTAAGGGTTTTGATGAACAGAGTGATGGTGGTGCTCGGCAATGAAAGATGGAGACTTAATGAGATTTTTTCACTGTTTAGAGACACATTAAAATTTGATTATGGATTTTACTGGAAGTTGTTTGAGAATTTATGGCCAGTGATCAAACCCCTGACTAAACGTTTAAGGAACCTAGTTAAGTGTCAATGGTGCTATGCTTATGGTGGAAATCAGAGCTTCTAATTATCAACCAAAAAGGAAAAATCTTGCACAGCGGAGATCGATGGCGCTTTCACTCCTCAGAAGACTATCAGTTTTTTTTGGGCTTCAACTTTTTTGAAGCCCTAAATATTTTTTAATTTGGTTAATTATTTATATAAAGGATTAAAGTGCTAGAATAACCTTCAATTTTTATCAAAAGTGCAACAGTAATGATAAACTCTTTTTTGGAGCAAAAGTAATCATAAACTTTCAAAATTAAGGCAAAACCATTAAACTTAACTTCCATATATTACAATTGGGAAAATTAATCCTTGGGCCCTTAAAATTTTAATTCCTGTATAACTCAGTCCAAAGAGTTTGACTCGGTACGACTTACTCCCTAAACTTTTAACTCACTTGTAACTCAGTTCTTGAAGTTTCCAAGTCACTAGAACTCTAAATACTCAATTTAGACCTAAATATAAGATTTCTTTACTTAATTTACTGAGAGTAAGAAATTAAGTTTTGTTTTTCAATTAATGTGAACAATTTATAATACTACCTCCGGTCCTAATTATAGGAACACTTTTGTAGTGTAATTTGCATTATAAAAGTGTTCCTATAAGGAGGGAGTAGCTTTTGTGGTAAAGCTTTCTAATGACGGGACTATTGACTTTCATTCATTCAATTTTTTGTTTTTCTAAAATAAAATGATGCATGCATTAAATAGGGGTATGTCTCTAGAAAAAAAAAAAAATATTACGGGCCAAACTAAATTCTTCAACAAGGCTTTTATATTTAAGGTCAAAGAGAGTAATATAAAACTGATCGTCTCTAGAACACCTTAGAGCTTGTACCAAAAAAAGGAAAAATAACACCTTGAAGGTGAAGGTGGATATAAATAATAAGGTGAAAGTGCAATTTTAACAACAATATTTTTGTTAGGACAAAGGAATCATTAAATTTTTAAGAGTACTAAAATTTAAGGGCCAAACTAATTTGTTATGAACATTAAAAATGGACACAATTTTATCAAGATGTTAACTTAAGAAGCAAATGGAAGCTGCAAAACAAAATTTGGTTGCTCTCCTGTTATACATTCGATTATCTCTCTCTTCTTTCTTTCGTTACTCTTCCTTTTTCCAGTTCAATCCTTCTTTTTGTTTTTTTTTTTGGTCCTACTTCTTCTATTAACAACCCCTTCTTCTTGCTCTGCAACACGTACATTCACATACATCTTCCATGGAAACTCAAAGTATATAATTAGTGCCTACCTCCTTACAATATGAAGGAACAATAATCCCCACACAAGAAGGAAAAAAAGATGGATTTCCTTCTCCCAAACGTTTTTAACAAAAAAATAAATAATTAACAATTTTTTTCCAAACTTCTGGACAATCTTGGCCCTCAAGAACCCGAAGCCAACGAAAACTAAGACAGAAGTTAAACCTTCTCCGGCCGTTTGTGGAAGTTCTCTGAAGTTTCTTACTCTATTGCCAACTCTCCATATATATCTTATTTCATTCACCACTGATTCCATTCCACACTGTTATGATGAACTAGCTCCAATCTTCAAAATAGCCGAAAACAAAGAAATCTTGATAAATAGGAAGACCCTAAAGCACCCAGTTTCTTTTTCCCTTTCTTCCCTAATTTTAAGTATGGTTTGCCTTTCTTAAATCCAAACCCTCCAAAGCCTGAGGAGGCCTCTCTGGTAAAGATGCCGAGAGGCAAACTGCTACTGTGGGTGATGAAGGTTCTAGAAGCGATAATAGTGCTAAGCCTAGCTTTGTGAGGTTTCGGAAAAACCAGTTGGTCAATCCTCCTCCTTTGGAGATGACAGGTGTACACACTGTGTGGGACCCACATAAAAAAAAAAAAAAGTTACGTCCATCCGCTTCAAGTTAAGCCTTTGGTAAAATTCCACCCATTTATAAAGTTCATGTGTATTCGCCTGATATAAGACATTGTAATTAAAAATGCACATTCACCCTAGACGGTATCATAATAATGCTTGTTGTGTTAATCGAAGGATGTAATACCCTAAAAATCACACTTAGGGTAAATATCAAAATTGGGAAATATACCTATTTAAAATAGGTGAATATGTGGTTTCAAAGAATGTGTTAAATTTATATTATTTTCTAAAGGAAAATTTCTTGGAAATTAGAGAATTTAAGGGCCAAAGTGCCAAAATGACAAAAATGCCCCTATGGGACATAAATGACTTAGGAAAATTGTGAAAAATCCTAAAAGGTGATAAAATACTTATTAAAATTAAGAGAGTATGTTATCTCTAATTGTGGTAATTTAATAAATTATAAGATTGGAAGAATTGTAAAATAACAATTATTAAGTATTTGGAGATCATAACTAACTCCATAATTATTGATATTTTACATGGGAGATAAAATAGCAATGTTAGTTCAGATTTTGAGAGGAAGTAATTAGTTTTAGATAAGAAAATTATCAACAAATAATAAGTGATTGATTAAATAATTATTGGTTAATTATTTAAGTTTGAACAATGGAATAATTGTGATAAATTATGTAGAACTCTATAATTAGTGGTTTATGGCTAAAATTAGCATAAAATATACTTGCTAATTAGTTGGAAATATGAAGGAAAATATATGAGATTAAATGTATGAAACCCTAAAGCCTAAATCCATGTTAATTACTTAAGGAGCCAATAAGAGAATTCTTGTTAATTAACATAAGATGATTAATACATGATATAAAATAATTAAAGCAATTTGAAGAAAACAAAATGGGGAGGGATACGAATGGATTGTTGTTGGTATGCAGCCAAAGTTGTTGAAAGAAATTATGTGTGTCTTGAGTAAAAAAGAGAGTGATGTGGCCAAGTGTGAGCCTAGCAATTGAAAGTGATATTTTGTGCAAGTGGGAATCAACCTCCTTGGTCATAAATCAAGCAAACATTTCGAATTGGATGTAGGAAGGAGAGAGGGAACGTATAAGAGTGTATTTATATATGTGGTGTGAATGATGATTAGATATTGGCCAAGTATTAAAGCATAAATGAATCAAAAAGCAAGGTTGAAAAGTCAAATAAAGTGGCCTTCCAAATTGATTATTATTGTGTGTGTATAGCCGAAATCATTGATGAAGAAGGAAAGAAGAAAAGTGAGTAAATGATGTGGAAAAGTCAAACAAAATTACCAACCAATAAGAACATAAAGCAAATGTGTGATATCATGACCTCATTTTGTTGACACAAGAGGCAAGCATGTCGGCCAAAGCAATTAAGGGCCAATTATTTCGCATGGTGGGAAAGGAAGATAGGGAAATTTTAATGCCAATTAGGTCCTTGAGTTTTTCTATAAATAGGGAGCATCATTCTTCATAATCTTCACACCAACTCTCAAATGAGTTTAGAGAGAAGTGAGAGCTAGAGAGAGAAGCTCTGGAAAATTTTTGCAGAAGTCTTCAACGGGTAAGTCTTTCGGTCTTTGGTCTTTAGTTCGGTAGTTAGTAGAATTGTTAGATAGATTTAGCAAGTAGGGAGTGAGATTCCTACTATTGTTTTTAGGCCTCATTGCATTGAAATATATGCGACGAGGTAGAAACATGGTAGGGATCGAGTCCCAATTTGAAGTCTTCGTAGTTCTTTCACAAGTAGGTGTTATAATGCTAGAATAGCCTTTAAATTTTCAAGTATGATTGGGTATCATATGGAAGGGCTATTTTAGTCTTTATTTTCGAAAATCAAAATGGCGTCGAAGTTCTGGCAAAATTTCGGGAAGAAAATTTGTCAGTGTCAAAGCGACCGTTTTCGTAAACGTGCGAAATACGATCAACGAAGGTACGTTCGCGTACTGGTAACCTTAACTCTGATGTTTATTGTATACACATGTGTATATTGTCTGTACTCTGACCGTACTATTGTCTGTCATGCCAATTGTCTGTCATGCCTATTGTCTGTACATCTGACTGTACTATTGTTTGTACATCCGACTGTACTATTGTCTGTACATCTGACTGTACTATTGTCTATACATCCGACTGTACTATTGTTTGTACATCCGACTGTACTATTGTCTGTACATTTGACTGTACTATTGTCTATACATCCGACTGTATTGTTGTTGCCATGCATATCTGTTATGTATACCCTATGTCTGACCATAGTAAATGTTGCCAAAAGTCTAAGAATGTCTGTTGTGCATATATGATGTATGTAATCATGAGGTTAACCGTTACAGGGTTCGATGCATGGACCTCGGCTCTTAACTTAGCTTCGAGGATCGGGTGGACCGAGAATCGAGAAGAGGACAAGCGGCACGCGTAGGAGTCCCAGTGAAGACTCCTTTCTGTCATTTCTTTTGAAACATACGTATTCTTTGTTTAAACAGCAAGACATGCTACCATGGGTATTTTAATATATATATCAATTACTCAATAGCTCCGGTGCACTACTCTGATCATTTTGAAATGATGTTTGATAAAATAAAAAAAAATTATACTGCTTGTGAAAAGTTGGGGTGTTACAAAGGACATCTTCTTTTGCCAATTGTTTACTTGTAGTAGTTGTAAATATGCTTTACATTCTGTGTTTTGTAAATTTCCTTGTCTTTTTACTCATATTGTTTGTTGTACTTGTGAAGTTACTTTTTCTTCTTATTAATATTATTTAATATTTTTCCATAAAAATATTTATTGAAGAATAGCTTTTTTTTCTTTAGATTCTAAGCGTTTCTAACTTTGAAAACTCCAAATTCTACCATGGTTATATTGCTTGCAAATTATATTTATGTAGTAATTTCATGTAGAGAGTTGCAAAATTCGAAATACGTTCTTATTTTAGGTATATGGCAACTTGCAAGATAGAAGACATTAAATAATCATTTCTAAATTCAAGGAATTTATATAAACATACACATATGCTAGATTTCATCTATTGTTTAAAGTAGTGTAATCCAAATTCATGAGTCCAAGAGTTTTATAAAACACTCTTTTAAAAAAGATAAGAATAAAGGATCCCATTGTATTCGATTGGGTCCATGAATTTTTAAAAAATAAAAAATAAAACCGGTGATAATTATGAAGAACTCCCTTCGGTCTTTTTTTATAAAAGCTCAAAATTTGAATTGTTTTGGTAATTATTATAAGAGCCCCACAAGAGTTATATGAAAATTTAATTAGTTTTTTCCCCTTTTTGCCTCTAATTAATACGTATTACTTCAATTAAAAGGTTGATAATACCTATATTTACTTTATTTATCTCTCTTACTTGGCCCCTCATGAGCATACTTGAGAAAAAAGTTTATTTTAGACCCACTTATTATTTTTAACTAATTTTGACCGCTTTCTTAAACCGCTAATTCAGTTATTAGGTTCTTGTAAATAAGACCAGAGAGAGTAACGTATATGGCAACTTGAAGATAGAAGTTCTTGTCAGATTTGAACTCCTTTGGCTTTCAGTGGCAAAAACGGGGGCAAAACTCCATTAGCTTTCTTCTTACATATATGATCAAATATCTATCGTTTCAAAGCCAAAAGTACATGCATTATGAAGAACATGTAATCATTTCTGAATGGAAAAATCCCATTGAAAGAATTTTAAAATTAGTAAAAGACAGAGATGCTTTCAATTTTAATATCCCTATGAGATGCGATATTTGAAATAAAAAGATGGGGTATATAAATATAAGAACATAGCAGAGAATAAAGAAAATCAGATCTCGTAAATTACACTACTGTGTCAATATATAGTATTAGCGCCTAACCACCAAACAGTGTCTACGTCTACATGAACAGAAAGGCTTTAGTCTGTGTTTGGTTTTAACTAAGATTAGATAACCTGAAAGAAAACGAAACGTGGAAATTTTGGCCAACACATAGCCTCCTGCATGATTTACAGTTTAATTTTGGCCACGCAATCCCAGAGCATAGTGGGAAACAGCATAATAAGTTTATTCTCATAAAAACAAAGAGATCGAAATTAAACACTTCCTTTGGTATTTCAAAGGAAAGCTATTAATCGCATCATAATCGTCTTCAAGTTTAACACACGAATTCCACTTAGGTCCTCCAGCTTTTCAAATTTTATAATAAGATTTTTTTTGTGATTTTTTAAAATAATCAAAATCTAGAAATTAAAAAGGGTTGTTCCTGATTATTTTAAGATTTTATAGGCTATTTCAATTAGGTAATTTAAAAAATTTCTTCTGCGCATGAGAAAATATATCATAAAAATATAGTTCTATATACAAGTTTTTTTAATTAAAAAATATACGAAGATATCATCAGATTTCAAAACAACTAAATCATAAATCATTTAACTATTCATCACACCACTGAAAACTATAATGCAGACACGTTTCATGCTTTAAATTGGGTAAATGTTTATATATGGGATGCCTAAAGTCTTTTTTTTTTCCTTAATTTACCCCGCGTCTTAAAATAATTTGAGGTGGAATTTCTCCCCTGAGGTTATTAAAATGGAAGTACAACATGGATGAAATTGGTGGTGCCTAATGGGATTAGGGTTTTTGTCTAATTTATTTTCCATAGCTTTGTTTTTGTTGTCTACCCTATACTTCTTCACATCGTTTTCTTTCCATTAATGCTATGCTATGTTAACTTCTTAACTTAATAGGCTCTTTATACAAAGAGAACTCACACATATATGTGTGTGTCAACCTACTCTAATACCATACCAAAGTGACACCTTCCCTTAAGCTCTGATACTATACCAGTGTAAATTCTGATTCCTTATACTTAACTAGATAGTATTAGAGTGATTCTCTAATCTCATATTTAATCTATTGATCTGCTCTATGCTTAATTGTTCATCATGTTCCATAAAGCATTGAATTATGACACTGAATCAATGTTTGCAATTCTCTCCCCTTAGTATTACTCATTTACTGTCATTGGTGGGCAATTCTCTCTCTTTGGTGCTACTCTACATTTGCTTCAAGATGCTCTCGTCCTTCTTCTTCCCCATACATGAGCCCTAACATTGTGTTGTTGCCATTTTCATTTTCCCTCACAACTTCAGTCATCTCTTACCTTCCCATCCTTCTAATCCCTTTTTGAGTATTTCATATTTTAGGAGGAACTCTTCCTTTAATTCTTGGCTTTTCTACTTCATTACTAGTTGAAAAAATTGATCTTATATCCTTTAAGATTGAACACTTCACATCCGACTATATGTGATGTTTAGTGAATGCTATTTTTACATTACTTTTTTTTTTGCACAGTTTTAATCATTTTCCTCAAGCTAGGGATCATTTTCGATTTTTTCTCCTTTGTCTCTCGCTTTCAAAGCAATACTAAAGTTTTGTATGTTATTGTATGTTAGCTATTGTGTAACAGTGGTGGTATCAACACATAAGGTGGTGGTATCAGTGCACATAGTGGTGGTATCAGTATACAAGGTGGTGGTATCAGTACATGGTATCAAAGCCAGGGGTGGTGTTACACTTTTTTCTCATCCTTTGTTAATTGACATTTTCAAAAGGCTCCCCCACTCCATACTCCAACTATGATGCGCGTCCAAACATTTCATATGTGTTGAATATGGTGCCTACATGGTTAAAGAACACCTCACATTGAGCCAACTTAATCCATTACTCCTCCTATAGAGGGATGATGCCAGATATCACATATTGAAACAATCCCTAGTCAACTCAATCCTTTACAACGGCAGGTGGTGGCTTGGCGCGCCTACAATAATACCTGGTTTAAGGATCTCAGTTTTGTTTGACACCATTGATAAATCCTTTAGACGGATACACTTACCTCCTTCCTGTTCATTGATACATAAGTTCAAGTTTACTGAGTACCAAGTAAGGTTGGCTTTTCTTTCTACACATGTTCCACTTATGACAATGTAAAACCCGAATAATCATTTATCTGGAATATTATATTGAGATAAATAAATAGCTATCTTTGATAAGTGAATATGTGGTCTCAATTCTTGTATGATATTTGTCTTGTTTTTCTAAGGCAAATATGATTGAAATTAGAGGAATTAAAATGCCAAAGACCCAAAAATGCTGTAACAACCCGACTTTTTAAAGCAGTATAATTTTTTTTTTTTAAAACATCTTTTCAAACCATCAGAGTAGAGCATTTGAGCGGAAGAGTAACTGATATATAGATTCAAAAAGCCAACAGTAGTGTATCTGGCTGATTACAAAGGCGGTTCAATAACCGAGCGTTTTCAGAATAAAAGACAACATCAAAAGGAAGACTCCGCCCGATCCACGAAATGAAGTCTTGATCAGCTTTCTATGCGCTGCTTGCCTCTCTCCTCGGTCCTCGGTCCTCCTAAACCTGACGCTATGTTAAGGGCTGAGATCCAGCGCACCGGATCTCAGGTAACGGTTAACCTCATATTTATGTATACACATACAAACGACAGACATCCACAACATCATCAGCACATACCATCACTCTATCACAACCCATGCATATGTATTGCCCCCAAGATGCGAGACAAATTGCACCCAAAGATACAGACCGATTGCACCCAAGATACTGGACAGATTGCACCCAAAGATACAGACAGATTGCACCCAAGATACAAACATAACCTCTAACCACTATATGCATTCAAACAAGATAACATCTATACAACACACCTACCACATATATGCATACCATAAACATCGAGTTAGTGTTACAAGACGCGAACGTACCTTCGTTGACGGTGAGACGGAACTTCCGTCGGAAATCGTACTTTTCTACTAAAACGTGAAAACGTCCAATAGCGGCACTTCGGCAGAACGGCGGCAGATTAGGAGAACTTCGACGCATTTATGATTCTTGAAAATAAAGACTAAAATAGCCCTCCCATATGATACCCAAATCATAAAAATAAAGACTACTCTAGCCTTACTAACTATTGAACTAAAGACTAAAAACTAAAGACCGAAAGACTTACCCGTTGAAGACTTGAGAACTTCCCAGAGCTTCTCTCTCTTCTTTCTCACTCAAGGATTTCGGTTTTCACTTGAGAATGGGGTGAGAAAAATGAAGAGAGCTCTTGCCTTTTATAGGCAAATTTTGGGTCCTAAAGTGTAATTTTCCTTCTCAAATTTTGGGTCCAAAGTTGTAATTTTCCCTTTAATATTTTGAAGAGTGATTCTTGGCCATACAACACACCAAAACGTGCTGCCCCTCTCCAAGCCAAAGATGAGCCAATTGGATGATGACACGTGTCCTCATCCAGTCCAATTTCTCCGATCGGTACCCGATTCGCGTAATTTCGGAGAAATCTCAAAATTCTGGATTTACAACTTTGAAGACAAGTTCTCACTTACTAGAAATGTCCAAGTTAACCTAAATTTTGGTTCCATACAGGGCATTCCGTGTTGGTAGAAGTTTCTCGAAAACGTGTCCGGTCGCGTCTCGGTTTCGAACGCATTTCGAAATTATCAACTTCTTGAGAAAAATTCACCGATTCCAAATATGTCAAAATAAATTCAAACTCATGCCTAGATGTTGAGTTAGAATTTATTTTCCTTATATCCAAAAATATACCTATATGCATTTTTCCCTATTTTGTTTTATTAGGAAATGCACTGACGACTTCAAATTTTCTCCTAAGAGTATAACGGAAGACAAAATTCCACCGATCATTATTTTCCCTGACTTTGGAAATCCCATTCCTAGATCTCTAGATAGGATCCGTTTCCTAATTTTTAAATTACTATTCATCATTTTTCACTTTAATTAATTATATAATAAACTAATGCAACTTGTGCAAAATATCATGATATTTTTAAGCTTATTCTTATCCCATTTTCTTGTGCAATTCGGCTGGCCCAAAAAAAAAAAAAAATATTTATTTATTTATTTTTAATTAATTAATTAATTAATGATTTATTTATTTACTTTTTCCAAAAATTCCACAAAATTACCTAATTGGTCCATTCTTGTATTTAGGCTCAAAAATACCTAAACTCAACTATTTTTCTCCAAAATTTCCAATTAATTAGTAAATATATTTTTACTAATTTTCAACTATTTTCCACTAATTTTTGAGCTTTACATAATTATTCATGAATTTCCTTTACTTATGCTTAAGTAATTAGCCCAATATTACTTAATTACTTAATTATCACAAGTTGATAATTTTCTTACTTAGAACACCTTATTTCCTTTATACTCTTGCATTAACATTTCTGTTTCCATGTGTTACGCTTTATTTTAGAATTTGTGAGGGCATTATGGTCATTACCATACTTTTTGAGCATTCTTCTTCAATTTCTCCAAGTTTGTAATTTATTAAATTACCAAAATTAGAGATATACTCTCTCTCAATTTAAATAATTATTTCATTGCCCTTTAGGATTTTTCACCATTTTCCTAAGTTATTTACTCCTCCCAGGGGTATTTTGGTCATTTTGGCACTTTGGCCCTTAAATTCCCTAATTCAAATTTCGGGGTATTACATTTCTCCCCCCGTTAAACAAAATTTCGTCCTCGAAATTTGTATTCTACCCACTAAACTTTGTACTATCCTGATTCGGACTATACGCGTCGGATCTTCGCTTTATTTGTCACCGCTCCTCCCGGTGATCGAGAATTCGCTTTGGTTTGACCATAAAGATCTTGTCATATTGTACTTTGATATATAGTGTCTCCCGAGGCGCCCATACACCGCGGTCAACACCACAAATACCAAAATGTCTCCATGGCGCCCATACACCATGACAACACAAGATATCATACATGTCACCATGGCGCCCATACACCATGGCAACACAAGATACCTCCTACTCAATGACATGATCACGGTCGAATCGTAATATCTAAGAAACATGGAATACATCACGGAGGTGGTTCTCGTATCGTATAAGTCAATCGAATAGCTAACACCTAGTTCATGCAATGCATAGAGAAAATTCCTTACTAAGAGAGATAGTACCTTGGACTCTCTCCGGAAGTTCTTTGTCCATTGTGTCGGTTAACGCGTACATTCGGCCGGGTTACGTGGCCTCATCTTCGCAGCTATCTCGGGACAATTCGGGCAATGTGTCCTTGTTTCTGACATCTATAGCAAACTCGTCTCTCTACACTTTTCTCAGGACAATTTGAAATGATGTGCCCTGGCTTAGGCATCCGTAACAAACCCGTCTACCACCACAGCTACTGAATGGTACTTCCCTTGATCGGGACACGGTCGGGTTACCGGCATCCTCGGGTTGCTTTGTTGCTCATCTGGAATGGTCTCTTGTTTTCCCTTTGCGAGTCCCTCCATGGTGCCTCTCTTTTCCGCGAGGAATTCTCACGGCCGACCTCGCTACGATCTGTCTTGCTTGTGCTTAAGTGCCGGGGTTTACGCAGCTCCTTTCGGTTGCGCTCAATTAGTCGGCAAGATTCTACCGCTTGGGCTAGTTTAGGAAACTGCTGAGATACCAGCCTCTTCTTTATCTCATATTTTAGCCCGTGTGTCAACCTATTTGACTTCCAGGTTTCGTTATCATTACTCCTCAGATACGACGAGTATCGTGACAGATTGGTAAACCGAGTATAGTAATCGTCGAAGGATTCCTCAGAACCTTGTTGGATGCTAAGAAACTCCGCCTCCTTGATCACCTGTGTCGAGGAGGAAAATATTGTTCATTGAATTCCTCCATGAACTTCTCCCATGTGACAGGGCAATATCGGGTCCGCAACGTCGTGGCGACGCTCTTCCACCATCGATGCGCATCACCATCGAGCTTAAAGATCGCAAGTTGAGCTTTCCGATCATCTGGGCATTCCATAACTTCAAATATTTTCTCCAGACTCAGCAACCAATCCTCAGCCAATTCGTTCTTCCCGTGGAAACAGGGTGGCTTGAGCTTACAAAATTGAGTGACCCAACTTTGTGTAGTCTGCATATCTCTCCTCGTCGTGGAGGTGACTGGGACCTATCAGATCCCTCAGCTTCCTCATCGTGTTCATCACTCTGCTCGTTTTCTTCTTCTTCAGAATGTTGTTCTTCCTCATGTCTGGCCTGCCTTTCAGCTTGCCTTTCGGCCCGAAGTTCCTCTATCATCATTCTTTGTTCATCTAGCATCTCTCTTTGTTCACGCACTACGGCCACGGCCTCTTGCAAAGCAATCTGCTGGTTTGGTTCATGAATTGTCTGCTCAGGATTTACTACTGGAATCGTCCGAGGTTGTCTACCTCGTCCTCGGCCTCTGCCTCTGCCTCGGCCTCTGGGAGCTCCGGCTCCTCTTAAATTCGCCATGTCGCGTTCCCTGATTAGGGGAAACGTTAACGTTAGATATAGGGAAGACATTCCGCATAACGCAGACTTTATCATTCTAGTCTCTAGACTCTATCACGCTTTACATTGCACCCAGCCTTTATCATTCTATTATTCACACTGCTCCCAGCCTTTATCACACTCACAACAATTAAACTCTATTATACGTAGTATTCACACCGCGCGCAACATTTCCGTCGTCAGATTCTCGTTGGTTCTCTCTACCCAAAAATGGATGCGAAGAAAAGTGGATCAAATCCAGTTTTCCGGAAGAGTATGAAAATTCGTTACGTAAATTTCTCGATAGAAGTTCTCAACATGGGTCAAATACCGCATGTACTTATCTTTATTGGTCTCGGGGTTTTCATCCGGCGTGGCCTATCATCGCATATAAGCTCGATGCTAGGAAAGAATCACCGTCCAGCACAAACTGGCGGTTATCAGAGTGATGCACCGACCAAGGGTGGTACACCGGTTCAAGATGGTATACCGGAGTAAGGTAGTACACCGACCTTAGGCTATATCAGTACTCATTTTCAAAATATGCTCCAAGTTTAAAAGGCATTTTGAACATAACTCCGTTATCCGAACAGAATGGCCAGGTAAGTGTCTACCATGGGGCCTCACCGACTTATACGGCGACTCAATGGCATACCCACGTAGACTAGCCTTGCCTTCGGCACCAAACTGTCCGTAATAACATAGCTAAATTCATGCCAGGACTATTGCTCTGATACCAAATGTAACAACCCGACTTTTTAAAGCAGTATAATTTTTTTTTTTTAAAACATCTTTTCAAACCATCAGAGTAGAGCATTTGAGCGGAAGAGTAACTGATATATAGATTCAAAAAGCCAACAGTAGTGTATCTGGCTGATTACAAAGGCGGTTCAATAACCGAGCGTTTTCAGAATAAAAGACAACATCAAAAGGAAGACTCCTGCCCGATCCACGAAATGAAGTCTTCAGTCAGGCTTTCTATGCAGGCTGCTTGCCTCTCTCCTCGGTCCTCGGTCCTCCTGAACCTGACGCTATGTTAAGGGCCATACAAACATAACCTCTAACCACTATATGCATTCAAACAGTATAACATCTATACAACACACCTACCACATATATGCATACCATAAACATCAGAGTTAGTGTTACAGTACGCGAACGTACCTTCGTTGACGGTAGACGGAACTTCCGTCGGAAATCGTACTTTTCTACGGAAAACGTGAAAACGTCCAATAGCGGCACTTCGGCAGCGTAACGGCAGCAGATTAGGATTTCTGACGTCCTATAGGAGTAATATCACTTTCATTAGTGATTTGGCATTATAACTGGCATTTTAGGTAAAAATTACCATTTTGCCCCTATACCCCTACTTGGCGGAATTTCGCCGCGCTTCCGCTACATAGGCTATTTTCTTCCCAAAATTTCGCGTAACTTCGACGCATTTATGATTCTTGAAAATAAAGACTAAAATAGCCCTCCCATATGATACCCAAATCATAAAAATAAAGACTACTCTAGCCTTACTAACTATTGAACTAAAGACTAAAAACTAAAGACCGAAAGACTTACCCGTTGAAGACTTCTGCAGAACTTCCCAGAGCTTCTCTCTCTTCTTTCTCTCTCAAGGATTTCGGTTTTCACTTGAGAATGGGGTGAGAAAATGAAGAGAGCTCTTGCCTTTTATAGGCAAATTTTGGGTCCTAAAGTGTAATTTTCCCTTCTCAAATTTTGGGTCCAAAGTTGTAATTTTCCCTTTAATATTTTGAAGAGTGATTCTTGGCCATACAACACACCAAAACGTGCTGCCCCTCTCCAAGCTGAAATTATCAACTTCTTCAGAAAAATTCACTGATTCCAAATATGTCAAAATAAATTCAAACTCATGCCTAGATGTTGAGTTAGAATTTATTTTCCTTATATCCAAAAATATACCTATATGCATTTTTCCCTATTTTGTTTTATTAGGAAATGCACCGACGACTTCAGAATTTTCTCCCGGAAGAGTATAACGGAAGACAAAATTCCACTGATCATTATTTTTCCCTGACTTTGGAAATCCCATTCCTAGATCTCTAGATAGGATCCGTTTCCTAATTTTTAAATTACTATTCATCATTTTTCACTTTAATTAATTATATAATAAACTAATGCAACTTGTGCAAAATATCATGATATTTTTAAGCTTATTCTTATCCCATTTTCTTGTGCAATTCGGCTGGCCCAAAAAAAAAAAATAAATATTTATTTATTTATTTTTAATTAATTAATTAATTAATGATTTATTTATTTACTTTTTCCAAAAATTCCACAAAATTACCTAATTGGTCCATTCTTGTATTTAGGCTCGAAAATACCTAAACTCAACTATTTTTCTCCAAAATTTCCAATTAATTAGTAAATATATTTTTACTAATTTTCAACTATTTTCCACTAATTTTTGAGCTTTACATAATTATTCATGAATTTCCTTTACTTATGCTTAAGTAATTAGCCCAATATTACTTAATTACTTAATTATCACAAGTTGATAATTTTCTTACTTAGAACACCTTATTTCCTTTATACTCTTGCATTAACATTTCTGTTTCCATGTGTTCTCGCTTTATTTTAGAATTTGTGAGGGCATTATGGTCATTACCATACTTTTTGAGCATTCTTCTTCAATTTCTCCAAGTTTGTAATTTATTAAATTACCAAAATTAGAGATATACTCTCTCTCAATTTAAATAATTATTTCATTGCCCTTTAGGATTTTTCACCATTTTCCTAAGTTATTTACTCCTCCCAGGGGTATTTTGGTCATTTTGGCACTTTGGCCCTTAAATTCCCTAATTCAAATTTCGGGGTATTACAAATGCATTTGTGGTTCATAAAATAGCCTAGGAATATTATGATAAATCTTAAAGGGCGGTTAAATAATTACTAAAAATTGGGAAAAATATTGTCCATAATTATAGTAATTTATTAAATTATTTCCTTGGAAATAATAAGGGGGAAAATTAAATAATATTTTGGAAACCCTAAATGCCCCCATGATTTTAATATAATGCATGGGACATAAAATACCAATGTCAGTAAAATAGTTGTGAGAAAAAGAGTAATCCTAATTAAGAAAATTGTCAACAATCAGTAAGTGATTAAATAAATAATTATTGGCTAATTGTTTAAGCATGAATCAATGAAATAATCAAAGTTAAATTGTGAACAACCCTAAATTAATGATTAACAGCTAAGATTAGCATAAATACAAGTGCTAATTAATTAGAAAAGATTAAGAAAATATATGAGATTAAGTACATAAAATCTCTAGGGTTTAAGTAATTTACAAAAGTTTGATAATCAAAGGATTAAGGCCCTAATTGAGCTTCTTAATCTAATTAGACAAATTAAACATTAAACAAGGGTCAAGATTGAATTTCATTAAGTAAGATCAAGGGCTACAATAATTTCTAACATTTTCTAAAGGCCTAAATCCATGTAATTAAGTATGGACCAATGGGAGAATTTTTGTAAAATAAATATAAGATAATTAAAATAATATTCATTAATTAAAAAATAAATAAAAATAAAAAAAGGGGCTGGCGGAAAATTTGGACTTTTGGGGATGAGAAATTTTGCAAAAAAATATCATGATATTTGTTAATAAAATATTAATATAAAATGAGATATTTGTGGAAAAAGCAAATAGGACAAATGGGAATCGATAGAAATTAAATCATATCTTGAAATCCTTGGATTAAGTGGTAAACATTTGGACATATTATGAATCAGTGAATTTTTGTCTCGAAGTTGATGTTGCCCGAAGTCATTTCCGTAACCAACGGCGTTTGACCGAGAATGATCAGCAGGCTAGGAAATACCCTTAATGGGATCAAAAATTTACTTAACCCAAATATTTCAAACGAGGAAGATTAGACCTTCAAGA
Organism: Acacia pycnantha; assembly: GCA_025563575.1. Taxonomy (NCBI): domain Eukaryota; kingdom Viridiplantae; phylum Streptophyta; class Magnoliopsida; order Fabales; family Fabaceae; genus Acacia; species Acacia pycnantha. The sequence continues at coordinate 1,742,720 of JAMWYP010000154.1, forward strand.
CTACGTTGTTGGATTTTTGAGATTTATCTAAGATTACGCGATTAAAACACCGAACATGGGACTTTATCGGTAGAAACCCCATAAAGCAAGGATGACATCACTTGTGTGACATCATCCTTGGGAGGGTGACATCATGGGTGGTCGGCCAAGGCAATTGGAGGGCCAAGATGAAGCCATGCAATGAAAACAAGATCCAATGGTTGTAATTCAAGAAGGCAAAATGTGAATAGTGCAAGAATTTTGCCTATAAATAGGCTTCCATCCCATTTGAGTTTTTCACCAATTCACTTGTTAGCTAGTTCAAAATTTTCAAGAAGGAAGAGGGAAGGAAGAACTTGGAGAAAGTTGTAGCGAAGCCCTGGGTAATTTCTTCGGTCCCTAGTCTTAAGTTTTAGCATTTCTTTCAGTAGATATAGTAGGAATGCTAATTTAATCTTTAATCTTCCAAGTTGGTTTAGATATCATGTTTTAGGGTTAAATATGATATTTGTTTCAAAAAAATATGCTGGGAATAGAGATATGTCAAAATTTTGGAAGATTAGAGCCAAAGTAGCGAAGCTCTGGAGAAATTTCGCCGATTAGTAAAGTCAGGGGCAAAATGGTAATTTGTGCCTAAAATGCCTGTTATGATGTGGATTATTAATAAATGTGATATTATCCTTATAGGATATCTTTGATCACATACCCTTGTCGTACCGCTGTCAAACATACCGTTTTCCGTCAAAAGTACTGAATTCAGTCAGGAGTACCGAAATACCGTCAACGAAGGTACGGACGCGTACTGTAACACTAACTCTGATGCTCATAATATGCTTATATATATGTTGTGGATAGTTTCATAGAGCCATGAACAGGACTCTATCCTGGACATGCACAGTGACTAAGGTATGGGGACTTAGATCACTATTTACAGCTTTACGGGTTATAGTCATGATAATGCCGTTATGTTTTCCTAGCGCTGAGGACACGATCGTACATCGTGGCACTGGATATGTGCAAACTGGATATAACTTTACATGTTAGTATAGCTGTTATTAAATGATCATACGACGTACTAGATTGATCAATGCTGTAATATTAGAAAATATATGTTATACATATTGTTTATATAAGCATGAGGTTAACCATTACCTGGGGTCCGATGGGTATTAGACCTCAGCTCTTACTATAGCATCAGGGTATGGGAAACCAAGGACGAAGGATAAGAGGAGGCAGAGTAAGCAGCACATGTGAAGACCGTGTAAAGACCCGACTGAGGATATTCAAGATTTGAACAAATAATGTATTATTCTTTATAGGAAGCTACGCCACATTTAATGTTGTATTAGTTACTCAATATTTTATTTGCTCCGATGCTCTACTCTGATGAAAAAAAAGATTCTACTTTTGAAAATGGGATGTTACAGACAATTAAACTAGAACTCTGGGTGATGAACCAAGACATGAGGATGGACTAAAATAATTAATATTCCTCCTATTACTGGTGGTTGATAACCAGCCACCGTGTGGTTAGATGTGACACGGGTAGGATGATTGGCACTCATAGGTTTTCCTTTGTTAGGTTAATCTTAATCTATGTAAACAGTTTGGTGTCGGTTTGGCAACTACTTGAAAAGGCTTTATGGAGAGATGGAGTATTATGTTCGTGTCTTTACTTTGTTTGAACACTTTTAGTTGGAATAGACCCATAATAGTTTGTAGTTTATAACTGATGTACTTGTGATGTGATTCAAATTGGTTGTGCTTTGTGTTCTTGAGAATTATCAATTGTTTCTAAGTTTATTTGAATTATCTATCTATGATATTCCGATTCTATGCTTTCTGGTATATATAATTTCAATGAATGTTGGTTTATGGGTTTGATATGTTAGACATGTTATTTATGTCATTGATGTTTATGTATATTAGTGACCATTTGAGTTTCTTGCATTTTGATATTTCATCTGTTGAACGACCCTTGGGTTTGTTGTCTGTTGATTAAGTAGTGGCCAAGTGGAGGGGATTTTCTTCATGTAAGGCCTTATGCTGGTATATTATCAGAGCTTAAGATAAGGTTTTACACTTGTTTGGTATCAGAGTCTAAGGCTTTACATGTTTTATGTAAGGTGTCATTCTGTTATGGGATTAGAGTATAATGTTTTGTATATATGTACATATAGGAATGAAGATTTCACATAGTGGTGTTATCAGTACATAAGGTGGTGGTGGTATCAGTACACATAGTGGTGGTAACAGCATACAAAGTGGTAGTATCAGTGCACATAGTGATGGTATCAATACACATAAGAGCGCTATCAAAGCCAGGGGTGGTGTTACACTTTTTTTTCATCTTTTGTTAATTGACATTTTTTTCCTCACAGGAGTTGGGTGGTGGCTTGACATGCCTTCAATATACCTACTTTAAGAATCTCATAGTGTTGTTTGACATTACTAATGACTCCTTTAGACTAATGATTTACCTCCCTCTTAACTGTCGTTACATAAATTCAAGTTTATTGAGTACCACAGAATGTTGTCTTTCCTTGCTACATATGTTGTACTTATGACAACTGAACTAGAACTGTAGGTGATGAATCAAGACATAAGGATGGACTAGAAGAATTAATATTCTTCCTTTTATTGGTGGTTAGGAACCAGCCACGTGTGGTTAGATGTGACGCAGCAAGATGATCGGAACTCATAGGTTTTGATCTGGTAGGTTCATCTTCAACTATGTAAACAGTATGGTGTAGGTTGAGCAACTACTTGAAGAGACTTGATGGAGATATGAAGTATTATGTCTTTATATTTACTTAGTTTAAACACTTTTGGTTGGAATGTACCCATAATAGTTTGTAGTTTATGACTGATGTACTTGTTATGAGATTCTAGTTGGTTGTGCTTTATGTTCTTGAGAATTATCAAATGTTTCTAAGTTTATTTGACCTATTTGTCTATGATATGTCAATTCTATGATTTTTGCTATATATATAATTTGACAGTATCAAAGCTTAATGTAAAGTTTCACACTTTTTTGGTAACAGAGCTTGAGACTTTACATGGTTTAAGTAAAATGTCATTTTGTTATGAGATTAGATCATGGTATTTTTTATATGTGTATATATATGAATGATGATGTACACATAATAGTGTTATCAGTACACAAGGTGGCACATAGTGGTGGTATCAGTACACATAAGAGTGGTATCAGAACCAGGGGTGTTACATTAATTTCTAACCCTTTGTTAATTGATATTTACAAAAGGCTCCCCCTCCATTCCATACTCCAACTACGATCCGTGTCCAAACATTTCAGAAATCTGTCCATACCACGTATACAAAGGTGTTAGTTTATTCCATTTTTATGTTAGCTTTTTCAGTGGCAGAGGGATGATGTTAAATATCACGTACCCATATTGTATCTCTTGACCATATGAGTTTGTTTCATTTTGATATTTCATCTGTTGAATGACCCTTGGATTTTTTGTCTGTTGATTAAGTAAGGGCCAAGTGCAGGGGATTTTCTACATGTAAGGGCTTACACTGGTATAGTATCAGAGCTGAAGGTAAAGCTTCACACTTGTTTGGTGTCAGAGACTTAGGCTTTACATGGTTTAAGTAAGGTGTCACACTATAATCAAGGATGGACTTACATGGGGGGCTAGGGGTGGCCCCTACCCCCTAAAATTATAGAATTTAACCAAAATTTTTTTAGAAATTATATTTCAATCTCATAAAATTTTTAATTTTTTCAATTTAGTCTGAATTAAGGGTTTTATAGAGGGACTAAATAAAAATATTGAAACGTTTATAGGGCTTAATGTAATTTCATAAATACATGGGTTATATTCTGTATTTTTCGCCCCCTAATTTTAATTCTTGATTCTGCCCTGAATATAATGGGATTATAGCAAGGTGTATTGTATATATGTACATATACGAATGAAGATGTATACATACTGGTGTTATCAGTACATAAGGTGGTGTATCAATACACAAGGTGGTGGTATCAGTACACATAAGAGTGGTATCAGAGCTAGGGGTGTTACACTGATTTTTGACCCTTTGTGAATTGAGATTTTCAAAAGGCTCCCCTCCATTCCATACTCCAACTGTGATGCGTGTCTAAACATTTCAGACGTATTTTAAATGGTCCCTACATGGTTGGAGAACAACTTAGATTGAGCCAGCTTAATCCCTTACTCCTCCTGCAGAGGGATGATGTCAGATGTCATGTACTGGATTTATCCCTAGTCAACTCAATCATTTAGAATAACAAAATCTTTACTCTTTAATTGTGATACTTAATTTGATTTAAAAAGTGAACTATTTAGAAGAGTAAGGATATTTTACTTTTAATTTATTTAAATATCTGCTTTAGTATTTTTTTACTATTTTATCAATGGGAAGAGACCGAAAACAAAAATGATGCCCTCTTTGGTTGAAAAACATAAATGAGAAGCCAAGGCCAAGTTATATCCCCATCCTCCCTGCGGCCTAGCTAGGATAGGTATTAATTGCGAAGCAGTGAATGCAACCTATGTTGCACCAACACGAGATACGATACGACTCAACACTCCGACACGTTAATCCTAAAAAAATATAAATTTCGACATGTTAGGACATATTTTGATCTTAAATATATATATTTTAAATATATAGTATAATTTACATTTAGTACAAAACATCCCTAAAGTGTAGAGTGTAGACTACTCAAAAGTTCAATTATTTTATAGAGTGTGGCTCAATTATTTTCATCTCGATTCCTACTCAGTCAATTTCCCTACTCCATTACAATTTTGTAGTATTATCAATGATTACTTGAACCACATTCACCTCTCCTACTTCTTGAATACCTTTTTTAGCAACATGAAAATGAAATTTTTATCCTTAATCTCCCTCGACACATAGACTATTCGTCAAGATCATTTTCTTATGCGGCCTATTCGTCGATGTACGACACGTGTGTTGGAGAGTGTCAGACGGTGTCGGAGTCTAGCACTCGTCTGACACGCATATTTTTCAAAAATATGCGTGTTGGTGCTTCATAGATTGCAACAACCTTGCTTTAAGATGCTCTCGTCCTTCTTCTTCCTCATAGATGAGCCCTAACGCTGCGTTGCTACCATTTTCATTTTCCCTCACAACTTCAGTTAGCTCCAACCTTTCCATCATTCTAATCCCTCTGTGAGTATTTCATATTCTAGGAGGAACTCTTCCTTTAATTCCTTACACAAGAACAAGTTTTTAATCCTGAGATGTTTGAGTTATGTGTTGAGTATGCTTACACTATATCACCCTGACACTAAGTTGATATCAGAGCATGCTTACCTATGCCACCCTGATACTAAGTTAGTATCAGAGCATGCTTACACTATAAAACTCTGATACTTGGATGGTATCAAAGGATGTGAACAATATGCCAAAACCACATGACAAAATAATCTTAAATATTGAATGGAAAAATATTTTAACAAGAAAAAAAGTAATGAAAGGCCAGGCTCAAGGGTTAGCTGCCTTGATACTAAGTTGGATCAGAGCATGCTTACACTACGCCACCCTGATAATAAGTTGGATTAGATCATGCCTGATACTAAGTTGGTATCAGAGCTTACATTACAAAACTCTGATACTAGGATGGTATCAGAGGATGCAAACAATATGCCAAAACCAGGTTTACATTTTAGTTGAGCTTTTCAAAAGACTTCCTATAAATTCCATACTCCAACTGTGATGCATGTCCAAGCCTTTTAGACGTATCATAAATGGTCCCTACATGGTTGGAGAACACCTCAGATTGAGCTAGATTTGACGTATTGGAGTTATCCCTATTCAACGATACTGATTTACACCCGCTCGACACCCAAGTGGTCAATCCTTTTACAGCGACGGGTTTGCATTGTGAGTTGTGCAAATGGGCTATTTGCTTGGCTTTAAGCAGAGGAGATTATCTATAATCTTTCTACTGTGGAATCCTGCTATTAGAGATTCCCAAACAGTATTCCCCAGAATTATGGTGGAATGCTTTCTTGGGATTGTATTTAATGTGAGGGACACTGATTATAAGATTGTGATGCTCTTTACCTCCCCTAAAGGCTTAGTATGCAAGGTGGATGTGTTCTCCTCGTACATCAAGTCATTTTGGAGGACAGTGGATTTTGGGAACCTAGAGTTTGAGTTTGAGTTTGACGGTGAGACTGTCACCGAAGCTGAGGTGGTGGTTTGGCACGCCTGCAATAATATCAGCTTTAAAGATCTCATAGTGTTGTTTGACATCGTTGGTAAGTCCTTTAGACTGATATGAGGCCCAGAGACCTTGACTACCGGGTTGGGGGGAAACTGTTACAGACTCATATGAGGCCCATTTAATGTATGACCCAACAAGGGGCAATTTACGTGACCTAGATATGGTGGCATAACACTTAGGCTTGGAGGCACAAAGGCCCATAAATCCAAATCCTAACCCTATAAGTAAACTCTATAAATAAGAGGTAAACCCTAGAGATACATTCATTGTCTCTCAATTACTATTCTGCCGTCACTGTGCACACACACCACCCCTTTGGCTAAAGTCATCCAATTCGTGCACAGTGATTTGCTGTTCTCATAGGTATCTGATTCATAGATACCTAGGAGATAGTTATCTGATCCTAAATCAACATACTGGTCCAACGGACTAGACATCTATGTCAATCTAGACAGAAGATATAGTATTTTATATTTTAATTTTTTCTCTTTGAAAACTATTGTAATTTTTAAAATCCTTATTAATAAATATTGTTTTTTCTTCTCCCGAATTCTCCCTATTAGAATTTGAGAGGGTGTTACCAACTTTTATCACCATTCACCACGAAAGTCTCGGTTGACAGTCAAACTCTTGCTACCAAAAAAGGAATAGTAGATAATTATTAGAATTTGGGAAGTTTCCATCCCATAACACTATTTAATATATAATTTACCCGGTTGGGTTGATTTCAGCCACGAGAATTTCTCCTATCTACAGTTGAATCCCTTTCATTTTCATTTGTTAAATTATATTTAATAGTAGTAATTATTGCAATTAATATTTCATTTATTAAATATGGCAATGGGTGAAAAGTCGCCTCAAACGAAATCAATTGAGCCACACGCGACTTCATATTCTCCCGCACTTGCGGGCCAGTGAAACCCTAACTCATCACTCCTTACACTTGGAATTTTTCTATCATTAGCACACCCCCAATTATTCTGCTAAATTTTTTTCATGGGTTAATCTCTCCCACTTAATGTCTCAACCATTGGATCATGTTTTAATTGGAGAGATTTAATGCAATGTGACAATATTATAATCATTGTTGTCAAAAACTAGTGTAAAAACGTATGTTGGGTCATACATGCTGAAACGCAAGTAAAAACTGTCATGAGTAGCAACTGGTAGAAATTCAGCTGAAACATGTACAAAACTATATAAACTTATGTTTTTACATTTTCACTTCAACCAAAAAAAAGGATGAAAAGTTTTTTTTTTGCCCAAAAAAGGATGAAAAGTTGAAAACCCTATTTCCATTGTGCATCTTGGACTTAGGATTACTGAAGAGTGGAGACTAATAGTTATATATAGTTTTTAACATATTTCCATAGTTATAATAGTAAGTTTTTAACGTAAATTTTTTTTTTAATGTTTTATATAGTTATATGACTTATATATTTTAAATATAAAGTTGTTCATTGAATCTTGAGTAGCGATTTATATATATGTATATATATATATATGTGTGTATATATATATATATATACACACAGTGGCGGACCCACACTGGGGCCAGTGTGGGTAAGTGCAGACACTAAATTTTTGATAATATATATATATTGTGAAGGAATCCTCCATCAACTTGCTTAGATGGCTGGTTGGTTAGAAGTCTACGTTAATTTGCAAGGTGTCCCGTGTTCGATTCCTTCAGTCCGTTTCTGTCATAATTTTTTTTTTCAAACAGTGAAAACGCATCTTTTAAAACCAAATGCACAAAACCAGCACCACGAGGTATCGAACTCGAGACCTATGGGTGTCTTTGCCCTTTGAGAGTTAGCAGTCTACCAGTTGAGCTAAGCAAACTTCCATTGAGGGGAGACGCAAAAAAATATAAAAAGACACCTTTCATTTAGTTTACTTATCCATAATTTATTAATTATAAATACCGTCTTTTCATCCTTTGATGTGAATTTAGTTGACTCTTAATTATTATTTTTCTTTGTTAAGTTGAAGTTTTTTTTTTCTTTTATTATTTATATTCTTTTTTTTAATGCGTTTAAAACTTTCCAAAAAAAAAATTTCCGAGGGGCAGCCCCCCGAGTCCCACCACTAATTGTGCACCCACAAACCTAAAATCCTGGGTCCGCCACTGTATACACACACATACAGGATAGGATATTGTCAGTTTGTCACTACCAATTTTATGTCACTACCACTTTTTCACCATTAGATCAGAATCTCATCTACCTTTATCATTTCTCTCTCCTATTGAGATTCTGATCTAACGGTGAAAAAGTGGTAGTGGTAGTGACATAAAATTGATAGTGACAATATCCTATCCATATATATATATATATATATAATCTTAAGTAGTAGAAATTAGAAACTTTACGTTTCGTGTTGTTTCTACGATTTACGTTTCTACCACCTCCTTCCTTGTCTACATAGAAACGCGATTTTGACAACATTGATTATAATTGTAGATTTTTGGTATATTTAATATTATAATGCTATTTAATTGGGATATAATTTGATTCGATAATAGGAATATCATTATATATAATAGATATTTCGGGTGGAGGTGGTCGGTGATGAACGACGGGGACTTAATGAGATTTTTCTAATGTTTAGACACACGTTGAAATCGGATTAGAGGAAGATATGATTTATTGTCATCCCCATAAATCGGATTAATTAGAATACTACTCCCTCATACAACGTACGGGAAGATATATATAGCTTGTTATTTAAGTTGTTAAGGGTAAAATTGCATGAAAATTAAAATACTTTAGGGTGATGAACGTTCTAAAAATAATACTTCAGGGTATGAGATACACCATAAAATACTTTAGGGTAGTGGATGCACTTTTAGAAAAATAGTTCAGAACGCTGGATACACATTAACCCTATAAAAAAAACAAAGAAAGTTGAAAGATAAAAAAGATGATTCTCCTTAGCAGAATCTAGCCAAAAAAAAATTAGGAGAGACGTTTAAATTAATAATATGCTATTTAATCAGTATAAATTAGTTTTAAAAAATCAAATCAAAAGTAGAATATTTTTACCAGAAAAAAAAAGTCATGAAAAAGTATTTTAGGGTAATGGACGACCTTGAAGGCCTAAAATAATATTTTATGGTGTTTGGTGCACTATAAAATATTTTAGAGCATTAGATGTACTTAAAAAAAAAAAAAAACTTTAGAATGGTGGATGCAACCTATAAAAAAAAAGTTGAAAGATCAAAAAGATGATTCTCCTAAGTAGAATCTCCAAATTTTTTAAAATTAAAATAAAATAAAGAGACATGTAAATTAATAATACGTTATTTAATTAGTATAATTAAGTGATTCAAAATCAACTACAAAGTTAAATATTTTTTACCAGGAAAAAAAAGTAACGAAATCTAAAACGTATGCTAGTAAAAAATATTTAATAAAGTGAGCATGTGACTTATAATCATATTGGACTAAAAAAATTTCTTCTCTATCTACCCTATAAAAAGGGTCAAAAAGAGAAATTATAAACATATGTGCCAAATATATGTTCTTCAAACCCACCCGAAATATCTATTCCTGATATACTTACTTATCCGGAAAAGATCCTCCTTGATTTTGCACGATTTGTAGCCTTGATCCTCCCTTCATTATTCCCATTAATTCTTGAAGAAATAAGACATTTTGATTCAAAATTAAAAATGTCATACACTTTAAGAATTTTTCCTAAATAACACATTGACCGAATGACTTTAAAAATCTCATTAAGTATCAAAAAAATATCAGTAATTATTTCAAATTTTAGATGGGGGATTAGCTAAAAATTAAATCATAGATGGTTTTTGTGATATATGAATTATATATTTAAATATTAAATTATATTTCTATATTACATCAAATAAAGGATAGCTATATTTTAAATGCGGTTGTTTATATTTATCAAGGATATCGATTAATTGATATTGATAAGAAAACGAACGAGAAGAAAATTATTTATGCATAGAATTTAGAAAGAGTAAATACCCTTTTTGGTCCCTGAAAAAACACGCGCTACCCATTTTGGTCCCTGAGTAAAAAAAAAAAGTCATTTTTGGTCCTTTTTAGGGACTAAAACGGACTTTTTGGGAATTTGTGAGGGATTAAAATGCCCACAAAAAATGACTAAAAGGACTAAAATGAACCTTTTTTTTACTGTTTAAGGACTAAAAATGACATTTTTTTTACTCAGTGACCAAAATGGGTATCGCTTGTTTTTTCAGGGACCAAAAAGTGTATTTACTCATTTTGAAACTTGGGACGCTACTTATGCTTATTATATGCGCGCCTCCAATAAACCCTAAAATTCTCTGGTTGTATCGTCGGTGAGATTCCCGTGAAATCAAGGGATAAGCCTATGGCGGTGAATGGCGCCGCACCCTTCCTTCCCGAAGAAATCATCACCGACATTCTCAAGCGGCTTCCAGTGAAATCCCTTATTCGATTTCGACGTGTCTGTAAACATTGGAAAAATCTCGTCCAGAACCCTACTTTTATCACTGATCACCTCCGCCACTCCGGTCATCACAACCCTAATTTTCTATTCTTCCATCCTTCGAGTTACCAACATGAAAATACTGTAAAGTTAAATTTGCTCAATTGCGAGATGCAAGTCCGTTATCTTGAGAAGGCACCTCTGTTGGATTACTTGTGGGCCGGGCTTTTTAAAATCATTGGTTCCAGCAATGGCTTGCTCTGTGTTACAATCAGCAGGAATGAGCTTGCCAGGCATCCTTCTTCCGTTTTACTTTGGAACCCGGCGACCAAAGATGTCAGAGAGTTGCCTAGATCCAGAACTATCGATTCTTGTAAGTTTGGATTTGGGTTCAATTCATCTCTTAATGATTTCAAGATAGTGGCAATTGATTATCACATTGACCGTCGGATGGGAGTTTATTCATTAAGTAGAGATTCATGGAAAGAAATAGAACTTAAGAACTTTCCAAAGGATTTCATGTTCTTTGGTGAAACTGCCGTCTCCTCTAATGAAGCTATCTTTTGGAAAGGGAAAATAGGAGGCGAGGAGGGTAAGGAAGTTATAGTTTCATTTGACACAACAAAGGAAGTGTTTACTTTCATACCATGGCCTACCGATACAGCTCTCAACACCTCCGGGTCTTTATATTTTGTTAATATAACGGTCTACAAAGACAAACTTGCTATATTTCATAGTGGAAGTGATGTCTCTTTGTGGGTGATGGAGGAAGATATTGGTTCATCTAGGGAGACATGGAATTGTACGAAGAAATTCATTGGTGGCCATTATCCTCGGATGTTCAATTGTGTGGTCGCCATATGGAGGAATGAAATTGTCGTACTTGGACATACTAAAACTGGAGGTAAGGAAGGACGAAAAAAACATTTATGTCTGGTGAATCTCACTACTAATGAATTTAAAATGATTTATGGCCCCCTATATTGGCGTGCTGAATTACTTAACTATGTGGAAAGCCTTGTGCCAATCTTCAACATCCGCAACATTGAAGAACCTTGATTTTAAATATTTTGTCGTATTTCTTAACTATGTGGCATATATACAAGGTTTTCAAGGTCAATCTTCACTTTCTGTTAAATGGAAGGATACATCAAAAGCTAATCTGTTTGGTGTTCCATGCTTCCGGGCTGGATTCTTCAACGTGAGGAGCGTTGCGCTGCTGTTTTCCCTGCTCTTGTCTGTGCCCTATGGCTTCTTGGGGAAGGAATTTTGACTTCTTCAAGCCTTATCCAAGTGTCTAATTATCCAAGTGCCCTATGGTATCCCCTTTTGTATAGGAAAATACTCTTGTTTCCTATCTCCTTTGTGTTAGGCGAAATTCTTAGTCAAAGAGAGCAAGAATTGTTGCTTCATAATTCCTTGACAACTTATGTCACTTAGGTCCTTGTCAAATGGATTCCATGTAACTTGCTTTTCAAGACTTCATTTTCATTCCTTTTTGTCTTACCTAGGTGAAATAGAAGCAGTTTTTTTTTTTTTTTAAAACTATTTGGATGTTATAATAGAGAAGTACTTTTTTATTAATAAAATTACTAAATTGGGCATAACAAAATCATTCTAATTGTGTTCTTCAACCAATTTGCAAAATCAAACGCTGAGATCTTCACAACTTCTGAACTAAAGGCGGAATCAAACCCTGGGGACATGGTTGTCATTTTACTGAAAATCAAGGTTAATTGGATTTAAAACAAATCACTAAAGAAGACCTAGTCATTTTTTTTCATTCTCTCTTTTTTCGCACCTTTTTTTTTAGCTACAAATTGAAGCTTTAAAAAAACAGAATTTTAGTTCTTTTTTTTTTGTTACTTTTACTTTTTTTTAAAAAGCTCTCAGCCAAACGCATTTATTAATAAAAAAGAACTTTATTTTTGAAAAAAAAAAACTTTTTTCTAGAAAAAAAAAAAGCCCATCCAAACGGGCTATTTAATTCAATTGGTAAATTCCATGAAAATTAAACAATTTAATTGTAGCCAAAACCCTTTCAATATTTCATTAATTCATACTTTGCACATAGTTCATGAAAATAGGGATGTTACATTACATCTGTGTTCAATTATATTATTTTAATAATATTTTAATTTTTAAGGTTACATTTTAAGAATAAAAAGGGGATTTTTTCTTTAAATTCCATATGAAATAAACAAATTCTAATTTGAGCCACTAAACTCATTAATCATATCACACATATCAAAGTAGAATTTAAGAAAAGCAAATTTGAAGTGTCCAGGTCTTATAAATATCAAAACTAAACTTTTTAATTTCCAAACGTTCAATTTTTTCTTTTGTCATGGGGGGATCAAGGTACAATATCTTATTTTTTATTTTTACCTACTTCTCGGATAAAATTGCTTCGGTAAACCTACATACTAGTTGAGCGAAAATGTAACGGCATTGCAACTCCAACTCAAATGTTAAATCCAAGAAGCAAATGAGATGTTTAAATTTATAATGAACACACAGCCTCAAGTTCAAATACTTTGATACCTTCTACGAACAAAAGCATAAAGTGAACTAAATCTACATAAACTTTTAACACCCCCACGCCTTTTTTCCAATCTCGCAAAACAAAAATATGAATGAGAAAGAGAAAGTTGAGCAATGCGTATTTGCATTCTTCACGGATCACATCCGCTCAAAGTTTGTTTCTTTTGGCAACATCAAATCAACGAGGCAATCTGATGAGTCTGGTGCAATAGACAGCATAGAGCTTGTTTCAGGCGTGTGAGGGAGTACTAAAAGAAGAGAATGAGACGGGAGAGATATAGAAGATGGAAGGGGAAGGAAGAAGAGGGCATATGAGTAAAATCACTCATTTCTAAAGTCTTAAATCGTGCTACTTAGCTTAACTTGAATTTTTTAAATTTAGAGATCTGATTAAGGATTTGAGTATTTTGAAAGACTTTTAGTTGGATTTTCCCAAACTATAATCATCTTTTTGTCAATTTAGGTATTTATTCTCAAAATCAACCTTAAAATATTATAAATATATTTTAATTGAATAAAGAAACATAAAAAAATAACCAATAAATAAATCAAACTTAATTTGATTTGTCTTGATTTCTTAACAATAGAATTCAAGATACATTAGGTAACCAGATCCCGTAAATTATGGAATAATAATCACTTAGTCGAATGAAATTCAGTTGAAATATTTAATATCATGATAAAATAGGGAAATTTCTTTAAAATTAATTAATATTGAATGAAAATAACTTCATACAGACCATTGGCGGTGATTAGGATAAATAATAATATGAATTGTTTCTCCAATGAAATTTTGACTTTTATTACTTAGAAGAAATAGGGAAAATCACACTAATGTCCCATTTAAGAAAAATAATATTAGAAAAGTTTTGTAACTTGTCAATAACAAGTAAAAGAGTCATCATTGACAAATGAAAGAACCATGTGCTATGAGTTTTTTTTATATTATTTTCTTTAGTTGGGACCTTATGTCTGATTTCTCTTAGATATCTTATATATAATTTATATATAATCTTTTTTTCTAAAAACATATAATCCTCTTTGATTGGGTTTCGTAAATTTAGATTTTTTGTTGTCGAAGTCGAACCCTAAAATATTATTAAAAAATATTTGAATAAAGAACCTGAAAAAAAAAAATCAAACCAAAACAATCAAACTTAATTTGATTTGGCTTGATTACTGAAAAAACGAATTGAAGACAATACGTAGCCAGATCCCATAAACCTTCAACTACAAAAAGCCTCAAACCTTGCAACGAAGTCACACCGTCAAAATGTTCAAAACCCTAGCTATTGCGCTGGTGTCCTAATATTATATCTGTAATGCCCGTCCTTAATACGCCTTTGCGCACCGGCATCAAAATGATTTGGACGACTTAATTGCCGAATAAAATTTTAACAAAATAACTTAGTTTGAAAAAAAAATGAGGATAATTTCTCCGCGATTCGAATCTATCCTATAGTAGGATCTTAATACAATAATCCAAAACTAGACAAATGATAAACGTCAAAGTACAGTTCAACTACTTATACCATTACAAAAGTCCCTTCTGCTGTAACCCTTACAGCTGCATCTTTCCTCTTGATCCCGATCCACTTCCTATTTCTTTCATGCGGTCTAGAGTTCAAATGAATGAACCCCAGGGGTAACCGTTAATCTCATACGCAAATATGTAATGTAAATGGTAGTATAACACATGTATAAGCATAGAATAATTCACAATAAAGCATGTAACACCGTAACCACAATTATCGCCCAAGGACCACAACCCTTTAGCTTTAGGACACGCAGCCCTATTTTAGGACGTACACAGCCCTATGAGACACGCAGTCCCAAAATCCATAGCTAGGAAATAAACATGTAAATCATCTAGCAACCATGATCAATCATACATAGATACATACATACATGCTAACAAGATAACAGTTACCCACCTCAAGCTTGAATCCTTACTTCGTCCGAAGGTGCTGGGATCAGTAGAGGTGTCAAGGTACGCCTATAAACGTTTATCATTGTCATTAGTCACTTCTTCTCATTTAACAATCCTAATACTATATAAACTATTTTAATGTTTCTCATGGTTTTCCAATCCATTTACATTTTTCTTTCTAAATTGCAAGGCATTACTTCAAATACCATTTTCACAATTCCGGGAAAACTATTCTACGGCT
The DNA here is from genome assembly GCA_025563575.1 of Acacia pycnantha. Classification (NCBI taxonomy): domain Eukaryota; kingdom Viridiplantae; phylum Streptophyta; class Magnoliopsida; order Fabales; family Fabaceae; genus Acacia; species Acacia pycnantha. The sequence continues at coordinate 1,758,107 of JAMWYP010000154.1, forward strand.
GCTACAGTACTTTGCTACAATATCGTATATTGCTACAATACCTTTTCTACAGTACCATATACTGCTACAGTGCCAAATAGTGAAATTGCTACAGTAACCACTATTGCATTTTGGATTCACTGTAGCAAACGCCTATGTTTTGCATTTTCCCCATGATTTTGATCCAAAACTCAGAAACTATCACTTAGGAATTATAGAAACTAGTAGATATGAAGTCCGAAGACTCACCTTGATCAGTTTATGGAGTTTTCACGTTCACAGACTCGTTTTGGCCAACGAGGAAGATGATGAATAGTGGAGAAGGAAGGTTGAAAGAAATGAGAAGTGAGGCAGAAAACTAACTAAAATGATAGTTTAAGGTACAAGGAAGTGTTCTCAAACTCTTCAAACTCTCTCTCACGCCTCACAGCTCCACCTCGTCTCTCTGCATTTTTCTCTGCTCTCTCTGTGCGTTTGAGGTTTCAACTGAGGGAGTATTTATAGTGATTGAGGAGAGGTGGTTAGGTGAAGTTGAGGGTAGTTGAATGGGTAGCTGGAGAGGTAGTTGGATGGAGAGTGTTCTGTCATAGAAACATAGATGTCTAGCCCTAGGTGGACTAGAATATTGATATAGGATCAAATAGCTCTCCCCCAAGTATCCATAGATGAGATACCTAAGAGGATTGGAGATCACAGAGCACAAACATGAGGGTTTTCACCCAATGGAGTGGGGTGTGTGCTTTGTGTGGCTGAATCGTAAAGGAGAGAGCTTAGAAGATGTGTACCTTTTAGGTTAACCAACTATATATAGAGGCTACGTTAGGGTTAGTGTTTGGACTTGTTGGGCCTCTTGTCCCTCCAAGCCCAAATACACTAGTTATCTCCTGTTGGGCCACATCTTGGATGAGCCTAATATTTGATTCCATAACATTTGCCCCCAAGCTCGATAGTTCAGGTCTCTAAGCTGCCGAGATTAATTGACTGCTTTCCGAGATCCCCTGAATCCGAATTTGCTTTCGTAGCAATTTTCCCGGGCTAATTGTCTGGTTTATATTCCTGCATTTAATAACATGTAAGAAAATCACAATAAATGGAAAATACTTATTGTTTGTGCAAATCGTTCCACGTGCTCATTTCGGATACTTGTCCGAGCTTGCATTAAAATTTCTGGTTTGCATTAATGCTGGTTATTGATAACACGCTTTTCCACTTAACAAATTGTTGTCCACTCTGTTGCCCCCCAGCCTGGTAGTTCAGGTCCCTGAGCTGTCAGGATATGTTACTTTCTAAATCCGGACTAGGTGCTCGCGACTGTTGGGATTCTGTGCGTGTTGACCCAAGATTCCGGGTTTATATACTTTAAACCGAGATTTCAGGTTATAAACTTTAACACCGAGATTCCAGGTTATTTATTCTAACACCGAGATTCCGTTTTATATACTGTAACACCGAGATTCCGGGTTATTTACTTTAACACCGAGATCCGAGTGTTTTTCGAGCTTGCATTAACCTCGGTTATTGTTACCATGCTTTTCCACTAACAACTCGTAATCCACTCTGTTGCCCCCCAGCCTGGTAGTTCAGGCCTTTGAGCTGCAAGGATGTGTTACTTGCCAAACCAGACCAGGTGTTCGTCATTGTTAGGATTCCTTGCATGCTTATCCGAGATTCCGGGTTTATGATTTCTAAAAACGGGTTTGTTTACCCAAATTCAATCAAATAAACTTGGCGGCATTGCCATCGCAAATAGATTCCAATAAAGGAATCTAAAATAGACTTGCCGCCTCAATGTGGGCCCTGGATTTTAACTAGATTCAGTTCAAATCGGGTCTGCCTTCTTAGCTTTACACGGATCCCTGGTTTAAACTAGACTCAGTTTAAATCGAGTCCGCCTTCTGTCTTTGTTTCCTGCAAAACTTTAAACAGAATTATCTCGGCTTTACCGTGTCCCAAAGGTAGCACGTTTTAACCGTTATCTCCACAGAACCCGGATTTTAAACAGATTCGGTTTAACCGTGGTCCGCCTTCATCCCTCTCGTAGGGACAGAACTCCACCATTTATTCGGGGTCCGATTAAGGAGCGGAGATTTCACTGGATAAAATAGACTTGACATGATTCATGAAAACGAGTTTGTGTACCTCATATTCACGCATGTACATAAACTTGACATGATTTTCGGAAACGGGTTTATTTACCTCGGATTCCTACATGTTTTCGGAAACGGGTTTATGTACCTCAGATTCCTATATGCTTAGCTTTGACATGATTTTGGAAGACGAGTTTCATTACCCTGCCTTCTACATGTGTAAATTGGACATGATTTTCGAAAACGGGTTTCATTACCCTGAATTCATACATGTTTAAATTGGACATGATTTTCGAAGACGGGTTTCAATACCATGACTTCATACATGTTTAGCTTTGACATGATTTTCGGAAATGGGTCTATGTACCTCGGATTCCTACATGTTTAGCTTTGACATGATTTTCAGAAACGGGTTTATGTACCTCGGATTCCTACATGTTTGGCTTTGACATGATTTTGGGAAACGGGTCTATGTACCTCAGATTCCTACATGTTTAGCTTTGACAAAATTTTCAGAAACGGGTTTATTTACCCTAAATTCCTACATGTTTAGCATTGACATGATTTTCAGAAACAGGTTTATTTACCCTGAATTCCTACATGTTTATAGATTTGGCACCGTAGCCGTCGCACATGGATCCCGGATTTTAACCAGATTCGGTGTAACGGGTCGGCCTTAAAAAATTCACGCAGACCCAGATTTTAACCAGATTCAATTTAAACCGGGTCTGTCTTTAAAACTTTACAGTGAGCCCAGATTTTCACCAGATTCGGTTTAACCGGGGTCCGTCTTCTTTTCCTTTCACATGCACCGCAAATCTAGAGAGAGCGATTGACTTGGCAAGGATTATTATCTCTTTATCCTCTTCATGACCTCAGACCAATTTTGGTCTCTTTCTCTCTTTTTTATTCTTCATAGCTAGATCTCAATTTTTTGGTGCATGATTCAAGGCTACAACTATATATGTAATACAAACATGTATACAGAACATATATATATATATATATATATATATATATATATATATATATATATATATATATATATATATATATATTGGCCTAGTAGAAAAATTGGCATTCGGGAAAAAAGGAAATCAAATAACTAACTTTCCCCAAAATAAAGATTCATGAGCTCCATGCGTGAATGTGTAAATAAAAACATAAAACTCATGCACCGCCTGGGCTCCTGCAATGGTTTTTAATTTATACATAATAAATAAATGTATAGATAACAGATCTAACCCGGCAAAAAGATGATGCAGCGTCAACTGGAACTTCAGTTGATTTTTCCTTGCTTTTTGTTGTTGGCGAGGGATAAAATGGACTTCCCTAGGATTTATAAATTCCCAGGTTTGTTCAAACTCATCAACATCTGAGTTTGCTTTTTGCCCGTAATCCCCATTAAACCTGACTGCACTTGCATTGCATTCTTGGAACAGAGAAAGCAAGCTAAACACATTCTGAGATGTATCACCTCACTGCAATTTGAAGATATTTCATTTGAGACATGAGGATGGCTTTAGTATTGCTTATTTATGATTACTCAATCTGAGATTTGTATTTTATGCCCATTGTCTCCTCAGTGTAGGCAGACTTGGAAAGGGACCCACTATCTATGCTTATGAATCTTGATTGATCTCGAGATTGAACCAGAACAACGACAACCAGACAACCCTCTTGCAATTTGTCATAGTCAACATTTCTATGCACTTGTAGCAGTTAGCAACTGCAAAATTAGACGAAGTTCTAGATCCTCTCCCTGGACAAGCACGAGCTCATCCTCATCTTTCCCCAATCTCGCTCTTAAAAGATTGTGACAAGTCATCATGAATTACACTTTCAAGTTGCTTAATCCGCCTATCAGAATGCACCCAGAATGGAAGCAAAGATGACAGTTTGTCCCACAATATATTTTGATAACGAATCCCGTAGTTGCAGTTTGTCCTTTGACTTTTCCATTGACTTAAGCCTCTCTAATAAGCTCTCGAGAAGTAATTGATTAGACAGTTGTAGGTGATGACATCATTCTCAGGGTTGTTGCTACCATGTATAATATTCCTTCCCGTCTGAGCAGCAAGTTCATCTCTTACTGTGTCTAGTTCAGCTTGAAGAAGATCTATAGACCTCATAAGGTTCCGTGCTATTTGAGGTTCCTTTGAGTATTCCGACAATAACTTAAGAACCAAGTCCAACATAAGAATCATATTCTTCATGAGAGAACGAGCTGCTGACAGAAGTTTGTAGTTATTTGTTTCCTTTAGAGAATCAAAGGCATGATGCTACTTCGAAATGACCAACTGAAACATTGCCTCATTCATAGTTGTTGCAGTAGGTGATAATTTTTATAAACACATAATGCATGCAATGAACACACTTCAGCTTGCAGCGAAGATGTATGCACATGCATCATAAGCCAATAGTGGAGATGTGCTGCTTTGTGAGAATATGTATGTGAGTGCCCTCAATCTTGTAATCTAAGCATCTCCACATAAGTTCGCAAAGCCATTTTCCTTAAGCAATATGAATGGAGATCAAATTGGTCTTCAGTGATATGTGCATAATGCTTTTTCTACAGCTGAAAATTTCTTCAGAGCCCGGCTAAGATCACCTTGATGAAAGTAACTTTCACCAGAAGCCAGCTCACACCACATGCACTGCATGTCATGGAGGTTGTTGTGTTGACCCCCATCTTTTGTGAATAAGACTCACCATGAACACACTTTATAAGTATTTAAAGGAAAGCTTCAACACGTGTTCCTTAACAACCGGCAAAACACCGCTAAGGCAATATAACCGCCAACAGATGCTCTTCTGCACTCGCATATTTATGTCAAAAATATCAACATTACAGCGATGTAAAGAAGCTCTTCCAGATCTATATTTACAATGAAGACCTTCTCCAAGAGAATGTCATTCCCAGCTCTTCGGGTTTGATCTCGACCAATGCGTCTGTAGAAAATGGTCGACACAGAAGAGCCAAAGTGGTGCGCAGGGCTCGACCATGGTTTGCCCTTGGGAAACTAATGAATCTTAAGCATGACGCGTGGACTTCGGAGAAACCTACAGGACCCAACGTTCCATTTTTGCTTGGCCGACCCTGTCAGCTTCTATTTTTCCATTCGTACTTGAGAATGACAAAGAACAGGATACACCACTAACTTGCTCATGCCGTGTTGTATCCCCATCCATATTGCCCCTCAAGGTAGGATTAAACCAAATATTTTTGATGCTACCACGTCAAAATTGAACGAAGAGATATGTCGTGAATCCTAGAATAGACGAGACCCAGAGTTTGATTCAAACCTGACGTCAATATAATCAGAATTCCGACTTTGACGCAAATCCCATATTCACTGAGCGCGGGACCTAGCGAGGCTGTAGAACACTCGGACTCAGTCTGTATCATCTTTGATGCGTCTTGATCAGGATGGAAAGCCGACTATCAAAGGAGATCAAAGAAGACCGGGTTATTTGAGTGTCGGGTTTACATCAACTAGCTTGACAACTGACGTAGTGCAAGCACACTGTGCAATTTGCATCAATCAGTTTGACCGGGTTTGCATCCAAATTGAATCAACATCTCGGGCATCTCAGGATACCAATCTCGGCGTTGAAGAATCACGGTCATGCACCCCGGCTTTGTATCTCGGCACTGATACTTGACCTCAACATTACACCATCTCGGCCAAACCCCCATATTCGACATACACACCTCGTTTAAACCGAGATTGGTGCCTTCATGAAAGCTGAGAGTGCGTGGCTAACAACGCATTCATTTTTCTCTTGCATGACTGAAACATCACCAGCACACAACAATTCAGAGGCATCCCAGCATTTAATCCTTGTCCGAGTTTAACTTGCTCTTGCATGACTATCGCCTACTCTGCCATCCCGATTGTAGATGCTTCACAGTAGGCATCTATCTCGGTTTTTATGACGCCGGCTGCATGAAGGCACCTATCTCGGCATGAAGGTACCATGAATTAATGACCAACCTGGTCCATTACACACCATGCATCCCGGAATCATGCACCTCGGCATCAACCGAAATTGCTATGCTTCTCACCCACGTCGTGGGTTGCTATCTCGGTATTAACCCTTTTCCAAGATCGACACATGCGACTTTTGTTAGTTCTCTATGTGTTTTGATGATTAATAACAATTGTAAACAAGTATGAATGTTTTAATAAGACAAAAGAGTCAAAAACATTCTGTCATCGCAAAACTCGAGCCTAACTAGGCAAGCTCGAGTTTGCTGCAAACAGAGAGCACATCGGGCTATTTCGGAATGACAAACTCGAGTCGAATAAATAAACTCGAGCCTAAACTCCCATGGTATAGTAATAAAAAGTTTACAAATAAGTAAACTCGAGCTGTATAGACAAGCTCGAGTTTGCCTCTGGAACATTTTCCAATTGAAAACCATCTCTTTAAACTTCGAGTTTATATTTTTGTGTAGAGTTTGGTTATTCCTATGGTGTAAATTGATGAACACTCGAGCCCAAATATATGGACTCGAGCCTAATACTTTGTAGAGTTTACTCTATGGTTTGACAAACGAAGAAGAGTTTACAAAGCAGTAAACTCGAGCCTGTTATTACAAGCTCGAGTTTTCCCCTGGCAGAGAGTTCCCAAGGTTTCCTTCATTCACAAACTCCAGAGTTTAAGTTCAAACCTCCGGTTCACTCCGATAAGCCCTGAAATAAATAAAGTCGAACTCGAGCACGAGATTATGAACTCGAGCCCTTCATTGAAAGAGAGTAAAGCAAATACACAAACTCGAGTTCCTATTTGAGCTCCAGCCCACTCTTTCGAATGACCAAATCTCTTAGGCATGAATAGTGTTAAACTCGAGCCTAAACACTAATGGACTCGAGCCTGCCTGGTTTGTGAAATATTATCTCAGGTGCTCGCACGATAAAAAGCTCAGTGATGATTCGAACTCGAGCCTACCTTTGTGAACTCGAGTTTACATGTTGAGACAACTTACAAACTCCAGAGTTTACATCAAAACTCCAAAGTTTACTCCTCACAGAAGATAAACCAGATACTCAAAGTTCCTTACGAACTCGAGCATGACTTGGCGAACTCGAGTTTAAAGCGACAGCAAATATGATCGTTACTGGTTTCATCCTGATTAGTTTGAACTACAAACTTACCAATTTTATGCGAGTTAATTACATTCATTTAGAGAATTCATATGTATATTTAACCACTCTAAATTCAGAATGTTTCAGGTATTAATTGGATCAAACAAGGCATTGAATACACGCAACGAATCAGAAAAGATTTCACGCGTCTGGAATTCAATCAGCCAAAATTCAGAACCCAACGGCTATAATCATCATCAAGCTGAATTTCAAATGAAGAACATACCGAATTGAGAAGTAACGGTCACATAGCAATTCACCACTATATAAGGAGCAGATTACAAACTTCGGAAGACACAACAAATTAGCGAAACGAAAAGCAAGCTCAAGAGTTACATATACATTCAGTTTTCTTTCTGTATTGTATTTGATATACAAAGAACCTCAGTGTTTATCAATATCTTCTCTGTGAGAGAGCTGTTATACAAACTATTCATCTATTGTAATAATCTCAAGTCAAGGGGACTTGGAGATTGGGATTTCAGATTACAACTTGTAAAGGGGAGTGTATCCTAGAGAGGATAATCCTTGAGTACGAGTGTGTATCGATTTGAGTGATAGTAGAAAACCCGGAGAATGCGGGGACCGGACGTAGGTCAAGAGTTTGGACCGAACCAGGATAAACTTTCTGTGTCAAGCTATTCTTCCCAATCTTTTTACGTTCAGCTTCAGCTTAGGTGCAAAGTTATTTCAAAAGGTTTTAAAATCCCCAATTCACCCCCCTCTTGGTGATTTCCTTCTGTTTTCAACTTTTGCATCAACATAGGTAAGAACTTTGCTCTTGAAAGAAATAAAAAACGATGCTTGGAAACAAGGATTAGAACCAGCAAACCGCTCAGAGTTGGGTACAGATATGAGCATAGGCGAGAACTTAGGTCTCGAATCTGCTTCTCGGCCTCCCTTGTCGGCTTCCAAGACATTATCATCTCCTGGAATCTGAATGGCGACAAACTTGTGTCAGATTGGATCCTCGTGCAACAAAGGAGCAGCAAAATAAATAAAGCAGTGGGCGTCGTTTACAACGCAAAGACGCTAGTTTTAAAAGATCTGCCGAATGTCACCATGTGCATCTTAGCTCTACATTTCTGTGAAATTTTCAAATTCACTGTGCTCACTCTCTCAGCGATCATGGCTTGATTTTATGCCTTTCTCGCTTTGGTGGTTGAACTCTTGTTTTGACCATCTTCTTTGGTCGCAGGAATCAAAAATTTATCGATTCCCCACGGACGGCGCCAATGTTCTGTCATAGGAACATAGATGTCTAGCCCTAGGTGGACTAGAATATTGATATAGGATCAAATAGCTCTCCCCCAAGTATCCATATATGAGATACCTAAGAGGATTGGAGATCACAGAGCACAAACATGAGGGTTTCCACCCAATGGAGTGGGGTGTGTGCTCTGTGTGGCTGAATCGTAAAGGACAGAGCTTAGAAGATGTGTACCTTTTAGGTTAACCAACTATATATAGAGGCTACGTTAGGGTTAGGGTTTGGACTTGTTGGGCTTCTTGTGCCTCCAAGCCCAAATACACTAGTTATCTCCTGTTGGGCCACACTTTGGATGAGCCTAATATTTGATTCCATAACAGAGAGGGTAGTTGGAGTGAAATACATGAGCGTATCGGTTGAGCTACCAAACAAAGATTGGAAGATGTAAATTATGAAATTCCTTTATCCAGGAAATAAAAACATCAAAAAGAGAGTCATACTCATTTCCGAATCTAACTCGGTTTGAGACTTTAAAATGAATGAAGCACGCTAACGTGGCTATGTTCTTTTATGTATCCAACCAAGGATACTACTGAGCCAACATCAGAATCCAGCAATTCATTTTCTAGAAAATGGTAGCTCGAGGGAGGAAAGTCGTGATGAACATGAGTCCAGTACAATGGGAATTTTCATTCCACATCTTTGGACTCTGGGGAGCTAAGGAACCAGGGTGGTTTTTCGAGCTCGGCAACAACTTTAAAATAGTCATTTTTAAAGTTTTTAAAAGAGTCAGAATATACAGTAAAAAGTTTTCTGTTGGGTTGACCCCAAATTGTGGTCCAACACTTTCTGTTTGGGGGATCTCTACCAGTACGAGCTGTCTGTACGATAAAAAAGTAAAAAAAAAAAAAGAGGAATTGTGCAAGGTATATCCAAAGATCTACAAAGATGCTCAAAGGCTATAAGGAAACCCCAACTATTAGGCTGAAGTTGGGTGGGAGCAAGGTGTAGATGATTTAAAACACTAATTTGAAACTCGTAAAATGGGAATCGAATACTGAGCCGAGTAATCAAATCTCGGTAGAAGAAGAAAAAAGATGGGTCATTCCCTTCCCTATAGGAGTAAACCGGTTCATCGTTATTAGGTGGACAAATGGTATAATTCTCGGGATTGTCGACAAAAAGCCCGACAACGTCTGTTGTAGTCATCCTGGATAAAGTGCATTGCACTTCATATGTGACCTAAGGATACTTGCTTATTAAAGCTTCTGAAGGGTATACGGAACCTGACTCCGCAGAGTGAGACTCCTTGACATGTTGTGAAGAAGGTGAATCCATAAATACCTATAACAAAGAAATAAAAATCAGAAAGTGGAAGACATATCTGAATCAAGTGAGCTACTATTTAAAGAAGAAAAGGTTGGTAAACTGGGAGATTTTTTCGAAATGAGATGACCCTCATTACCAGAAGTCAGGATGGATTTGGAAACTCAGTTAAGACGACATGAGGCTAAAGTAGACTCAGCCAAAGAGTCATGGCCGCTTTTGATGAGTTGGGAGCTTAGAAAGACACAATCATAACACGGATTAGCCAATTTCTCCGTATTCAAAGATGAGATGGAGGTAATTTCTTTGCTCACGTTGTGAGTAGAGTAACTCTCGCTTAGACCTCGGATAGTATGGGATCACGGATTAGTTTGGCTTATACCCTGTCGCTAGGGAATATGAGATGTCGGGATGGATTTACCCCTACCCCGACTCTCAGTTTTAGGTGGTCGAGTGTGGGATCCTAGGCTAGTTTTGCTCTTACCCCGACTCTTAGTTTCTGGAGGCTGGGATCTCTTTTTAGTCCCCCCAATACGGTTTCTACAAAGCAATGCCCCTTGCTTCTCTTCTTCAATAAGGGGAATACCTCAAAGCCAGAACTGAGCTTTAGGAGGAATTGTTCGACGTAACTCTTCTTCCTCCTCTGGAGTTATTTTATCTAGATTCGAAGATGGTAAAAGATTATCCTTATCCATTTTTAATAGAGAGCACAACCAAAGATGCAGAATGTGTCTAGTAAAAAGGGGGGAAGGAGGTATAGCAAGATGTTCTCTAAAGATTTAGGGCGTGACCCTGGAAATTAAATAACAAGAATCAAGATACAAAGTTGTTCATACTCAAAGAGAGATACGAAGAAACCCAGAAATCAAAGTCTACCCAGAAACCCATAAATTGATTTCTTGGAAGACATAGATTAAGAAGCAAGAACAAAGCAACAATGAATTTATGAACTTCAAAGCAAAATCAAAGGAGGTAGTGAGGAAAGGTGGAAGTACCTGGTTTGGAAAAGGTATATGAAACCCTAAGTGTGTGAACCAGAAGAGCGTGAGAAGAAAGGTCTTTGAAGAGAATGAGAGGTTTCTTAGAAGTAAGCAAGCAACGAATGTGAAGTGGTAAGAATGGGGCGAAAATTTCATATATAAATGTAACCATTGAGGTTATGAATCAAAATAGGCAGGGCCAAAAGAGACAATTCACCCTAAAAGCAATGATGACATATGTGAAACGACGTGTGCATTAAATGCACACAAATGCCGAAGACGGCGAGAGATGGTTGTTTCAGGCTATGACGGTTGCAAGTGTACAATTGTAAAGTTGACATAATGATATAAGCAAATTGAGCCTACTCCTCTTCATGATAGTCTGGATTGGGGGAACCTGTTGCTAAAACTTATAAACCGGGAAACCCAAATGTTTGTTGCAAAAGAGATCCCAACAATCATGGAAAGGAATAGATAGTTTCCAATCGAATTAACATAGATTATATAACTAGGGGAAATTCACAGAACACAAATGAATTCGAAGTTCGTTAAAGCTCGGATAAGAGCTGAATGAGGATCAATTAATCAATTAAGTTATAACGACTTGTATATCAGATGCGGATTAAATAATAAATGCATCTGGAAGCCCAGAGACCTTGACTACTGGGTTCGGGGGCAACTGTTACAGACTTATATGAGGCCCATTTAATGCATGGTCCAACAAGTGGCAATCTACGTGACCCAGATATGGGGGCATAGCACTTGGGCTTGGAGGCACAAAGGCCTATAATTCCAAACCCTAACCCTCCTAGTAAACTTTATAAATAAGAGGTAAACCCTAGAGGTACATTCATTCTCTCTCAATTACTATTCTACCGTCATTGTGCATACACACCACCCCTTGGGCTAAAGCCATCCAATTCGTGCACAGTGATTTGTTGTTCTCATAGGTATCTGATTCATAGATACTTAGGAGATAGTTATCTGATCCTAAATCAACATACTGGTCCAACGAACTAGACATCTCTGTCAATCTAGACCGAACATATAATATTTTATACTTTAATTTTTTCTCTTTGAAAACTTTTGTAATTTTTAAAATCCTTATTAATAAACACTGTTTTTTCTTCTTCCGAATTCTCTCTATTAGAATTTGAGAGGGTGTTACCAACTTTTATCACCATTCACCACATAAGTCTTGGTTGACAGTCAAACTTCTCCTACCAAAAAAGGAATAGTAGATAATTATTAAAATTTGGGAAATTTCCATCCCATAACACTATTTAATATATGATTTACCCCGTTGGGTTAATTTCAGTCACGAGAACTTCTCCTATCTACCGTTGAATCCCTTTCATTTTGATTTATTAAATTATATTTAATAGCAGTAATTATTGCAATTAATATTTCATTCATTAAATGTGGCAATGGGTGAAAAGCCGCCTCAAACGAAATCGGGCCAGTGAAACCCTAACTCATCGCTCCTTACACTTGGAATTTTTCTATCATTAGCACACCCCCAATTATTTTGCTAAATTTTTTTCATGGGTTAATCTCCCCACTTAATGTCTCAACCATTGGATCATGTTATAATTGGAGAGATTTAATGCAATGTGACAATATTATAATCATATTGTGTTCAAAAACTAGTGTAAAAAACGTACGTTGGGTCATACATGTTGAAATGCAAGTAAAAATTGTCTTGAGGAAGATATGATTTATTGTCATCCCCATAAATTTGCTTCATAGTGCTCGACTGGGAAATCCCAATTAGAGGAACGTAGAGGATGTGTCTGAGAATCAAAGCTATTAGTATAAATTGGCGATAATGAGGCATATGACCTCTGGGATCTAATACATTAATTTGAATACTACTCCCTCATACAATGTACGGTAAGATATAGCTTGTTATTTAAGTTGTTAAGGGTAAAATTGTATGAAAAAATACTTTAGGGTGATGGATGTCCTAAAAAAAATAATTCAGGGTGTTAGATACACCATAAAATACTTTAGGGTAGTGGATGCACTTTTAGAAAAATAGTTCAGCATTGGATACACATTAACCCTATAAAAAACAAAGAAAGTTGAAAGATAAAAAAGATGATTCTCCCTAGCAGAATCTAGCCCCAAAAAAAATTAATATAAAATAGGAGAGACGTTTAAATTAATAATATGCTATTTAATCAGTATAAATTAGGTTTTAAAAATCAAATCAAAAGTTACATATTTTTACCAGAAAAAAGGTTATGAAAAAGTATTTTAGGGTAATGGACGACCTTGAAGGCCTGAAATAATATTTTATGGTGTTTGGTGCACTATAAAATATTTTAGAGCATTAGATGTAAAAAAATAAAAAATAAAAATAAAAACTTTAGAATGGTGGATGCAACCTATAAAAAAAAAAAAGTTGAAAGATCAAAAAGATGATTCTCCTAAGTAGAATCTCCAAATTTGAAAATATTAAAATAAAATAAAGAGACATTTAATTTAATAATATGTTATTTAATTAGTATAAGTAAGTTATTAAAAATCAACTACAAAGTTAAATATTTGTTACCAGAAAAAAAAAGTAACGAAATTTAAAACGTATGCTAGTAAAAAATATTTAATAATGTGAGCATGTGACTTATAATCATATTGGACTAAAAAAAAAATTTCTCTATCTACCCTATAAAAAGAGTCAAAAAGAGAAATTATAAACATATGTGCCAAATATATGTTCTTAAAAGTTAAAACCCACCCGAAATATCTATTCCTGATATACTTACTCATCCGGAAAAGATCCTCCTTGATTTTGCACGATTTGTAGCTTTGATCCTCCCTTCATTATTCCCATTAACGAGCTTTTATTCCCTCGTGCGTTGCACGGGATGATATTATTTCACAAATTATTTAAACATATTTTGCTTTCAAATTGATGCAACTTTCTTGTCTTTAACGAATATTATAACATCACAACCAATGAATGACTATATATTAGAAATGAAACATCAACAATGGTGAACATCAATATCCTCCAATCTATTCTAAGTACATATTACAAATGAAATCTCAGCAATGTTAAACAACAATGTCTTCTAATCAATTAACATTCCTAAATATCTCTTTGTACACAGCTTTCCTTGTTTTTTTCTTGTTGCCACAACTATTATCATCTACAACAATCTTTAGACCATCCGTGCTTTTAACCATGGATAATGCAACATATAATTGCCCATGTGTAAAGACTGGCTTGCAAAGATATAAACCAACATGGCGAAGAGATTGTCCTTGACTTTTGTTGATAGTCATAGCAAATGAAAGGGTGATAGGGAATTGTCTTCGTTTCATGCGAAAAGGCCATCTGCTTTCAGAAGGATTCATGTCCATCCTATGAATGAGGACCTTTTGATTTGGATGTGAACCATTTAATGTGATCGCCTCAATGACAGTTTTCCCAAGCTGAGTTACACGGAGCCGTGTTCCATTGCATAATCCAAAAGATTGATCAATATTTCTCAACAACATTATAGGTGCTCCTACTTTCAATGTTAGCTTATGTGGAGGCATACCGGAGCAACTAATAGTGTTAAGAAATTATATGGTATACAGGTTGTCAAAACTATCACTATCTTCACTTGACTTACAAACTGAGTCACAACTGAGAAAATCATATGGTTCTCCAGGCAACATGTCACACATTCAAACTGTTAAACTTTAAATAGTCATTTCACAAAACTGAAAGCATAGTTGGGAGAATTGCAGAAAGTTAAAGCAGGTAATCAAATCTTCGTTTTACTATATATACTTATACGATTAACTTATGCTAGTATATGATGATAATATAAATATAAAACGCATTGTATTTTGGGACTTGAGTTTATTCTTGGCAAGAAGGGAAATTGAATTCTGTAATGAAAAAGGAAAAATCATTTAATATTTCATCCATTAGTAGTATAATTTGAAAAAGGAAAAAAGAAATGTATTTTGGGTCTTTATTTGAGTCTTGTCAAGAAGGGAAATTTCAGAGAAAAAAGAAGAAAAGAAGGGAATGGAATCAATATAATGAAAAAGGAAAAAACATGTCATATTTCATCCATCAATATCATACTGTGAAAAATGAAAAAGCATTGTATTTTGGGAGATGAGTTGATTCTTGGCAAGAAGGGAAATTGAATTCTGTAATGAAAAGGGAAAAAACATTTAATATTTCATCCATTAATAGTATAATTTGAAAAAGGAAAAAGAAATGTATTTTGGGTCTTTATTTGAGTCTTGTCAAGAAGGGAAATGTCTGAGCAAAAAAAAGGAAAGAAGGGAAATGGAATCAATATAATGAAAAAGGAAAGAGCATGTCATATTTCATCCATCAATATCATATTGTGAAAAAGGAAAAAGCATTGTATTTTGGGAGATGAGTTGATTCTTGGCAAGAAGGAAATTGAATTCTGTAATGAAAAAGGAAAAAGCATTTAATATTTCATCCATTAATAGTATAATTTGAAAAAGGAAAAAGAAATGTATTTTGGGTCTTTATTTGAGTCTTGTCAAGAAGGGAAATGTCCGAGCAAAAAAAAGGAAAGAAGGGAAATGGAATCAATATAATGAAAAAGGAAAAAGCATGTCATATTTCATCCATCAATATCATACTGTGAAAAAGGAAAAAGCATTGTATTTTGGGAGATGAGTTGATTCTTGGCAAGAAGGGAAATTGAATTCTGTAATGAAAAAGGAAAAAGCATTTAATATTTCATCCATTAATAGTATAATTTGAAAAAGGAAAAAGAAATGTATTTTGGGTCTTTATTTGAGTCTTGTCAAGAAGGGAAATGTCCGAGCAAAAAAAAAAGGAAAGAAGGGAAATGGAATCAATATAATGAAAAAGGAAAAAGCATGTCATATTTCATCCATCAATATCATACTGTGAAAATGGAAAAAGCATTGTATTTTGGGACTTGAGTTGATTCTTGGCAAGAATGGAAATGTCCTTGTATTTTTAATACCGATCAGCAGCTCCTTATTTTCTTTGTATAATACCGTGTATTTTTTTTTATAGTAATTGATTTTATTTTTATAATATAACTTCCTCTTATATATTAATCGCAAGCTAAGCAGGAATTTGTCTAAGGGACTCACAGACATGCGAGAGAGAGGAGGGCAATAGGGAAGGATAAGGAGACATGACAAAATCCAAAAAAAATTTAAAGGCATCATGCCACCAAATAGACATTAAACTATTAAAAATGTCATTGAAAATAACATCATAGTTCTAATAGACATCTCAAGTTATATATCTCTAGAGATACCTAATAGACATTAAACTATTAAAAATGTCATTGGTAATAAATCCAGCCTTGATAGATATTAAACTATTTAAAATGACACAGGAAATAAATCTTAAAAGCGTTGGACTCAAAAGGCCACAGAAGCACCTAATACAAGGTGAACTATTTCTCCTGCTTTATCACTTTTGTCACTCTTTCCTCAGTAGGACCAACAGAAAACACATGAGAAGTAGTTGTTAAGTCATCTTTATCACCCTTCCTCTTGTTGGTTATCCTTCTTTTCCCCTTAATAGGAGCAGGGGTGACATGTTGAGAAAGGTCAGATATGGTGCTCTGATCAAGAGTTGTTACGAGTGGAGTAACACTTTCAGCATCAACACTCTCCACAGTTTCCTTCACTTCAGAACACCCTTCTGTCAAACTCTGTTTTTATATTTCAGACAGCCATAAATGCAAAAATTAGAAATAATATTTAAATACTTTACGATTGGGAAAAATAGAGATTCGATAAAGACATGACACATGAGTAGTTGACAAGTGAAAAACCTCTGTACTTGCTTCACTGAACTGGTCCAAAAGATCTTCACATATCGTGTATTGGACAACACTGATGCTAGAAGTGGGATGCTTCTTGTTGAAGTCATTCATCTTCAGTTTCAGCAGAAGGTTCTTTCCAACAGGAAGGTCTAACTCATCGGCAATGTCGTCCTCATCCTGTTAATAATAAATGAACCCAATTAATTAATGATTAGAAGTATATGATGATATAGTATATGATATTTTGTGCAGATTATATTAACCTCCTTCACTAAACACTTGATTCGAGATGCGGTCTTCTTTACCAACCGAACAACAAGTTTATCCCTAAAATGACAGAAGCTGATCCAGTCTTGTCTCTGGCGAGATAATGAAGCTTCATCCTATCACACATGAACTAAGTTAGAATTACATGAGACTAATTTAATAACTGGACAATTGCTAGGTAGAAATTGTCTTATTTACTTTGGTTCTGGTTGTTTCTTGCAGAGGGGACAAATCCATGAAGGATCATCACTTTTTACCTTTAACCCACACTTTGGGCATCCATCATAAATCCAATCGTATTTTGTTTCAAGTTTATGAATTTGACAGTGGATAACAAATGAATCTCCCTGTAAGACATGGTGAAACCACAAATGATCAATTATTATAAGTCTCAATCTTGAAAAAAAAAACAGTTGAAGAAATATATTTGAAGTCTGAATGGTAAAAAGAAATGATTTATGAAAAATTACATACAATTGCTTGTTCAGGAATTTGAGAGATAGTACTTTGGTCTGGTTGTGTAAAGAAGCCCCATTCGAATGTTGACTTAGCTGTGAAGTCATGGTTTGAGAGAGTGCAACCATGATAGGGGACTTTTCATCCTTTGCACTACATAAATACTTTTCTATGAGTGAATGGCAAAATAAATATAAATATAAATGTAAAATGAAAAAAATAATAAATACCTTTGTATCAAATTTTTAACCTCTCGTAATAGAAGGGTTAAATAAAGCTCTAGTAGCATTGAAGGAGCTACAAACTTGTGGTGTACCTATAATGTTACTTAGTTTAGTTGATGTAATATGATGTGCTTGAAAGTCCTCGTAATGAAATGTTTAATATTACCATCCTCGAAAATCCAACTCTTGCTAAGTTTAATGAAACTACAACCGGACTTTCAAGATCTCGCAAGTATGCCATATAGGCATCCGGCACGCTTATCAAATAACATGCAATCCACTTCGTTGTTCCTGAAATTTGCAAGCATTACATACTATGAATATGAATATAAGAAAACATGTCATTGGGTAAATCTATTAAATGTATTGATGTTTGCATTACTCAGAGTCAGCCAGCTTCATATGTAGCCTTTTTTTCGTCTCATTCCCTCTGCAGAACTCATCCAATGTGCCAACATCCTTCACAAAAGCCACCACATCTGCCAGTAAAAGCAATGAAGAAGGGTGATACGAAGCGCATCGATGGAGATAATTAAAAACCAAGCAGGTGCATATTGACTGAATTATAGATATACAAGTACTGAACATAAATACTATAAGTCATTCTGCAAAATTCATGCAACTGGACCCACACGTAATTAAGAAAAAATTACATAATCGAAGGACCATCAAACCAATATAAACATAAAAGAGAAAATCAATAAAACAGATTAAAAAAGTTTAAGAATAACAACTTCATGAATGAGTTTCTAATCATTATGCAATACTTTGCTAAGATTATGTTAGTCACAGAGATATCATATATAAAAGGAAAAGTTATTTTGGTTACCTCTATGGTTGTTGGAGATCCCGAACGAAAAGGAAAGAAGATTCAAAAAGTTGAAGGAAAAGTTACCTCTATGGTTGTTGGAATTGCAAAATGATATAATATTGTACTTTGAAAAAGGAAATAGCAATGTATTTTGGGTCTTGAGTTGAGTCTTGTCAATAAGGGAAATTTCAGAGGAAAAAAACGAAAGAAGGGAAATGGAATCAATATAATGAAAAAGGAAAAAGCACGTCATATTTCATCCATCAATATCATACTGTGAAAAAGGAAAAAGCATTGTATTTTGGGAGATGAGTTGATTCTTTGAAAAAGGAAATAGCAATGTATTTTGTGTCTTGAGTTGAGTCTTGTCAAGAAGGGAAATTTCAGAGGAAAAAAACGAAAGAAGGGAAATGGAATCAATATAATGAAAAAGGAAAAAGTACGTCATATTTCATCCATCAATATCATACTGTGACAAAGGAAAAAGCATTGTATTTTGGGAGATGAGTTGATTCTTGGCAAGAAGGAAAATTGAATTCTGTAATGGAAAATGAAAAAGCATTTAATATTTCATCCATTAATAGTATAATTTGAAAAATGAAAAAGAAATGTATTTTGGGTCTTGAGTTGAGTCTTGTCAAGAAGGGAAATTTCAGAGAAAAAAGAAGGGAAGAAGGGAAATGGAATCAATATAATGAAAAAGGAAAGAGCATGTCATATTTCATCCATCAATATCATACTGTGAAAAATGAAAAAGCATTGTATTTTGGAAGATGAGTTGATTCTTGGCAAGAATGAAAATTTAATTCTGTAATGGAAAAGGAAAAAGCATTTAATATTTCATCCATTAATAGTATAATTTGAAAAAGGAAAAAGAAATGTATTTTGTGTCTTTATTTGAGTCTTGTCAAGAAGGGAAATTTCAGAGAAAAAGAAGGGAAGAAGGAAATGGAATCAATATAATGAAAAAGGAAAAAGCACGTCATATTTCATCCATCAATATCATACCGTGAAAAAGGAAAAAGCATTGTATTTTGGGAGATGAGTTGATTCTTGGCAAGAAGGAAAATTGAATTCTGTAATGGAAAAGGAAAAAGCATTTAATATTTCATCCATTAATAGTATAATTTGAAAAAGGAAAAAGAAATGTATTTTGGGTCTTGAGTTGAGTCTTGTCAAGAAGGGAAATTTCAGAGGAAAAAAACGAAAGAAGGGAAATGGAATCAATATAATGAAAAAGGAAAAAGCACGTCATATTTCATCCATCAATATCATACTGTGACAAAGGAAAAAGCATTGTATTTTGGGAGATGAGTTGATTCTTGGCAAGAAGGAAAATTGAATTCTGTAATGGAAAAGGAAAAAGCATTTGATCACTACTACAAAAATTGGATATTACTACCCTAAAAAACGTCCTTATTTAGAAATAGGACGTCCAAAGTGAAGGCGGTGGCATTCTTGTAATTATATTTAAGGAAGTTGAGCCTTGGCCCTAAATAAGAAATCGGGACTCCTTAAATTGATTTTGGTGTCCCGAAATTTTTCAGACGTCTAAAATTGTTTCGCGCCACAAAAAATATGAGAAATATTTGTTTGGCGCCATGGAATTTAATTTTTTTTCAATAAAATTCATTTATGGCGACCTACATATATTTCAGGATGTCTTTAATGTGTCAATTTCTTCGCGCCCGAATTTTTGTTTGGAAATTTAATAATATTGGCGACCTGAATCAGAATCAGGTCGCCAAAAGTGGAATATAGGCGTCCTGAAATATGATTCAGGTCGCCTATATTCAATTTTTTTAGGTTAATATACTCGCGCCTCTTCATTTTCCCTCACACACTCATACTCCGACAGAGGCCGCGAAATCCTCTCATACTCACTCTCGTTCCGCTCTTCTCCAAGGCCGTCCCTTTCCTTGTCGTACGTCTCCGCCGTCGTTCTCCTTCGTCTCCGCCGTCGTCTCCTTCGTCTCCGCCATCTCCTTCGTCTCCTTCGTCTCCGCCGTCGTCTCCTTCGTTTCGCTCTTCTCCAAGTAAGCTTGTTCGTACGTTACTCTTAAATCTACTATTCCGTCTTGTTATTATTAGTGAGAAACCCTTGAATTAAATTTGATAACATTTGGTAATTTTCACTTTGCTCTGGATAGTATTGGTGAGAAATACGTATCAGATTTGGTCGGAATGTGTTTGATCAAGGATAGAACATGTTTAAGTAGCTCTGTTTCTGTTTGATGCCTTATTTTTTGTAGCGAAAAGTGCTAAAGTTTGTTATATGTCTATTTCAGTATTAAGTGGGGGAAGTCATTGATTATAGGCCCAGGGTTGTATAGCCTCAAGAAATCAGAAACTTGGTGGGTATCCAAACTGAGGAGTCTACCAACAGCTTTCAAATTATATACAGGTTTTTCTCCAAAAGTTCTAAACTTTGTATACCATATCTTTCAATCAATTATTTCCCTTCAATTCAATTGCCATATCGAAAAACAATCACACGCTCCGAAATGAAAGCAATTAGAGTTGTCTTCTAACAAATTATTGATGTTTGTCCGAATTATCTCAGGTCTTGGGTAATTCAAGAGAGTCTAGGATTAAATTCCTCCTTTGTGTAATTGGTATGGTTGTAATTTAGGCTTTTGCCTTCCTTTAATATCAAAAAAACCACATGATTAGCGTCACAACGTGTAGATCGGGATTCTAAACTTCTTTGCTATTATTTTTGT
Source organism: Acacia pycnantha (assembly GCA_025563575.1). Taxonomy (NCBI): domain Eukaryota; kingdom Viridiplantae; phylum Streptophyta; class Magnoliopsida; order Fabales; family Fabaceae; genus Acacia; species Acacia pycnantha. The sequence goes on from JAMWYP010000154.1 coordinate 1,779,124, forward strand.
TTCAACTTTTAGATTTTCCTCACAATACCACTTCATGAATGAGATTATATTCATTCTAAGCTCTTCTCCAAATTGTTTAGATTAGATCTTAGCTTACTTATGTTCTCATGGATAAGCTAAGCGATATTCTAGATGCCAAATATAGGATATGGTTAAATGATGAAGAAGATAAACTATATCAATATTTACTTCTATTTATTGGCTTGTTTTTGTATGTTTTCCGGGATGATCTTGTAACATGGGATGTCCTTCAAAACAGAAAGCTGAAATTGGTTTAGTTAGTAAGTTTTGTTGTTGAATTAAGCTGAAATTGGTTGTTATTGAAATTTTGGGATGTCTTACTTTTAAGGGGAAATCTTTGCGAAATTTACTTAAAAGAAAACATGTCGTTCTTGAAATTGACATGAACTTGACTGTTGTTGGAAATGTCGTAGGTGGTAATAAAATGGGTCATAGTTGGATGAATGCATTGAGAACTAGTGAAGAATATGAGAATGGGGTGGAAGAGTTTATTGAATTTGCTAGAAGGAATGTGGCCACAAAAAATGGGATGTATTATTGTCCATGTGTTAATTGTTTAAATGGGAGTCGAAAGGTTATTGCTGATATAAGGGACCACCTACTTTGTGATGGAATACACCTTCGATACACAACGTGGATATGGCATGGTGAGGAAGTAAGTACCGGTGCGTCCCATGCAAATGAAGTTGAGGTAGATGATGATGATGGAATGGAGAAAATGATTAATGATGTTGAGGGCACAATCGGGTGAATATGAAAGCGTGCGGAGTGATGCAGAGACACCTTTGTTCCACAGGTGTACTAAGTATACACGGTTGATGCGACCTTACATTTGGTCAACTTAAAGGCAACTTGTGGGTGGACCGATAGCGATTTCACGTCATTGCTTGAATTGTTGTGTGATATGTTGCCAGTTGATAATGTACTTCCAAATTGTATGTATGAGGCCAAGAAAATCTTGTCTACGATGGGTATGGAGTATAAAAAGATACACAGTTGCTGCCCTAATGACTGCATATTGTACGAAACGAGTACGAAGGCCTCGGTAATTGTCCGAAGTGTAAAACTTCACGATACAAAGTGAAGAAAGTTAGTGTTTACGGAGAGCGGAGACAACAAAAAGGCAACCTTTGAAGGCATTGTGGTATCTTCCAATAATTCCACGGTTTAAGCGTCTGTTTACTAGTGAAGCAACGGCGAAGAAGTTGAGATGGCATTCTGATGAGAGAATATCCGATGGAAAATATCTTCGGCACCCGGCTGACTCTCCGCAATGGAAGAAAATAGACGAAATGTTCCCTCAATTTGGCGGTGAGCCAAGAAACCTTGGTGGGGCTTTGTACAGACGGCTTCAATCCGTATCGAACTCTTAGCAGCACCCATAGTGCATGGCCGGTTCTCCTTGTAATATACAACTTACCTCCCGGCTATGTATGAAACGCAAGTTTGTGATGCTTTCTATGATGATTTCGGACCAAAACAACCCGGGAACAATATCGATGTGTACTTGGCGCCTTTGGTTGAGGATTTGAAGAAGTTGTGGGAGGAAGGCGTAGATGTGTTTGATGCATATAAGAAGGAGCACTTCAAGTTGCGTGCAATGATTTTTACTACGATAAACGACTTTCCTGCATACGGAAATTTGTCAGGGTACAGTGTGAAGGGGCATAAAGCATGTCCAATATGTGAAGCAGACACAAACTTCCATCAACTAAAGCACGGAAAAAAACGGTCTACCTCGGCCACAGGAGGTTTCTTCATCGGTTCCACCCATATCGTAAGTTAAGAAAGCGTTTTAACGGCTTACGGAGCGAATACGGCTCCAAAGGCGTTAACCGGAGAGGACGTTTATAGTCGGGTGAAACATATCAATGTCATATTGGGTAAGCAGCAAAGGAAGGCGAGTGAGAAGAATATATGGAAGAAGAGATCAATTTTCTTTGATCTTCCATATTGGCGTAGTCTTGATGTGAGACACGATCTTGATGTGATGCATGTGGAGAAAACGTTTGTGATAGCCTTGTCAGTACTCTTTTGCACATACCAGGGAAGAATAAGGATGGAATTAGTGCGAGACTAGATCTGGTTGACATGGGAATAAGAGAAAGGTTACATCCACGAGTAATGGAAGATGGTAAGAGGGCATACATGGAGCCAAACAACTCATACACTATCAAAAGCGGAGAAGAAAAGTTTGTGTGGATGTCTATATGACATTAAGGTGCCACAAGGATATTCTTCTAATTTGAGAAAGTGTGTCTCAATGAACGATTTGAAGTTAGTGGGAATGAAGTCCCATGATTATCATGTGTTGATGCAACAACTACTACCAATAGCTATAAGAGGCATTATGAAAGATGAAGTTCGATCCACTATAATAAGATTGAGTATTTTCTTCAATGCTATCTGCAACAAAGTCATTGACATTGAAAAGTTGGATGAATTGGAGAATGAGGGTTATATTATTTTGTCCCAACTAGAGATGCATTTCCTCCCGCCTTTTTGATATCATGGTGCACTTGATAGTGCACTTGGTAAGGAGGTAAGACGTGCGGTCCAGTTTACCTAAGGTGGATGTACCCTTTCGAGCGATACATGAAGATCTTAAAAGGGTATTCTAAAAACCCTTATCGGTAGGAAGCCTCAATAGTTTAGAGATATGTAGTTGAAGAGGCTATGGAGTTTCGCAAAGATTATCTATCGGGGCCGACGATACAATCTCGGCATGACGAGGGGATAAGCGAGGGAACTCGAGGAATCAAAGGCGAAGAATAAGCCTCGTGAAGAGGTGTTGCAAGCACACCTGTACATCTTGAATAATACGGAAGAAGTTCAACCATACATTGATGAACACGAAAGAGTTTGAAGAATATGAATCCAAGGAAGAGTGACATGCAGATAGCGAATGAGCAAAAGAAGACGTTCATAAAGTGGTTCAGTGAGAAGGTATTGCAAGAGACCGGAGTGTCAAATACAATCGAGTGGTTAGCCTGGGGGCCTTCTTTTCAGGTCATCACTTGGAGCGGTTACGATGTCAACGAATATTCTTTCTACACAAAAGACCAAGATGACAAGTGCTGTGCAAAATAGTGGGGTGATGGTTGAAGCTGAATCCATGCACTTTTCGAGTTCGAAAGACAAAAACCCGGTGGTAGCATCAATGGCCTATTATGGAGTGATCGAAGAAATATGGGAGATCAACTACAACAAGTTCAAAGTTGCTTTATTGAAATGTAAGTGGGTTAGCAATAATGTTGTTGTAATAGATCCTAAATTTGGATTTGTCTCGGTTGATCTTCAAAGACTTGGTCATAGAGATGAGCCATTCATTTTAGCAAGTCGGGCGAAACAAGTGTTTTATGTTACGAGACCTCGCAAATAAAAGAATGTCCATTGTACTTCAAAGTAAAAACGAAGTATGGTGAAGAATCCTTGAACCTTGACGATACACTCCCTTTCACAACAAATCCACCTACAACACGTGAAGTAGAATTGATAGATGATGAAGAATATGCTGCAAGAAAGGATCATTGTGAAGGAATATGGGACACCATGTAAAGTAAGATCTTCAGTTACAAAATGATGTGTTTAACTACTATGTTCTTTTTGTGGTCGTTTAACATGTTGGTTCATTTTATTAATCTGTTTATTATTTAAAAACCTATCTAACATAAATGATTGGTCTTTGATGAACAAGAATATGTCTAGCTCAGACGAGTCATCGGGAGATAGGGTTGATATGCCCGTTGTGAGAAAAGGGAGAGGTAGCACACACATGGGTGAGCTAATTGCTCGCCGTGACAGTCAGAAAAAGAGGTTGCATGTGGAGTTTGATGAAAATATGAATCCAGTTGGCAGAGAGGAAGACAGCTTCATTAGCTATTTAGGCTATCTGGCTCGAAGCAAAGTGCGTATTGTTTACTCAGCTTGGTCATATCTTCTCTTTCACCTTGCAGCAAACATTTGATGTCCCTAACACTAAGGCCATGAGGAAGCATTGGATGGGCGAAGTTCGTCTCCGTTGGAAAGATTTTAAGAACAAGCTGACAAAAAAGTATATTCGCGGGCCAAAGAGGGACCAGGATCCATGTAAGACCTATGATTTCATTTCTCCGGAGGACTGGAGGGAGTTTGTGGCGTCCCGGTAGAATCCTGAATTTCTGGTAAAATTTCTGTCATATCTTATCTTTAATTTGAATCTACTTGAATTTGTACAATCAGTTTTGTTTGTTTTCGTGTCACAGAAAACAAGCCAAGCCAATAGAGAGAGGCAAGCGAAAAATAAGTATCCGCATTGCTTGTCTAGAGGTGGCTACAGAAAGCTAGAACGAAAGATGATGGAGGAAGAGCTGCAGCGAATGAAGGAAGCTTCCCAATCCGATCCTTCCACTGCTATCCAGGCCCCCCAGCGTCCTCCTCGTCACAAAAAATGGAAAGCTGCGAGGATGAAGGGGGACAAATACATCAATGAAGATGTTCTTTGCGGTTGCCTCAAAGATCGTAAGTAGTTGAATTAGAAGTATTAAATAGCCTCAGTTGTTTCATACTATATAAGAGTTTAGTTATTATTTATGAAAAATCTTATGGTACAGGATTCACTTGAGCAGCAGAGTAACCAAGGCTCATTCACGCCGGGTACACGGCAGGACATTTTGTCGACGGCGATTGGGAAGCCGGATTACCACGATCTTTGTTCGAGGGGAGACGAGGTGAGTGAGTGTTGCAAAATTTTCGGACGACGTTCACGTTTGTATGATGCGAGAGCCGCAGGAGCTTGAAGCCGAATTCGAGCAAACCTTATGAAAGATGTTATGGCACAACTACGGGGTGAAATGCAAGCTATGGTACAACAAAGAACGTACAACCGACGAATCCCGAATATCCCCAAGAGCAAAGATAGTTTTCAGCCTCCGAGGTACATATTAGCGGACCTTCTCCCCCTCCGAGGTAGTTATTGGCGGACCGTCTCACACCGCAGAGGTGCATATTAGCGAACCGTCTCACACTCCTGAGGTAGTTATTGGCGGACCGTCTCACACTCCACAGGAGGTATAGCTTGCACTCTATATTTGGATGAATCACACCGGCGGATTGTTGCCGATGGTCTTGTTTACCCGAACAAGACAAACACCACGGCAAGCAAATTCCGTAAAACCAACGTCGGGTGGCGTGACGAGTGTGCGAGAGGGGAAGAAGAGACACCGTCCCGATTGATGATGAGGAGGTTGCCACACTAGGCGCTGCCATCACATGGTTCATCCTTTGGCCGGCTCATCTTATTGAGATGTGGACGACACCTGCGATGGTAGGAAATACATTACTGATTGAGTGTGAGTTGTTTCCCGATTGATTTTCATTGCTCATTCACTCATAATATGTTTTTTATGTTTTCATAGGATGAACAAGCTGCGGGCTTATTTCCGTACTTAGCAGTGCGAGAGATGTACAAGGACATCGGCCTCATAAGCTTGCAGATGCCTCGGGCATTGTCGGTGCAGAAAAGACATATCCGATGACATTTGACAAGAAAGATTTGATGGAGTTTTTGACGATGGATTGTTTAGATATATAGTTTCTTCAACTTGCAATCCTGTAAGTTTTTTTAACCCTTTAATTATGTTAGTACTCTTTTTTTTGTTTAAGATCTTCAATAACATTTATCATTTCATTTCATAGTGTCTGCCGTGAATTATGCGCCGGCACACCGCGAGCGAGTTCGTATGGATACTTTTGTCCTGGATGCACGGCTTCGGCTCGCAGTACGTTACCCAGGAGGTCAATTTATGTTGGTCTAACAATGGGTGACGGAGGGTCGTCTTGTTATCTAGCGCCAATACATGAAAGGTGCGTACTTTTGTTTTGTCTTATAAGATTTTTGTGAATAAATTGCGGTCTTATCTTAATTTAATATTAATACGTATATGTTGTAGTGGTCATTGGACGCTGTGTGTTGTTTGTCCGAGCAAGAACTCCGTTATTGGTTCGATTCGATAAATGACAATCCTACCGAGGATATCAAAAACATGTTTGCCAAGTAAGTAAATTTTTTTCGAATCATCGATTCTTCTTTTAAATGAATGGTTTAACATGTCCGTTAATTTCCATTTTAATGATAGTGGCCTCAAGACGTATAGACAACTTATCAATGCAAAAGAGCGGGGTGGACCGAAGTGGTTTAAACCGACGGTAAGTAGTTTCAATTCAAGTTATTTCATTGACACGGTAGCTTTAGATATGCCTTTATTCGTTTTTAACAATTTGCCTTTGATTTATAGTGCCATCAACAACCGGGGAGCACCGAGTGCGGATATTACGTTATGAGTTGGATGCAATTTTTTGGGTACTAAGGATCCGTACTCGCAGGATGAGATCGATTCGGTTCGAGACATGATATCTAGATATCTTCTTCAACACATAGCGCCTAGTTAGTAGTGAGCATGATTAATATGTTATTGTGTTAGTGATTCTTTAATTTGCTACTGTTGTTCATTTGTATCTATTTGGTGTTTTGTCCGTACAAAATATGCAATTTTGGTGTTATATATATATTCTGTTTATGTATTGTGTTAGTGTGATTCTTGTGTTGCTTGGTGGTTTTTGGCTGATGCAAATTAAAAACTTGGTAGATATCTCATAGTTTGTAGTTTATTTTTAAAAAAATTCAACAAAGGCGACTGATTTTGAAATCAGTCGCCTTTGTTACAATAAGGCGACTGAATAGAAGATCGAAGTCGCCTTAATTTCAACAAAGGCGACTCGATTTTGAAATCGTCGCCTTTATTATCATAAGCGACACGAATCCAAGATCGGGTTGCCTTATGAACTCATTAAGGCGACGATTGAATATAAGGTCGCCTTTAAGGCGAACTCTATATTAATCAGTCTTCTTAAGGGCGACTGATTTCAAATCGAGTCCCCTTATTTACCTATATAAGGCGACTGATCCTAAATCAGATCGCCTTATTAAGGCGACCTGATCTTAAATCAGGTCGCCTTAATAAGGCGACCTTATTTAGGATCAGGTCGCCATTTTGGAAATTTTCCTCTACCCCCTCCAAGACGTCCCTCAGAAAAGGGTCGTTAATTGGGTCTTATTTAGTTCGTTGTTTAGCATTTTTGTAGTAGTGAATATTTCATCCATTAATAGTATAATTTGAAAAAGGAAAAAGAAATGTATTTTGGGTCTTGAGTTGAGTCTTGTCAAGAAGGGAAATTTCAGAGAAAAAAGAAGGGAAGAAGGGAAATGGAATCAATATAATGAAAAAGGAAAGAGCATGTCATATTTCATCCATCAATATCATACTGTGAAAAAGGAAAAAGCATTGTATTTTGGGAGATGAGTTGATTCTTGGCAAGAAGGAAAATTGAATTCTGTAATGGAAAATGAAAAAACATTTAATATTTCATCCATTAATAGTATAATTTGAAAAAGGAAAAAGAAATGTATTTTGGGTCTTGAGTTGAGTCTACCGATACAGCTCTCAACACCTCCGGGTCTTTATATTTTGTTAATATAACTGTCTACAAAGACAAACTTGCTATATTTCATAGTGGAAGTGATGGCTCTTTGTGGGTATGGGTGATGGAGGAAGATATTGGTTCATCTAGGGAGAGATTGAATTGGACTAAGAAATTCATTGGTGGCCATTATCCTCGGATGTTCGATTGTGTGGGCACCATATGGAGGAATGAAATTTTCATAGTTGGAAATACTGAAACTGGAGGTAAGGAAGGACGAAAAATAAGTTTATGTCTGGCCAATGAATTTAAAATGATTGGTGTCCCCCAATATTGGCGTGCTGAATTTCTTAACTATGTGGAAAGCCTTGTGCCAATCTTCAACATCCAGAACATTGAAGAACCTTGATTTAAAATATTTTCTTGTATTTCTTAACTATGTTGTTTAAATATTTAAAATATTTTCTTATTTTGAAATATTTTCGTGCATATTTATTTTGTTTAAATATTTTTTTGGTAGAAATGAATTCATGCAATTTTATTTCATTGGGTACATATATATAAGGTTTTCAAGGTCAATCTTCACTTTATGTTAAATGGAAGGATACATCAAAAGCTAATCTGTTTGGTGTTCCATGCTTCCGGCTGCTTTATCCTGGATTCTTCAATCACCATTCTTACATATTCTTTACCCAATAAAATATTTCATTTATTAAATGTGGCAATGGGTGAAAAGCCGCCTCAAACGAAATCGGGCCAGTGAAACCCTAACTCATCGCTCCTTACACTTGGAATTTTTCTATCATTAGCACACCCCCAATTATTTTGCTAAATTTTTTTCATGGGTTAATCTCCCCACTTAATGTCTCAACCATTGGATCATGTTTTAATTGGAGAGATTTAATGCAATGTGACAATATTATAATCATTGTTGTCAAAAACTAGTGTAAAAACGTACGTTGGGTCATACATGTTGAAATGCAAGTAAAAACTATCATGAGCAGAAACTCTGCTGAAACACATACAAAACTGTAAAAACTTACGTTTTTACTTCAACCAAAAAAAGGATGGAAAGGGCTTTTTTTTGCCCAAAAAAGGATGAAAAATTAAAAACCCTATTTCCATCGTGCATCTTGGACTTAAGATTACTGGAGAATGGAGACTAGATAGTTATATATAGTTTTTAACATATTTCCATAGTTATAATAGTAAGTTTTTAACATAATTTTTTTTTTAAAAGTTTTATATAGTTATATGGATTATATATTTTAGATATGAAGTTGTTCATTGAATCTTGAGTAGTGATTTATGATTTTTTTTTCTCCTTGCGCGCGCACACACACACACACACAGATATATATATATATATATATATATATATATATATATATATATATATATATATATATAATATTGAGCTTTGACCTTTCGTATTGTTTCTACGATTTACGTTTATACCACCTCCTTCCTTGTCTACATAGAAACTCTATTTTGACAACATTGATTAAAATTGTATATTTTTGGTATATTTAATATTATAATGCTATTTAATTGGGATATAATTTGATTTGATAATAAGAATATCATAATATATATAAATTTTTTTTTGCCATAAGCTCAGTTTTTTTGATACACTAGTTTTTTTTTTTTGTTGAGTAAAGGACTGATTAACTAATCAGTGAGTGTCGCAGCAAAGACGCAGAGAACCTGCGCCCACAGCGTCGTCGTAAAGAACCCCCCGCAAACCGTTAGGTGGTTCCTCCAAACTGTGAATCCCCACCTCCAAGCTCAAAGCATATGTAGCTAGGAAGTCCGCACACCGATTCCCTTCACGATAGACATGCGAAACCGTCACCCTCCAATCCTGCTTAAGCAATCGATGGATCTTCCTGATGAGGCTTGTCCTCCCATTACAGGGCTCCTCCATGCTTCTAACTAGGCTTAGAGCCGTCAAACAGTCGATCTGGGCCTCCACTTCCTTGAACCCCGATATCCAGGCCAGCTCCAATCCATCCATTAAAGCCCATAGCTCCGCCTGAAGGGAATTGCAATTACCAATGTTTCTACAACTCCCCGCCAGCCATCGGCCATCGTGATCCCGGATCAGACAGCCTGAACCTGCTTGCAACGAACCCAGCTTTCTAGCCCCATCGCAATTCAAAGCAACCGCTGCGGTAGGTGGCTTGGGCCAATGAATAATCCTCTCCTGCTTACGTTGACGTCGCCTACCCCCTCTCGAAGCTGTTCAGCCACCTGTTCATTGAAACCTGCTAGCATCTGCAGCTCCCGAGCAAGATTACGCGGCTGAATATGCTGGTTTTGGAAGATAGCTTTGTTCCTTGCTTCCCAGATCTTCCAACAGGTCAGCCCAAACACACTCGACCACCTTGCCTGCCCGAAGCTTCTGCGATCATCAGACAAATTTTGCAGCAACTTGATCCACGAAGACTCAAGTGTGTAAGCATTTGGAGCAATCTAGAAGGGAGGAAAAGACTCCAGACTTGTTTGGCCCAACTACAATGTCGCAGAACATGATCTATGTCTTCCATGGTCTTTCCACATCTTGTACATACATCATTATCTGTCATATGACGGCGCCTACGTTCCGCATTAGTCAGGAGGTTCTGACGAGCAGCCAACCACAGGACACCGGACTCTCGTGGGCCATTCCACTTCCAGATCGCCTCCCACAATTTATGCCTACCGATATCCTCCATTCCTTCCAGCATCTCATATGCCGACCCCACTGAGAAGCTGCCGTTAGTGGAATAGTCCCAGAAGCATTGGTCATCGCCTTCCTCACCCGTAGGAGGCTTGCATCCAGCAATCAAGGAAAGAACTTGCTTCGGCAAGGTATCATCTAGTAGCTCCCAATCCCAGCTCATGTCTGGTTTCACATACCGAGAGATAGGGTGGGAAAGCTCTTCCTGAGTCATGTCCCTGTATGCTAACAACCGCAGAGGCCCTACATCCGGGACCCAGTTGTCTGACCAAAAGCAAACCCTGGAGCCATTGCCCAGATCCCACCGTGTTCCCATGTCCACATCTGGCCACAACTTTCGTAAATGTCTCCATAAATAGGAACAGTTGTGATTCTTGCGAAAAGGACCAAGGGCCTCATTCCAGCCATACTTGTTTCTTAGGACTTGGACCCAGAGGAGGTCAGGACGTGAGCGAATTGCAAAAACCAACCTTGATAAGAAAGGCTTTGTTTTGTTGTTCAAGCTTCTTAAAACCACAACCTCCCGCCTTATGTGATTTACACATATCCCCCCAGTTAACCAAACTAGGTTTATGGTCAGCTCCAGTGCGTCCCCATACAAAATTTCTAATGTGTCTTTCCAGGCGATGACACACCCCAGGTGGCAATTTTGTGGTTTGCATCGCATAGGCCGGAGTGGCAGATAGGACTGCTTTAGCTAAGGTTATGCGCCCTGCCAAAGAGAGGGTTTTTGCCGCCCAACCCGAAAGTCTATGCTGAACTTTCTCTTCAATATACGCATATGTCCCAGTGCAAACTCGCTCGTGAAGCAGAGGAACCCCAAGGTACTTACCAAGATCATCCGTCCTTCCAAACCCCGACTCTTCACTTATTCGCACTTTATCTGGTGCACAACATTACTAGAAAAGAAGATGGCTGATTTCGAGCTACTGACCTTGTGCCCCGAACTTACACAAAAATCATCCAATATCTTACCAATAAGTTGAACCTGAGAGGGGATAGGGACACCAAAGAGTATTAAATCATCTGCAAAGAATAAAGAGTAAATACCCTTTTAGGTCCCTGGAAAAACACGCTCTACCCATTTTGGTCCCTGAGTAAAAAAAATGTCATTTCGGTCCTTTTTAGGGACTAAAAATGATTTTTTGGAAATTTGTGAGGGATTAAAATGCCCACAAAAAATGACTAAAAGGACTAAAAGGGACCTTTTTTTTACTGTTTAAGGACTAAAAATGACATTTTTTTACTCAGGGACCAAAATGGGTAGCGCGTATTATTTCAGGGACCAAAAAGGGTATTTACTCAAGAATAAATGAGAAAGTGGCAGCCCGTGTCGACCCATACGAATTGGCGTCCACATATTTTCAGTCACCAGCTTAGTTATCATTTGGGACAGCCGCTCCATACAAAGAACGAACAAGTATGGTGAGAGGGGATCCCCCTGCCTAATTCCACGTGTTGGGAAAAAATTTTCCGATCGATCTCCATTCCATACTACACTCATGCTACAAGTCGACACATAGGTCATAACCGCCCGCACAAAGATCCTAGGGAGACCAGCATCATAAAGTGTTTCCTCTATAAAATCCCTCCGCAGACGATCATATGCTTTCTCAAGATCAACTTTAATAGCCATCCAACCTTCCGGGCCTTTCTTTGCTCTCATAGAATGAATTACTTCCTAAGCAATAATAATATTATCAGTGATCTGCCTACCAGCAACAAAGCTAGCCTGAGTTGGAAGTATAAGATTAGGGAGCCACTTCTTGAGGCGATTAACAAGTACTTTAGTGATAACCTTGTAGGGCACCGTACAAAGGCTAACAGGGTGAAACTCTTTAAGATGCTCTGGGGAGGGAATTTTAGGAATCAAGGTAATGAGCGTCTCATTCATATCCGGAGGCAGTATACCTTCATTAAACAGTTGGGACGCCATAAAAAGAAGAGACGGCCCCACATACTTCCACTGTTGTTGAAAGAAAGATGCATGGAGACCATCAATTCCAGGTGCTTTGAGGGGTTTCATCTAGAAAAGAGCCATGTGTACCTCAGTCTGTGTAATGGGGACGCTAAGAGATCGCCGTATCAGATCATCCTGAACAGGGAAGAGGCACCGCCCAGCGTAGGGGGGCCTGGTCGCCCTCCTTAGAATAAAGTCGTTGATAAAATTGAAAGGCCCAATTTTGGAGAGTCCCCCCATCATAACACCATTCACCATCATCCCCTTTTAGTGCACTGATGGATTTCCTTTGACCCCGTCTAGCTGCCTTCGCATGAAAATACACAGTGTTCCGATCGCCCAATTTAAGCCAATCACACCTAGCCCGTTGTGCCCATGTCATGCTTTCTTGCTCACAAATTAATTCGAACTCCTTGCGAAGCCCATCCTCCATGTGGTCAAGGTGACTAGAGGGCGCGATTCCTGCGCCTTTTGAATCCCCCCTAGCCGAGCCATGATCCTTCGTTTACGGCCAGAGATACTGCCGAAAACATCCCGATTCCAAACTTTCACGGCTGCTGTGAATTTCTGGATATTTGCAGTAACCGATTCCGTTGCAGACCAACTCTCTCGTACAACCCTTTCAAAGGTATCTGAAGTGGACCATGCTGCTAAGTATCAGAATGGAGACTGACGAGGGACCATCCTTCCCCCCTTCGCCACATGAACACATAAAGGCCGATGGTCGGAGCTAAGTTTCGGTAGGTGTTTGACCTTTGTTGCACTGAAACTATTCAACCAATTAGTGTTCCCAAGGGCACGATCAAGACGCTGAAACAAAGTACCCCTTCTCCAAGTATACTTGGGCCCACAAAAACCAAGGTCCGAAAGCCCACAATTAAAAAGACACGTGCGAAACAACTCACAACCACGGGTGCGTGTCTCAACACCGCCAACACGGTCCTAACTTCCCAAAATAGCATTGAAATCTCCCGCCAAGAGCCACGGGTCAGCTGTCATCACCACCAGCTGCTGCAAAGCAGCCCACAGTTCCTTTCTCAAGGTATTGTTCGGACTCCCATACACTGTCGTAAAGAGAAAGGAACCCAGAAGGCCTGGGGCCACTACTCTGGCATGAATGAATTGAGGGTGGCATTGTATAACTGAGACATGTAATACAGATTTCCATAACAACCAGATGCCCCCCGAGAATCCATGTGCCTCCAGTCGAAATCAACAATCAAAACCAGACTTAGAAATAAAACGATCAGCCTTCACACCAGAGATACGTGGTTCCACCAGCACCACTAAGACAAGATTATGTTCCTTCATGTAATGCCAGAAAGTTCTGAAAAAGCTCTTGCTTGCTGCGCCCTGGCAGTTCCAGATGAATATCTGCATAGACATAGGTCAATTATAAGGGTTAAGCAACCATACCAGCCCCGGTGGTATCATCATTATCCTCATCGGATTGACGTGGGCGATCCCCAGCGCATGCCAACAGGGTCTCAGTAACCGATGGCAAGACAAGCTCCTCCCTAATCACCTCGGCAGCATCCTTCGAAATTTTCACTCCCGCTTTCTTCCGACGAACTTTCAAGTTCCGCATGATGGTGGATTGGAGCTTAACCCCTGCTTCGTCGTACCCACCATTTGGGACATATTTTCCTTGCCCGGGTTTATGTTACTCAGCTCCGACCTGTCATTAGTAGCCACCTTAGAAGAGTTTGTATTAAGCTCTTCCATCGCCTTCCTGTTCTGCTGGAGGTCAATCACTGTATGCTTGCTCCTATCCAAGGTGGATGTTGCTTCCATAGCCTGAAAAGCCGAATGTAAAAAAATCTTGACCTCTGTATCTTTGTCTTTTGGTACAGCCTGGTTATCATGGGCCTCCACCGGAGCCTTTCCTTCATTGGATCCTACCCCATTTTTAAGAGGTCCATTCGAGCTACCAGGATCAGGCATCACCTTCACTTCGGATTGGGCTTGTTGTTCCACCTCTGGGCCACCAAAAGGCACTTTCCTCCTATATTCCTGTACCGGTTTTGCCCTTCCAATTTTTTGTTTGTTATGAATTAGAGTAGCGGAATCCTCCCCGTTATCACTAGGCCCACTCGTGGTCAAAGCCCCCTTAATTAGGTTGACTTCCTTCATCTTCCCTTCTTGTCCGGCCCCACTTCCCCTAACGTCGCCCGACATTGAAGCCACAGATTGCATGGGAATCACCTCCGTATCCTCGTAATCAAAGAGTATATTATAGCGAGATCCCCCCATATTCGGTGATCCCTTTTCTTTCGCCACCTTCTCTTTTTCTTTGTTTATTTCCTTTCTTGGGATAACGTACCGCATCCAAGAACCGTACGGCGGCGAACTAGTTTCGGTGCCTTGCCGTCGGGCCTGGTGGCGATTGTATCTGGATGCATCGAAGAAGAGGCCCCATCGTGGAATCCTGTTCTTTTGGACCTGCAGCGTCACCCTTATCCCCTGCCTTGCACTTCTCCTTTGTATGTCCATATTTCCCACATCCAAAGCATATATGTGGTAACCTCTCGTACTCGACTCCATAGGTTTTCCCATCCACCAGTATCCAAGGAACTAATGGTTTAAGCAAATCAATGATCACCGCTATGCGGGCATACCTCCCACGCCCCCTACTCTCAGTCATGTAGTCAATTTTCACCACCTCGCCTAGTAGCTTACCAATCGCGCGCAGAGTGGTCTTATGATAGTATCTAAAAGAAAGGCCAGGGATCCTTACCCATGCAGCCACCGTGGAAATCGCAGTGGTTTTGGGATCAAAATCAACTGTCCAAGGTTGCACCGTGAGATAGGCTCCAAACACCGTCCAAGGTCCCCCAGTAAGGACTTTCAATTAATTGATAAGAGCCTTTCAAGCGCCATAGGCCCTGAGTTTTCTGCAGCAAATCTTCATAAGTGACCGATCTGCCTAAAAGCTTAATTACCAGTGTGTTCTCCATTCCCTTCACCAGAGCTTCCCGGACCTCCATGGAGAATTCAATTGATGGCACCTCTCCCTCCCGGTTAATTCGATAATCCTTCTCAGAAACCACTAACTCTCCCTTGGGTGGTCGGGCCCCACCATCACCATTCATGTTCAACAATTTGTTCCGGTAAGAGGCGGCACCAGAGCTCTCCGTCTCAACCATACAAACGTCAGAACCACCGGTTTCCATCACCCCATCTGCCACACCACCATCGGCCCCATCAGGACGTATGCGAACCTTCTTGGTCGACCGGAGACTGTCCGTCGGAAGTGGCGGAGGTGCCTCCTTTACGTTCAGAGCGTCGTTCATTGTGCGTTAATTTTTTGCCTTGTGATTTTAGTCAAGGTCTTTTTGATACACTAGTTTTATGTAGGGTTTGTTTACATTACCTTTTCCGGATAAGTAGGAATAGATATTTCGGGTGGAGGTGGTCGGTGATGAACAGACGGGGACTTAATGAGATTTTTCTAATGTATGGGCACACGTTGAAATCGGATTAGGGATTTTATTGGAAGCCTTTTGAAAAGATATGATTTATTGTCATCCCCATAAATTTGCTTCATAGTGCTTGGTGGGAAATCCCAATCGGAGGAACGTAGAGGATGTGGCGAGAATCAAAGCAATTAGTATAAATTGGCGATAATGAAGCATATGACCTCGGGATCTAATACATTAATTTGAATACTACTCCCTCATACAATGTACGGGAAGATATATATAGCTTGTTATTTAAGTTGTTAAGGGTAAAATTGTATGAAAAAATACTTTAGGGTGATGGATGTCCTAAAAAAATAATTCAGGGTGTTAGATACACCATAAAATACTTTAGGGTAGTGGATGCACTTTTAGAAAAATAGTTCAGAACGCTGGATACACATTAACCCTATAAAAAACAAAGAAAGTTGAAAGATAAAAAAGATGATTCTCCCTAGCAGAATCTAGCCCCAAAAAAAATTAATATAAAATAGGAGAGACGTTTAAATTAATAATATGCTATTTAATCAGTATAAATTAGGTTTTAAAAATCAACTCAAAAGTTACATATTTTTACCAAAAAAAAGGTTATGAAAAAGTATTTTAGGGTAATGGACGACCTTGAAGGCCTGAAATAATATTTTATGGTGTTTGGTGCACTATAAAATATTTTAGAGCATTAGATGTAAAAAAAATAAAAAAAAAATAAAAAACTTTAGAATGGTGGATGCAACCTATAAAAAAAAAAGTTGAAAGATCAAAAAGATGATTCTCCTAAGTAGAATCTCCAAATTTTAAAATATTAAAATAAAATAAAGAGACATTTAATTTAATAATATGTTATTTAATTAGTATAAATAAGTTATTAAAAATCAACTACAAAGTTAAATATTTGTTACCAGAAAAAAAAAAAAAGTAACGAAATTTAAAACGTATGGTAGTAAAAAATATTTAATAATGTGAGCATGTGACTTATAATCATATTGGACTAAAAAAAAAATTTCTCTATCTACCCTATAAAAAGAGTCAAAAAGAGAAATTATAAACATATGTGCCAAATATATGTTCTTAAAAGTTAAAACCCACCCGAAATATCTATTCCTGATATACTTACTCATCCGGAAAAGATCCTCCTTGATTTTGCACGATTTGTAGCTTTGATCCTCCCTTCATTATTCCCATTAACGAGCTTTTATTCCCTCGTGCGTTGCACGGATGATATTATTTCACAAATTATTTAAACATATTTTGCTTTCAAATTGATGCAACTTTCTTGTCTTTAACGAATATTATAACATCACAACCAATGAATGACTATATATTAGAAATGAAACATCAACAATGGTGAACATCAATATCCTCCAATCTATTCTAAGTACATATTACAAATGAAATCTCAAGAATGTTAAACAACAATGTCTTCTAATCAATTAACATTCCTAAATATCTCTTTGTACACAAACTTTCCTTGTTTTTTCTTGTTGCCACAACTATTATCATCTACAACAATCTTTAGACCATCCATGCTTTTAACCATGGATAATGCAACATATAATTGCCCATGTGTAAAGACGGCTTGCAAAGATATAAACCAACATGGCGAAGAGATTGTCCTTGACTTTTGTTGATAGTCATAGCAAATGAAAGGGTGATAGGGAATTGTCTTCGTTTCATGCGAAAAGGCAGAAGGATTCATGTCCATCCTATGAATGAGGACCTTTTGATTTGGATGTGAACCATTTAATGTGATCGCCTCAATGACAGTTTTCCCAAGCTGAGTTACACGGAGCCGTGTTCCATTGCATAATCCAAAAGATTGATCAATATTTCTCAACAACATTATAGGTGCTCCTACTTTCAATGTTAGCTTATGTGGAGGCATACCGGAGCAACTAATAGTGTTAAGAAATTCTATGGTATACAGGTTGTCAAAACTATCACTATCTTCACTTGACTTACAACTGAGTCACAACTGAGAAACTCATATGGTTCTCCAGGCAACATGTCACACATTCAAACTGTTAAACTTTAAATAGTCATTTCACAAAACTGAAAGCATAGTTGGGGGATTGCGAAAGTTAAAGCGAGTAATCAAATCTTCGTTTTACTATATATACTTATACGATTAACTTATGCTAGTATATGATGATAATATAAATATAAAAAGCATTGTATTTTGGGACTTGAGTTTATTCTTGGCAAGAAGGGAAATTGAATTCTGTAATGAAAAAGGAAAAAGTATTTAATATTTCATCCATTAGTAGTATAATTTGAAAAAGGAAAAAGAAATGTATTTTGGGTCTTTATTTGAGTCTTGTCAAGAAGGGAAATTTCAGAGAAAAAAGAAGGGAAGAAGGGAAATGTAATCAATATAATGAAAAAGGAAAAAGCATGTCATATTTCATCCATCAATGTCATACTGTGAAAAAGGAAAAAGCATTGTATTTTGGGAGATGAATTGATTCTTGGCAAGAAGGAAAATTGAATTCTGTAATGAAAAAGGAAAAAGCATTTAATATTTCATCCATTAATAGTATAATTTGAAAAAGGAAAAAGAAATGTATTTTGGGTCTTTATTTGAGTCTTGTCAAGAAGGGAAATTTCAGAGAAAAAAGAAGAAAAGAAGGGAAATGGAATCAATATAATGAAAAAGGAAAAAAAAACATGTCATATTTCATCCATCAATATCATACTGTGAAAAAGGAAAAAGCATTGTATTTTGGGAGATGAGTTGATTCTTGGCAAGAAGGGAAATTGAATTCTGTAATGAAAAAGGAAATAGCATTTAATATTTCATCCATTAATAGTATAATTTGAAAAAGGAAAAAGAAATGTATTTTGGGTCTTTATTTGAGTCTTGTCAAGAAGGGAAATTTCAGTGAAAAAAGAAGGGAAGAAGGGAAATGGAATCAATATGATGAAAAAGGAAAGAGCATGTCATATTTCCTCCATCAATATCATACTGTGAAAAAGGAAAAAGCATTGTATTTTGGGAGATGAGTTGATTCTTGACAAGAAGGAAAATTGAATTTTGTAATGGAAAAGGAAAAAGCATTTAATATTTCATCCATTAATAGTATAATTTGAAAAAGGAAAAAGAAATGTATTTTGGGTCTTTATTTGAGTCTTGTCAAGAAGGGAAATTTCAGAGAAAAAAGAAGGGAAGAAGAGAAATGGAATCAATATAATGAAAAAGGAAAAAACACGTCATATTTCATCCATCAATATCATACTGTGACAAAGGAAAAAGCATTGTATTTTGGGAGATGAGTTGATTCTTGGCAAGAAGGAAAATTGAATTCTGTAATGGAAAATGAAAAAGCATTTAATATTTCATCCATTAATAGTATAATTTGAAAAAGGAAAAAGTTATGTATTTTGGGTCTTTATTTGAGTCTTGTCAAGAAGGGAAATTTCAGAGAAAAAAGAAGGGAAGAAGGGAAATGGAGTCAATATAATGAAAAAGGAAAAAGCACGTCATATTTCATCCATCAATATCATACTGTGACAAAGGAAAAAGCATTGTATTTTGGGAGATGAGTTGATTCTTGGCAAGAAGGAAAATTGAATTCTGTAATGGAAAATGAAAAAGCATTTAATATTTCATCCATTAATAGTATAATTAAAAATGCCATACACTTTAAGAATTTTTCCTAAATAACACATTGACCGAATGACTTTAAAAATCTCATTAAGTATCAAAAAAATATCAGTAATTATTTCAAATTTTAGATGGGGGATTAGCTAAAAATTGAATCTTAGATGGTTTTTGTGATATATGAATTATATATTTAAATATTAAATTATATTTCTATATTAAATCAAATAAAGGATAGCTATATTTTAAATGCGGTTTTTTATATTTATCAAGGATATCGATTAATTGATATTGATAAGAAAACGAACAAGAAGAAAATTATTTATGCATAGAATTTAGAAACTTGGGACGCTACTTATGCTTATTATATTCGCGCCTCCAATAAACCCTAAAATTCTCTGGTTGTATCGTCGGTGAGATCCCGATGACATCAAGGAAGCAGATGGCGGTGAATGGCACCGCACCCTTCCTTCCCCAAGAAATGATCACCGACATTCTCAAGCGGCTTCCAGTGAAATCCCTTATTCGATTTCGATGTGTCTGTAAACATTGGAAAAATCTCGTCCAGAACCCTTCTTTTATCACTGATCACCTCCGCCACTCCGGTCATCACAACCCTAATTTTCTATTCTTCCATCCTTCCAGTTACGAATATGAAAAAACTGGAAAGTTAAATTTTCTCAATTGCGAGATGCAAGTCCGGGATCTTCAGAAGGCACCTCTGTTCGATTACTTGTGTGCCGGGCGTTTTAAAATCATTGGTTCCAGCAATGGCTTGCTCTGTGTTAAAATCCGCAGGAATGAGCTTGCCAGGCCTCCTTCTTCCGTTTTACTTTGGAACCCGGCGACCAAAGATGTCAGAGAGGTGCCTAGATCCAGAACTATCGATTCTAGTAAGTGTATTTGTAAGTTTGGATTTGGGTTCAATTCATCTCTTAATGATTTCAACATAGTGGCAATTGATTATCACATTGACCGTTGGATGGGAGTTTATTCATTAAGTACAGATTCATGGAAAGAAATAGAACTTAAGAACTTTCCAAAGGATTTCATGTTCTTTGATGAAACTGCCGTCTCCTCTAGTGAAGCTATCTTTTGGAAAGGGTTAATAGGAGGCGAGGAGAGGAAGGGAGTTATAGTGTCATTTGACACAACAAAGGAAGTGCTTACTTTCATACCATGGCCAACCGATACAGCTCTCAACACTTCCAGCTCTTTATATTTTGTTAATATAACTGTCTACAAAGACAAACTTGCCATATTTCATAGTGGAAGTGATGGCTCTTTGTGGGTATGGGTGATGGAGGAAGATATTGGTTCATCTAGGGAGAGATTGAATTGGACTAAGAAATTCATTGGTGGCCATTATCCTCGGATGTTCGATTGTGTGGGCACCATATGGAGGAATGAAATTGTCATAGTTGGAAATACTGAAACTGGAGGTAAGGAAGGACGAAAAATACGTTTATGTCTGGCCAATGAATTTAAAATGATTGGTGTCCCCCAATATTGGCGTGCTGAATTTCTTAACTATGTGGAAAGCCTTGTGCCAATCTTCAACATCCAGAACATTGAAGAACCTTGATTTAAAATATTTTCTTGTATTTCTTAACTATGTTGTTTAAATATTTTTTGTTTAAATATTTAAAATATTTTTTTATTTTGAAATATTTTCGTGCATATTTATTTTGTTTAAATATTTTTTTGGTAGAAATGAATTCATGCAATTTTATTTCATTGGGTACATATATATAAGGTTTTCAAGGTCAATCTTCACTTTATGTTAAATGGAAGGATACATCAAAAGCTAATCTGTTTGGTGTTCCATGCTTCCGGGCTGCTTTATCCTGGATTCTTCAATCACCATTCTTACATATTCTTTACCCAATAAAATATTTCATTTATTAAATGTGGCAATGGGTGAAAAGCCGCCTCAAACGAAATCGGGCCAGTGAAACCCTAACTCATCGCTCCTTACACTTGGAATTTTTCTATCATTAGCACACCCCCAATTATTTTGCTAAATTTTTTTCATGGGTTAATCTCCCCACTTAATGTCTCAACCATTGGATCATGTTTTAATTGGAGAGATTTAATGCAATGTGACAATATTATAATCATTGTTGTCAAAAACTAGTGTAAAAACGTACGTTGGGTCATACATGTTGAAATGCAAGTAAAAACTATCATGAGCAGAAACTCTGCTGAAACACATACAAAACTGTAAAAACTTGCGTTTTTACTTCAACCAAAAAAAAAGGATGGAAAGGGCTTTTTTTTGCCCAAAAAAGGATGAAAAATTAAAAACCCTATTTCCATCGTGCATCTTGGACTTAAGATTACTGTAGAATGGAGACTAGATAGTTATATATAGTTTTTAACATATTTCCATAGTTATAATAGTAAGTTTTTAACATAATTTTCTTTTTAAGTTTTATATAGTTATATGGATTATATATTTTAGATATGAAGTTGTTCATTGAATCTTGAGTAGTGATTTATGATTTTTTTTTCTACATGCGCACACACACACACACACATATATATATATATATAATATTGAGCTTTGACCTTTCGTATTGTTTCTACGATTTACGTTTATACCACCTCCTTCCTTGTCTACATAGAAACTCTATTTTGACAACATTGATTAAAATTGTATATTTTTGGTATATTTAATATTATAATGCTATTTAATTGGGATATAATTTGATTTGATAATAAGAATATCATAATATATATAAATTTTTTTGCCATAAGCTCAGTTTTTGATACACTAGTTTTTTTTT
This sequence comes from Acacia pycnantha, assembly GCA_025563575.1. Lineage (NCBI taxonomy): Eukaryota > Viridiplantae > Streptophyta > Magnoliopsida > Fabales > Fabaceae > Acacia > Acacia pycnantha. The sequence continues at coordinate 1,801,130 of JAMWYP010000154.1, forward strand.
TTTGTTGAGTAAAGGACTGATTAACTAATCAGTGAGTGTCGCAGCAAAGACGCAGAGAACCTGCGCCTACAGCGTCGTCGTGAAGAAGCCCCCGCAAACCGTCAGGTGGTTCCTCCAAACTGTGAATCCCCACCTCCAAGCTCAAAGCATATGTAGCTAGGAAGTCCGCACACCGATTCCCTTCACGATAGACATGCGAAACCGTCACCCTCCAATCCCGCAAGCAATCGATGGATCTTCCTGATGAGGCTTGTCCTCCCATTACAGGGCTCCTCCATGCTTCTAACTAGGCTTAGAGCCGTCAAACAGTCGATCTGGGCCTCCACTTCCTTGAACCCCGATATCCGGGCCGGCTCAATCCATCCATTAAAGCCCATAGCTCCGCCTGAAGGGAATTGCAATTACCAATGTTTCTACAACTCCCCGCCATCCATCGGCCATCGTGATCCCGGATCAGACAGCCTGAACCTGCTTGCAACGAACACAGCTTTCTAGCCCCATCGCAATTCAAAGCAACCGCTGCGGTAGGTGGCTTGGGCCAATGAATAATCCTCTCCTGCTTACAATGACGATCGCCTACCCCCTCTCGAAGCTGTTCAGCCACCTGTTCATTGAAACCTGCTAGCATCTGCACCTCCCGAGCAAGATTACGCGGCTGAATATGCTGGTTTTGGAAGATAGCTTTGTTCCTTGCTTCCCAGATCTTCCAACAGGTCAGCCCAAACACACTCGACCACCTTGCCTGCCCGAAGCTTCTGCGATGATCAGACAAATTCTGCAGCAACCAGTCCTGAAGACTCAAGTGTGTAAGCCACTGGAGCAATCTAGAAGGGAGGAAAAGACTCCAGACTTGTTTGGCCCAACTACAATGTCGCATAACATGATCTATGTCTTCCATGGTCTTTCCACATCTTGTACATACATCATTATCTGTCATATGACGGCGCCTACGTTCCGCATTAGTCAGGAGGTTCTGACGAGCAGCCAACCACAGGAACACCCGGACTCTCTGTGGGCCATTCCACTTCCAGATCGCCTCCCACAATTTATGCCTACCGATATCCTCCATTCCTTCCAGCATCTCATATGCCGACCCCACTGAGAAGCTGCCGTTAATGGAATAGTCCCAGAAGCATTGGTCATCGCCTTCCTCACCCGTAGGAGGCTTGCATCCAGCAATCAAGGAAAGAACTTGCTTCGGCAAGGTATCATCTAGTAGCTCCCAATCCCAGCTCATGTCTGGTTTCACATACCGAGAGATAGGGTGGGAAAGCTCTTCCTGAGTCATGTCCCTGTATGCTAACAACCGCAGAGGCCCTACATCCGGGACCCAGTTGTCTGACCAAAAGCGAACCCTGGAGCCATTGCCCAGATCCCACCGTGTTCCCATGTCCACATCTGGCCACAACTTTCGTAAATGTCTCCATAAATAGGAACAGTGGTGATTCTTGCGAAAAGGACCAAGGGCCTCATTAAAGCCATACTTGTTTCTTAGGACTTGGACCCAGAGGAGGTCAGGACGTGAGCGAATTGCAAAACCAACCTTGATAAGAAAGGCTTTGTTTTGTTGTTCAAGCTTCTTAAAACCACAACCTCCCGCCTTATGTGATTTACACATATCCCCCCAGTTAACCAAACTAGGTTTATGGTCAGCTCCAGTGCGTCCCCATAAAAAATTTCTAATGTGTCTTTCCAGGCGATGACACACCCCAGGTGGCAATTTTGTGGTTTGCATCGCATAGGCCGGAATGGCAGATAGGACTGCTTTAGCTAAGGTTATGCGCCCTGCCAAAGAGAGGGTTTTTGCCGCCCAACCCGAAAGTCTATGCTGAACTTTCTCTTCAATATACGCATATGTCCCAGTGCAAACTCGCTCGTGAAGCAGAGGAACCCCAAGGTACTTACCAAGATCATCCGTCCTTCCAAACCCCAGCTCTTCACTTATTCGCACTTTATCCTGGTGCACAACATTACTAGAAAAGAAGATGGCTGATTTCGAGCTACTGACCTTGTGCCCCGAACTTACACAAAAATCATCCAATATCTTACCAATAAGTTGAACCTGAGAGGGGATAGGGACACCAAAGAGTATTAAATCATCTGCAAAGAATAAATGAGAGAGTGGCGGCCCGTGTCGACCCATACGAATTGGCGTCCACATATTTTCAGTCACCAGCTTAGTTATCATTTGGGACAGCCGCTCCATACAAAGAACGAACAAGTATGGTTAGAGGGGATCCCCCTGCCTAATTCCACGTGTTGGGAAAAATTTTTCCGATCGATCTCCATTCCATACTACACTCATGCTACAAGTCGACACACAGGTCATAACCGCCCGCACAAAGATCCTAGAGAGGCCAGCATCATAAAGCGTTTCCTCTATAAAATCCCACCGCAGACGATCATATGCTTTCTCAAGATCAACTTTAATAGCCATCCAACCTTCCGGGCCTTTCTTTGCTCTCATAGAATGAATTACTTCCTGAGCAATAATAATATTATCAGTGATCTGCCTACCAGCAACAAAGCTAGACTGAGTTGGAAGTATAAGATTAGGGAGCCACTTCTTGAGGCGATTAGCAAGTACTTTAGTGATAACCTTGTAGGGCACCGTACAAAGGCTAACAGGGTGAAACTCTTTAAGACGCTCCGGGGAGGGAATTTTAGGAATCAAGGTAATGAGCGTCTCATTCATATCCGGAGCCAGTATACCTTCATTAAACAGTTGGGACGCCATAAAAAGAAGAGACGACCCCACATACTTCTACTGTTGTTGAAAGAAAGCTGCATGGAGACCATCAATTCCAGGTGCTTTGAGGCGTTTCATCTGGAAAAGAGCCATGTGTACCTCAGTCTGTGTAATGGGGACGCCAAGAGATCGCCGCATCAGATCATCCTGAATAGGGAAGAGGCACCGCCCAGCGTAGGGGGGCCTGGTCGCCCTCCTTAGAATAAAGTCGTTGATAAAATTGAAAGGCCCAATTTTGGAGAGTCCCCCCATCATAACACCATTCACCATCATCCCCTTTTAGTGCACTGATGGATTTCCTTTGACCCCGTCTAGCTGCCTTCGCATGAAAATACGCAATGTTCCGATCGCCCAATTTAAGCCAATCACACCTAGCCCGTTGTGCCCATGTCATGCTTTCTTGCTCACAAATTAATTCGAACTCCTTGCGAAGCCCATCCTCCATGTGGTCAAGGTGACTAGAGGGGCGCGATTCCTGCGCCTTTTGAATCCCCCCTAGCCGAGCCATGATCCTTCGTTTACGGCCAGAGATACTGCTGAAAACATCCCGATTCCAAACTTTCACTGCTGCTGTGAATTTTTGGATATTTGCAGTAACCGATTCCGTTGCAGACCAAATGTCTCGTACAACCCTTTCAAAGGTATCTGAAGTGGACCATGCTGCTAAGTATCGGAATAGAGACTGACGAGGGACCATCCTTCCCCCCTTCGCCACATGAACACATAAAGGCCGATGGTCGGAGCTAAGTTTCAGTAGGTGTTTGACCTTTGTTGCACTGAAACTATTCAACCAATTAGTGTTCCCAAGGGCACGATCAAGACGTTGAAACAAAGTACCCCTTCTCCAAGTATACTTGGGCCCACAAAAACCAAGGTCCGAAAGCCCACAATTAAAAAGACACGTGCGAAACAACTCACAACCACGGGTGCGTGTCTCAACACCGCCAACACGGTCCTGACTTCCCAGAATAGCATTGAAATCTCCCACCAAGAGCCACGGGTCAGCTGTCATCACCACCAGCTGCTGCAAAGCAGCCCACAGTTCCTTTCTCAAGGTATTGTTCGGACTCCCATACACTGCCGTAAAGAGAAAGGAACCCAGAAGGCCTGGGGCCACTACTCTAGCATGAATGAATTGAGGGTGGCATTGTATAACTGAGACATGTAATACAGATTTCCATAACAACCAGATGCCCCCCGAGAATCCATGAGCCTCCAGTCGAAATGAACAATCAAAACCAGACTTAGAAATAAAACGATCAGCCTTCACAACAGAGATACGTGGTTCCACCAGCACCACTAAGACAGGATTATGTTCCTTCATGTAATGCCAGAAAGTTCTGAAAAAGCTCTTGCTTGCTGCGCCCTGGCAGTTCCAGATGAATATCTGCATAGACATAGGTCAATTATAAGGGTTAAGCAACCATACCGGCCCGGTGGTATCATCATTATCCTCATCGGATTGACGTGGGCGATCCCAGCGCATGCCAACGGGGTCTCGAATCGATGGCAAGACAAGCTCCTCCCTAACCACCTCGGCAGCATCCTTCGAAATTTTCACTCCCGCTTTCTTCCGACGAACTTTCAAGTTCCGCATGATGGTGGATTGGAGCTTAACCCCCTGCTGCCCCTGCTTCGTCGCACCCACCATTTGGGACATATTTTCCTTGCCCGGGTTTATGTTACTCAACTCCGACCTGTCATTAGTAGCCACCTTAGAAGCGTTTGTATTAAGCTCTTCCATCGCCTTCCTGTTCTGCTGGAGGTCAATCACTGTATGCTTGCTCCTATCCAAGGTGGATGTTGCTTCCATAGCCTGAAAAGCCGAATGTAAAAAATCTTGACCTCTGTATCTTTGTCTTTTGGTACAGCCTGGTTATCATGGGCCTCCACCGGAGCCTTTCGTTCATTGGATCCTACCCCATTTTTAAGAGGTCCATTCGAGCTACCAGGATCAGGCATCACCTTCACTTCGGATTGGGCTTGTTGTTCCACCTCTGGGCCACCAAAAGGCACTTTCCTCCTATATTCCTGTACCGGTTTTGCCCTTCCAATTTTTTGTTCGTTATGAATTAGAGTAGCGGAATCCTCCCCGTTATCACTAGGCCCACTCGTGGTCACAGCCCCCTTAATTAGGTTGACTTCCTTCATCTCCCTTCTTGTCCGGCCCCACTTCCCCTAACGTCGCCCGACATTAAAGCCACAGATTGCATGTCAATTAATTGATAAGAGCCTTTCAAGCGCCATAGGCCCTGAGTTTTCTGCAGCAAATCTTCATAAGTGACCGATCTGCCTAAAAGCTTAATTACCAGTGTGTTCTCCATTCCCTTCACCAGAGCTTCCCGGACCTCCATGGAGAATTCAATTGATGGCACCTCTCCCTCCCGGTTAATTCGATAATCCTTCTCAGAAACCACTAACTCTCCCTTGGGTGGTCGGGCCCCACCATCACCATTCAGTTTCAACAATTTGTTCCCGTAAGAGACGGCACCAGAGCTCTCCGTCTCAACCATACAAACGTCAGAACCACCGGTTTCCATCACCCCATCTGCCACACCACCATCGGCCCCATCAGGACGTATGCGAACCTTCTTGGTCGACCGGAGACTGTCCGTCGGAAGTGGCGGAGGTGCCTCCTTTACGTTCAGAGCATCGTTCATTGTGCGTTAATTTTTTTGCCTTGTGATTTTAGTCAAGGTCTTTTTGATACACTAGTTTTATGTAGGGTTTGTTTACATTACCTTTTCCGGATAAGTAGGAATAGATATTTCGGGTGGAGGTGGTCGGTGATGAACGACGGGGACTTAATGAGATTTTTCTAATGTATGGGCACACGTTGAAATCAGATTAGGGATTTTATTGGAAGCCTTTTGAAAAGATATGATTTATTGTCATCCCCATAAATTTGCTTCATAGTGCTTGACTGGGAAATCCCAATCAGAGGAACGTAGAGGATGTGGCTGAGAATCAAAGCAATTAGTATAAATTGGCGATAATGAAGCATATGACCTCTGGGATCTAATACATTAATTTGAATACTACTCCCTCATACAATGTACGGGAAGATATATATAGCTTGTTATTTAAGTTGTTAAGGGTAAAATTGTATGAAAAAATACTTTAGGGTGATGGATGTCCTAAAAAAAATAATTCAGGGTGTTAGATACACCATAAAATACTTTAGGGTAGTGGATGCACTTTTAGAAAAATAGTTCAGAACGCTGGATACACATTAACCCTATAAAAAACAAAGAAAGTTGAAAGATAAAAAGATGATTCTCCCTAGCAGAATCTAGCCCCAAAAAAAATTAATATAAAATAGGAGAGACGTTTAAATTAATAATATGCTATTTAATCAGTGTAAATTAGTTTTTAAAAATCAAATCAAAAGTTACATATTTTTACCAGAAAAAAGGTTATGAAAAAGTATTTTAGGGTAATGGACGACCTTGAAGGCCTGAAATAATATTTTATGGTGTTTGGTGCACTATAAAATATTTTAGAGCATTAGATGTAAAAAAATAAAAAATAATAAAAAAACTTTAGAATGGTGGATGCAACCTATAAAAAAAAAAGTTGAAAGATCAAAAAGATGATTCTCCTAAGTAGAATCTCCAAATTTTAAAATATTAAAATAAAATAAAGAGACATTTAAATTAATAATATGTTATTTAATTAGTATAAATAAGTTATTAAAAATCAACTACAAAGTTAAATATTTAATGTGGGCATGTGACTAATAATCATATTGGACTAAAAAAATTTCTTCTCTATCTACCCTATAAAAAGAGTCAAAAAGAGAAATTATAAACATATGTGCCAAATATATGTTCTTAAAACCCACCTGAAAAAGTATTTTAGGGTAATGGACGACCTTGAAGACCTGAAAAAATATTTTATTGTGTTTGGTGCACTATAAAATATTTTAGAGCAGTAGATGCACTTAAAAAAAAATTAAAAAAAAAAAAAGTTGAAAGATCAAAAAGATGATTCTCCTAAGTAGAATCTCCAAATTTTAAAAAATTAAAATAAAATAAAGAGACATTTAATTTAATAATTCGTTATTTAATTAGTGTAAATAAGTGATTAAAAATCAACTACAAAGTTAAATATTTCTTACCAGAAAAAAAAAGTAACGAAATTTAAAACGTATGCCAGTAAAAAAAAAAATTAATAATGTGAGCATGTGACTTATAATCATATTGGACTAAAAAAAATTCTTCTCTATCTACCCTATAAAAAGAGTCAAAAAGAGAAATTATAAACATGCGCCAAATATATGTTCTTCAAACCCACCCGAAATATATATTCCTGATATACTTACTTATCCGGAAAATATAATTTAAAATATTAAATTATATTTCTATATTAAATCAAATAAAGGATATCTATATTTTAAATGCAGTTTTTTATATTTATCAAGGATATCGATTAACTGATATTGATAAGAAAATGAACAAGAAGAAAATTATTTATGCATAGAATTTAGAAACTTGGTATGCTACTTATTATGCTTATTATATGCGCGCCTCCAATAAACCCTAAAATTCTCTGGTTGTATCGTCGGTGAGATTCCCGTGAAATCAAGGGAGAAGCAGATGGCGGTGAATGGCCCCGCACCCTTCCTTCCCCAAGAAATCATCACCGACATTCTCAAGCGGCTTCCAGTGAAATCCCTTATTCGATTTCGATGCGTCTGTAAACATTGGAAAAATCTCGTCCATAACCCTACTTTTATCACTGATCACCTCCGCCACTCCGGTCATCACAACCCTAATTTTCTATTCTTCCATCCTTCCAGTTACGAATATGAAAAAACTGGAAAGTTAAATTTGCTCAATTGCGAGATGCAAGTCCGGGATCTTCAGAAGGCACCTCTGTTCGATTACTTGTGTGCCAGGCGTTTTAAAATCATTGGTTCCAGCAATGGCTTGCTCTGTGTTAAAATCCGTAGGAATGAGCTTGCCAGGCCTCCTTCCGTTTTACTTTGGAACCCGGCGACCAAAGATGTCAGAGAGGTGCCTAGATCCAGAACTATCGATTCTTGTAAGTTTGGTTGTGAGTTCGGATTTGGGTTCAATTCATCTCTTAATGATTTCAAGATAGTGGCAATTGATCATCAAATTGATCGGATGGGAGTGTATTCATTAAGTACAGATTCGTGGAAAGAAATAGAACTTAAGAACTTTCCAGAGGATTTCACATTCTTTGATGAAACTGCCGTCTTCTCTAATGAAGCTATCTTTTGGAAAGGGGAAATAGGAGGCGAGGAGGGTAAGGAAGTTATAGTTTCATTTGACACAACAAAGGAAGTATTTACTTTCATACCATGGCCAACCAATACAGCTCTCAACACTCTCAGGTCTTTATATTTTGTTAATATAACTGTCTACAAAGACAAACTTGCTATATTTCATAGTGGAGGTGATGGCTCTTTGTGGGTATGGGTGATGGAGGAAGATATTGGTTCATCTAGGGAGAGATGGAATTGGACTAAGAAATTCATTGGTGGCCATTATCCTCAGATGTTCAATTGTGTGGGCACCATATGGAGGAATGAAATTGTCATAGTTGGAAATACTGAAACTAGAGGTAAGGAAGGACCAAAAAACCGTTCATGTCTGGTGAATCTCACTACGAATGAATTTAAAATGATTGATGGCCCCCCATATTGGCATGCTGAATTTCTTAACTATGTGGAAAGCCTTGTGCCAATCTTCAATAATCACTGGCGTCCACCACCGGCAGGGCAAATAAAAATTAACACGGATGGGGCACACTCACAGTACACTAGCGGTGTAGCTAGCGGCGGCCTGCTACGAGATGAAGATAGCACCTTTGTTCGGGGTTTCATGTTCAAGGGGAATATGGAGATACCTTAACTGCTGAATTATGGGGATGTATTCATGGCCTCAAAATTGCGTGGGACCTAGGTTATAAAGATGTAATTTTGGAAATCGACTCAGCAGATGCAGTGGACCTGATAAGAAGTCCCAGCAACTTAGCGCACGAGGATAACGAGGATAGACTCCTGCTTGACGAACTCAAAAGCGTGATTGACCGACACTGGAATGTTGACATCCACCACATCAGTCGGTGGGCGAATGCAGCGGCAGACTATTTGGCTAAAGCGAGCCTATCATCTTTACCAGGTTTCTAAATTGTATTGCATGCAGACCTGGAGCTTAAAAAGATTCTGGCTACTGATAAAACTTAGAGGATGTTTTTGGTTGCCCAATGTTATAAAAAAAAAAATTATATTTTTTCTTGTATTTCTTAACTATGTGGCATATTTGCTTTGTTCAAATAATTTTTTTTTGGTAGAAATGAATTCATGAAATTTTAGTTCATTGGGTACATATATAAGGTTTTCAAGTTCAATCTTCACTTTCTGTTAAATGGAAAAGAATACATCAAAAAGCTAATCTGTTTGGTGTTCCATGCTTACGGGCTGCTTTATCCTGGATTCTTCAATAACCATTCTTACATATTCTTTACCCAATAAAATATTGAGCTTCTATCTTCATGCAGATCTAAATCCTCGCTTTCTTCTAGAATCAGTACATCATGCGAATCACAAAACATGTTCACGTGACGAACCCTATTATCCTAAGCACGACGTAATCCCCATAACTCTGTCGTTAGAAAGTTGTTACCATCAATGTTGCACATGAAAGACTCCACATTGTTCCATTTGCCTTACGCAGGATCCACGTAGATCTCATGCTAATCTTCGTCAGAGTGTGGAATGGTAAGTTAACTCGTAGACCTGACTATGACTGAATGCCTGGAACTAAGATTAAAATTCTTATCACGGATCATGCACTTGATATATAACTCCTTTAACCTCAGCTAACCTTCATTCAAGCTTGGAACTGTTCTGATATGAACAGGTTCATTCCTACGGCGCCAAAGCAACCAGCAGGCTACACTGAAAACATCATATTGCTGGGTTGGGAACCAGCCACCGTGTGGTTAGATGAGGTTGTATGTGGCAAGGAACGTGATGAAGAGGTTGTTCATAATATTGAACTTCGAGAAGATCAAATAGCACTAGTTGAGATGATTTTGCATTGTCATGATGGTAATATTGACGCGAGTAGGATGATCGGCACTCATAGGTTTTGATCTGCTAGGTTTATCTTCAACTATGTGAAGAGTATCGTGCCGGTTTTGCAGCCACCTGAAGAGGCTTGATGGAGATAGAGTATTATGTCGGCATATTTACTTAGTTTGAACACTTTGTGGTTGAAATGTACCCATAATTGTTTACTGATGTACCTGTGATGTGATTCTCTGCATATTTACTTAATTTGAATACTTTGTGGTTGGAATGTACCCATAATTGTTTGTTTGTAGTTTATCACTGATGTATCTGTTATGTGAATCTGGTTCGTTGTGCTTTACGTTATTGAGAATTATAAGCTGTTTCTAAGTTTATTTGACCTAGCTGTCTATGATATGCCAGTTCTCTATTGCGATTTAACTACTTTTTACTTTTTAGCTAAACACCAATCACTATTACAATAAAAGCTCATTATAACTTTAAAATATATCCATAAAAAATTAATATAATATTACTCTCTGGTTCATTTTTATTTTATAAACCTTATAAAATGTTATCGCACAGATAAACAGATATAATATTGCAAATTGCAATCGTGTGATTTTTTAAATATTATATCTATAAAAAATTAATATAATATTATTCAGAATTTCAACTATAATAGTTATAAATTTGAAGATATATTTAGATATTTAGAAGACTCGATGTTAATAAACTTTGATTGGACTCATAATTAAAATCCAAAGTAATCGCATAAATCAATTGATCACACTTAAACACTCCGTTTTACATTGTTAGGTTGCAAAAAAGAAATTTATCTATATATTCAAATATTTTAATCATCACTCTAAATTTATTTATATTTTTTTAAAGTTGAACTGTCTTCCTTTTTTTCAATGAGTTATTTTTTTTTTATGAGTAAGTTGAAATATCTTCCAAGTTCCATCTAATTAAGCCATTCGCTGAAAAATGAAAAACGTATTGTTATCAGTAAATCATTCTCTCTCTCTCTCTCTCTCTCTCTCTCTCTCTCTCTCTCTCTCTCTCTATATATATATATATATATATATATATATATATATATGTATATATAGTTTTTTTTTTGGCCAAATATATGTATATATAGTTAGATATTAAAAAAATTATATACGCCGGATGCAATTAAATTTTTAAATATGTCCCCGGTTACTGTTGCAAAGATATTTTTAAATATGAAACTATGGGGTAAATTGAACTTTTTCAACTATGCAAGCAGGGGCGGAGACATAGGATTTGAAATTAGGAGGGACAAAAATTACAGAATAGAACCCAATGTAGTCAGGATTTGAAATTAGGAGGCAAAAATTATAGAATCATACCCATAAGTTTAGGAAATTATATTTCAGCCTCATAAAATTTCAAATATTTTCACTTTAATTAATCCCCTCTAATAGTTTCATAGAGAGACTAAAATAAAAATGTTGAAATATTTAGAAGGCTATAATATAATTTCCTAAACTTAAAGATCTAATTATGTAATTTAGAGATACCCCTAGCCCCCTGTAACATCCCGTTTTCACAAGCAGTATAAATTTTTTTTCATTTAAAACATCATTTCAAATCATCAGAGTAGAGCACCGGAGCGATTGAGTAACTGATATATATATATATATATATATATATATATATATATATATATATATATATATTAAAATACCCACGGTAGCATGTCTTGCTGTTTACACAGCGGTACAAAAGTGTTTCAAAAGTAATATAGAATAGAAAGAAGTCTTCAGCCGGGTCTTCTATGTGGCCTGCTTTCCTCTATCCTCGGTCATTGGTCCTTCCGACCCTGAAGCTAAGTTAAGAGCTGAGGTCCATGCATCGAACCCCAGGTAACGGTTAACCTCATGTTTATATACAACATACATGTACGACAGACATTCATAGACTTTTGGCAACATTTATTATGGTCAGATATAGGGTATACATATCCGATATGTATGGCAATAACAGTACAGTCGGATATAAAGTTAAGGCACAATGAGAAATGTACATGATCAGATATGCACGGCAATAACAATACAGTCAGAGGTAAGGTTAAAGCACAACAGACAATAGTACAGTCGGATGTAAGGCATGACAGACAGTAATACAGTCGAATGACAGACAATAGTACAGTCGGATGACAGACAATAGTACAATCGGATGACCGACAATATACATATATGCATACAATAAACATCAGAGTTAGTGTTACAGTACGCGAACGTACATTCGTTGACGGAGTTTCGGTACGACGGTTGGTCAGAACGTAATCAGGGATATCCTATAAGGAAAATAGCGCATCTATTAATGATCAAACATTATGACAGACATTTTAGTCATAAATGACCATTTTACCCCTGACCCCCTAATTGGCGGAATTTCGCCAGCACTTCGTTACTTTGACCCTAATCTTCCAAAATTTCAACATAACTCTTACTCCAACATATTTTCCAAAATAAATATCATATTTAATCCTAAAACATGATATCTAAAATATACTGGAAGATTAAAGATCAAAACAACAACTACCCTAGAACTTTAAGAACTACCGAACTAAAACTAGAACCGAAGAACTTACCCGTTGAAGAACTTCACTACAACTTCTCCAGAGCTTCTCTCTCTAACTTCCCTCTAGAATTTCGAAATATGCAAGAGCATTTGGTGTGAAGAATTCTCAAAGGGATTGGTGGCTATTTATAGAAGAAAAATGGGGCCAACTTGGTAATTTTCCAACTCCTCCTTCTTTAATATTGGCCATGCAATTTTTGAAGCAATTTCTCCACCACACAAACATGTTGGCCGACCTCCATGCCCCAAAAGTCTAAGAAATGATGTCATGTTGATGGCATCAACTTGTTCAAGAAGTTGTCCTACCGATAAAGTCTTTGTTCGGTGTTCTAATCGCGTAATCTTGGAGAATCTCAGAAATCCAAGAACATAGCCTCAAAGGTCTATTCATCCTCTTTAGAAATATCTAAATTAACTAAATTTTTGATCATATTCAGTGGAATTTCATTGCTTGCCGAACATTTTCGGATAAACGTCTTGATTACGGAAATCGCCGGGTAATGTCAACTGGACAAAATTACACTGAATCATAATATGTCCAGTTGTTAGCAACCTAATCCAAGGATTTTGAGTTAGGATTTATTTTCTATCGGTGGTCATTTATCCTGTCTGCTTTTTCACAGAATATTCCATAGAATATTCCTTTTCCTCAAATATCCTTAAACTACTTCCATGTTCACACTACAACATTTTTTCTTCCTTTTCTTTTCTATTTTTTCGAAAATTCATGGGCCCTTCTTTTTGACTTTTCAACCTTCTTAATCACTTAATTATATGCTTTAATTACTTAATTAGTAATTATTTCATTTGCTAATTAAACCCTTAAGTATTCATATACTTCACCTTATTCATTTCCTAAACAATTAGCCAATAATTACTTATTTAATTACTTACTAATTGTTGACAATTTTCTTAATTAGAATTAATTATTATCTCACAACTATTGGACTGACATTGATATTTTATGTCCCATGTAAAATATTAAAAATCATGGGGTCATTTTGGTTCTCAAAATACTTTTTGATTTTTGCCTCATTATTTTCCAAGGGAATTCCAAAAATTCCCTAAATTAGAGACAACATACTCTCTAATTTTTAACAAATATTTTATTACCATTTAGGATTTATCATAATAATTTTAGGGCATTTTATGGCCAATAAATACATTTTTGACCTTTATTTCTTCTAATTTCATTAGAATTTTCCTTAGAAATTAGAATAAATGTAACTGGGCAGGACCAAGGGCGCGGCTAATTTCTGAATTTGCCCCTTATTAAATAACTATTTACCAAAATGCCCCTGCTAGAAACCTATTTCCCAAAATGCCCCTGTCAGAAACCTATTTCCCAATCTGCCCCTGTTTAGTCGACTAAAACATTTGGTTTAGTCGACTAAATCGCGGGCAAGAATTTTTTTTCCAGGCCCCCGACATTTAGTCGACTAAACTAAATTTTTTAGTCGACTAAACCCATTTAGTCGACTAAAAAATTCATTTAGTCGATTAAATCATTAAAAAAAAAAGTTAAAACTTCGGAAGGCCGTAACTCGGGCTCTGGAGTCCGAATCAAGCGATTCTTTTTTGATTCCACATAACTTTTTGAGATCTATGCACTGATATAAAAATTATCTTCAAATTTAATGAAGAGAAAGGAGGAAAAACAAGTGATTCTTTATTACGCAAGAAATACCAACAATTCATTAAATATAATCAAGTGATTTTTTAATTATATATATATAGTTTCCTTTTATTTGATGTTTTATATTCATTAAATATAATCACTAATATCACTAACCAACAGACTCGGTAAAACAAATTAAAATGACTCCACTACTTCCTAAAAAATAGCTAACCACATGTTTACAATAATATAATAAAAAATCAGCACACTCAACACAATAAACAATTAAAAAATAAATAACTTAATCCTTCTTATTGTGGAATCAAGCAACGTGCGGAAATCAGCGACATGAACCATGTAGAGAAAAAGTTGGGATTATTAACTTCAACAATACTAACAATTCATTAAATATATATCATGGGCGTTTTTCCCAATTTGCTATATTTAATGAATTGTTAGTATTGTTAGCATTTTAATTTGTTTTACCGAGTCATTTGGATAGTGATATTAGTGATCCTAGATTTTAGCTATGATCCTAGATTTTAGCTAGATTGACTACCGTGCTATCACAACATATGATCTTATGCATAACTTCCAAACACTGTTATTCCCCTAAAATCAAGCCCCACAAATTTAGTGTCGATATTTTTCCTATTTCTCTTTTCTTTTAAAATCCATATTATTAATGGAGAGAAAATCTCAATTTTGAATATATTGTATTTTAAAAATCCAGTATTAATTGTTACGTTGAAATTCAAAGTTTACCAAATACATGGTAGAAAAATAAAGATATTAAAATCTAAAATAAGATCAATTAATTATTATTAGATAATAATATTAGAAATAATGATTAATTAATTTTACAATAAATATCTCTCAATTAAATATAATTAATTTCCTCTATCCCGACAAAACCCTAGGATTGGACCATCATTTCCCACTCTATCTCCTTTTCCTTGTGGCACCGCCCCTCTCTCGCGATCAATTGTGTATACACACACATATCTTATCTTTATTGTACAGGAGATATTATATGATCTAATAAAAAGAAAACATCAAATAAAAGAAAACTATATATATATATATATATATATATATATATATATATATATATATATATATATATATATATATATATAAAATTAAAAAATCACTTGATTATATTTAATGAATTGTTGGTATTTCTGCGCAATAAAGAATCACTTTTTTTCCTCCTTTCTCTTCATTAAATTTGAAGATAATTTTTATTTTTTTTTAAATGATTTAGTCGACTAAATGAGTTTCTTAGTCGACTAAATGGGTTTAGTCGACTAAAAAATTTGGTTTAGTCGACTAAATGTCGGGGGCCTGGAAAAAAAATTTGCCCTCCATTTAGTCGACTAAACCAAATGTTTTAGTCGACTAAACAGGGTAGATTGGGAAATAGGTTTCTGACAGGGGCATTTTGGGAAATAGGTTTCTAACAGGGGCATTTTGGTAAATAGTTATTTAATAAGGGGTAAATTCAGAAATTAGCCCAGGACCAAGACGTGTTCCCAATGATGCCTAACACTCCGACAATCTTCTTCCAGCAGCTAGGACAAAGAAGGTAAGGGTATGCCTACCCACTCCACAGGGCACACCTCCTTATTAGTAGATACAGTAAGCCAATCAATCTTCTACAATGCTTTGACACCACATATTCACCTATTTATCATAATTCAGATTTTAGGGTATTACACCCCCTAATTCCGCCTATGTATACAAGTAATGAGTACTTATAGGGGATGCATGAATAAGGATTACTAATTTTTTTTGTTAATCATGACTATAGTAAATTCTATTATCAAGCTAAAGAGTAATCAAACATTCTTCTCTTGGAAATATACTCATGACTACCTTTGCAAGCATGCAATTAATGTGGTTGAACCAATTGGATTCTTATTTTTGTCTTGAGCCTTGACAAATATTTGGACGTTAGAATACACAAATATTTTTTATTAAATAAAACATGAAATGTGGACGTTAGATTGGCAGTTTATATTTTGCTCTGCTACATGAAACATAACATGAAAATGGAAAATGTTTTTCAACATAAAAAATTACGATTCATTAAAGAAAAACGTCACATTTTTTCTGTATTATATAATATTGACACAAAAGCATTCTCACTTGTTCTATCTGTCAACAAAATTCACATTGTTACGTGCTCTCAAACATAGTACTCCATCTGTTTGCTTTTTATAAGGAATATTTAACCGAATCTCGTAGTTCAAAACGTCGGTTGATAACATTAGATGTGTCAAAATTGCAACTTCTTTTACTAAAATACCGTTATTTATGGGAATATAAGGAATAAGAGAGAGAAAATAAGGAAATTATTATGATGAAGAGAATTGTAGAAGAGAGAGAATAAGAAAATGATACTATAGGTGTTTAGGAGTTGTGAAAATTTATTATATTGACATTAAATAGAGTAATTAAATAAGAAGAAAACAAGAAAGTGACATGTAATAAATAAGACGTACATTCTTTAAATGTTAGTTATAAAAAGAAAAGGGCGGTATCTCATACTATTTACATGTGTGGAGCTGCATGACAGATGTTACCCGTGCATTAAAATAGAACAGATGGATACAGGGTTGGATTTCTCTACTAATCATTTTCTCATTATCCCTCATCATCTCTAAATCATATCCGTCCAATCAATCATAATACTACTTTAATATCTCTCTCATCTTTCCCTTCAACGGCTCCTATGGGCTGATGAGGGAAAAGGAGAAAAATGATGAGGAGAGAAGATCCTCTTCCATGGATACATCCTCTTATAAGAAAGTACTTGTCAATTCTACAAGCAAATAAATACTTAGGTACTCTAAGAGTACCAGTTCATCCATGCTTTGACCAATTAGAATGCTCCAATTCCTATAATCTTAATCTTATGTGTTAGCCAACTATTTTCTATTATTTTATTGTTGTAAAAATACTTACAATATACAGGTCATCCTAATATAGAATATCTAAAAGACAGACATCGCACACGAAGAATCAAGATTATTAAAACCAGATCGATCATTGAACCGGTCGAAGTACTGGGTCAAGGGTCAGTGGGTCAGACTGGAGTCAAACCGGGGTAACTACATCTTCAGGATTTATTACATAATATTTTTTTACTTCTCATGAAAGACTTGACAGGTTAAATTTGATGGAAATTAGGTGACCAAAAGTAATAAAAAAAAAAAAAAAAAAAACTAAGGAGTATGTCAATCTACTTCATTGATCAACCTAGCATTCACGTCTTTTTATAAGACTTGATGAGGCACGTGAAAGACCTCATCCTCATCAGCTTCACCATCTACCCAAACACATACAGATCTGTAATCCCTCTTTCTCAATGGCTCCTTTCCTTGAAGTCCGAAGTCCAACTCTAATGGAAAATGATACAAGCTAAAGCAATCACATGCAGGGCAAGTGCAAGAGGACAAAGAAAGCTTCATCTCCACCTTGCAATTGGCCTCCTCCTCTGTTCTCTCCATGTCTCTATAAGTTGGCTTCGACGCCGTCGCCGGAGCAAGCGAAAAAGCAAGTCTCTCGACAAAGGATGTCGCCGCCGGCCGCCATAATATCCTTATCTTCCCATCTCTCTTTCCATCTCTCTCTATAAACTAAACGCTTTCACTCTTGGACGTTTAAAAAAAATACTCTGACCCTGGTTTCTACACTTTTCCGGACCGGCTTCACAGCCAGTTCTCCAGTTTTCAGTCCGAACCGGCCGGTCCGGTCTGGGTCTGATAACCATGTGAAGAATACAGCTACCACCTTGTAGGAACAATGTTTGTGTGTGTAAAGAGAGAGAGATCTATCCATACCACGTATACAAAGCTGTAAGTTTATTCCATTTTTATGTTAGCCTCTTTAGTAGCAAAGGAAAGAAGCTCCAGAACTTGACATTGACAAGGCAAATTAAAGGAGTAGGACCAATATGTATATCCCCGGTTCCTTCGCTTTACGCTAGTGTTCTCATAATGGAACTCTAGAAAACCTATCTGGATCGATGGGGTCAAGTACTCCTATTTATTTATACCTTCACTGCTATAATTATTTATACCTGTTCTGGTGTTGAACACAGATGTCTAGCCTCAACGGACTAGTGGGTGATTTATATAGGATCAAAGGATTCCCCAAGGTATCTATAAGGAAGACACCGAAAGGAATATCAAATGACTCTCCCAGATATCTATATAGAAGATACCAAAGACACGGGTGGAAAAAAAGCTTTTAAGACCGGACAAAACAGGTATATTAGGACCGGACCAGCGACCAGTCTTGTTCCAGGCGGTATTAAAAGTCTACCTTTAAAACCGGACTTTTAAACGGTCTTAAAGAGTTTCTTTCAGACCAGACATTTTAAACCTTCGGTCTTAAAAGTCGTACTAAATAAATCTGAAATATTTTTGGTTCGGTCCTAAAACTCAAACTTTAAGACCGGACATAAACTCGACCGCTCTTAAAAGATCCACATATTAAGACCGGACAAATATCAATCCGGTCCAAAAGATAGCAGACTCTAAGACCAGAGGACTAATTACCCGGTCTTAAAAGACTGACTTTCAAGACCGGATTTTTTAAATGGACCGGTCTTAAAAGACCAACTTTTAAGACCGGCTTAATACCTTTAAGAGCAGTCATAGAAATACATCCGGTCTTAATATTTGAACATTTAAGACCATTTTTTTTATTTGCGGTCTAAATTTTTCCAAATTTGTTCCCTGTTCTGTTCTTCCTGATCATATATATACACAAATCCACCATCCAAAACAGACATAAAAGTCGATATACTTTAAGCTACAAGCTATGAACATGAATAAATTGAATTTGGAAAAAGAATACAAATATTATCCACCATGAGTTATGTGGCCTCTTAAGTCTACAACAACTAAAGTAATTTATACAATAAGCTAAGATATAACTAATTACAATCACAATGAGTTACAAAACATGCAAGACGTAAATCAACATATATGTAGTCCAATATAATATATTATTCACCATGCCTTCATCTGATTCCCACCCAACAACGTAACATGCATCCTCTTTATAACATGCCCCTTTGAATCGGATCCGCCACAAAACAAAACAAGAACAAATTCATATAGTCAATGATGACATTGTTTAATTAAGAACATAGAAGGAATATAATATAGTTAAAACCTTAAAGTTTTCTAAGAATTCTGCATATGAATATTACCTTATGATGAATTGACTCTTTTATAAAGTGATATCCTCCCATATCACTTCTTGATGATCATTTCTTATGCCGGGTTCATTATCCGCTTCATCTTCTTCGTTCATGTCCGGTAGACCTGTTGTAAAAGGAGTACTCTCAAGAAGACCATAATTTGAATGACTTTCCTCATCAATATCAATGACCCTCTTTCCTTGGAGAGCTACAGACCACATTTTATTTTCTTGATCGGTGATATAGAACACTTGTTTTGCATGATCTGCCATAATAAAAGGTTCATCTCCAAAACTTCTACTATTGACATCGACTAAAGTGAATCCTAGTCGATCGATCCGAACACCATTATTGACATTAACCCACTTGCATTTGAAGATGGGAAATCTAACTTTGACATAGTCCACCTCCCAAATCTCTTCAATAACCCCATAATATGGCATGACCGCCAATTTAGGCCTCTTGTATTTCGAATCTGGAGAAGTGCATAGATTCACCTCTAACATAACACCACTGTTCTGGACTATGCTCATATCATCTAGGGACTTCGTGTAAAATGTATAACCATTGATCACATACGAATTCCAACTTATGACATCAACCTCAGGACCATGTGCTAACCATTTCATTGTATCAGAAACACATTCAGATCCCTCGACCTTTTGTTTGAACCAGTTTGCAAAAGTTTCGTTATGTTCCCTAATCAACCTTTGTTCGGTCATTCGATGGTTCTCTTTCCTTACAGCTTTCTTTATGTGCAGATATGCTGGCTTGAACTTCATCAACATTATTCAAGATGAATAAGTGGACTTGTGACAATTCATCACGATCCACACTCTTTACCGAAGCCCCTCGTCTACCCCCTTCAGCCAGCTGACGTTTTGGAAGCCCAATATGTCTTACTTTGGCCAAATAATTTTGACAAAATTCCATGGCCTCTTCGAAACATATTTCGAACAATTGATGCTTCCGGCCGTACGCGTTCTTCACGTACCCTTTTAGGAATTTCATAGATCTTTCAATAGGGTACATCCACCGTAAATGGATAGGGCCGCACAACCTTATCTCCTCACTAGATGAACAATCAAATGAACCATGATGTCAAAAATGTAGGAACAAATAGCTTCTCAAGTCGGGGATAAGATATCCTTCATTCTCCAATTCATCCAACTTTTCAATCTTGGAGACTTTACTACAAACCGCATTGAAGAAGAAACAAAGTCTAGTCAAAACGACCCGAAGATCATATTCGGCGATGCCTCGAATAGCTACTGGGAGTAGCTGTTGCATCAAGACATGACAATCATGAGACTTTTGGCCTACTAATTTCAAATCCTTCATTGAGACAAGCCTCTTAAAATTTGAAGAATACCCCGAGGGAACTTTTGTGCCATGTAAACACTCACAAAGCTTCTGTTTCTCATCCTTAGACAAAGTATGAGAAGCCGAGGGACAATAAGTTCTCTTCCCATATGGCCTTGGATGCAAGTCTTCGCGTATTCCGATTGCTTGCAAATCCAATCTTGCCTTCGCACCATCCTTGGAACTACCTTGTATGTTGAGAAGCGTGCCAACAATACTATCACATACGTTCTTCTCCACATGCATGACATCAATATAGTGTCTCACATCAAGATTGTGCCAATATGGAAGATCGAAGAATACAGATCTCTTCTTCCATATATTTGTTTCTTTTCTATTCTTTCCAGTCTTACCGAAGATGACACGATATTTTTAACCTTTTCATACACTTGCTCCCAGTCAATGCCACCGAGCTTCTTCATACTCTTGGCCACCAAAAATGCCTTCTTTAATCGACGATATGGGTGGCCCCGTCTAAGAAATCTCCTATGTCCAAGATACACCGTCTTTCTTCCATGTTGAAGTTGATGGTAGCGTGTGCCTTCTTCACAAACCAGACATGCTTTATGGCCTTTTACACTATACCCTGACAAGTTCCCATATGCTGGGAAGTCTTTTATAGTACAAAATATCATGGCTCTCATTCTAAAGACCTCCTTCTTGAAAGAGTCAAAAACATCGACACCTTCTTCCCACAGCTCCTTCAAGTCTTCGATCAAGGGCTCAAGGTAAACATCTATGTCATTTCCGGGTTGTTTTGGTCCCGAAATCAACATAGACAAAGATGATGTACTTTCGTTTCATGCATAACATAGGAGATAAGTTGTAAACAATCAGGAGTACAGGCCATGAGCTATGTATGCTTCTAAGGCTTCCATATGGATTCATGCCATCCGTGCTAAGGGCAAGCCTGAGGTTCCTAGGTTCTTCGCCGAAGTTCGGAAATAATTGATCGATTTTCTTCCATTGAGAAGAATCGGCCGGATGTCGAAGTTGTCCATCCGAAATCCTCTCATCTCGCATGCCACTCAGATTTTTTGCATCATTTACATTCGCAAACAACCGCTTGAACCTTGGTATGATTGGAAGATACCACAACACTTTTGCAGCCCCTTATCCGACTTGTACCGTGGGGTTTCACATATCGGACAACTCGCTTCTCTTCAAACTCTTTTCTATACTAAGACGCAATCATTCGGGCATGCATGGATCTTTTTGTACTCCATCCCCAGTGGACAAAGTATTTTCTTAGCATCATAGTAGCGATGCGGCAACACATTACCATCCGGAAGCATGTCCTTCAAAGCCTCAAGAAATTCTGAAAAACTCTTGTCGCTCCATCCATGACGTGCCTTCAAGCTTACCAATTTCAATACAGCGTTCAACAATTGGTATTTTTACACCTGTGGTATAGTGGCGTCTCGCATCACCGCACATATTACCATATGTGCGTGATCGCTCAAAAGCCTCTTCTCCTACATCACGGATAATGTCCTCTATGCGATCATCCATATCCGTGTCATTATCATCAAAGGCCACTTCCCATGTTGAGACCCGCTTGGCATTTTTTCACCATGCCATACCCATACCGTATAAGTCTTACAAAATCCGTGACAAATTAAATGTGTGTGTATAACTTCGTGACTTAGTCGACTCTCATTCAAACATTCTACACAAGGACAATAAAACTTCCCTATCATCATGGGCATTTTTTTAGCAAATTCTATAAATTCCTCACCCCATTCTCGATATTCAACACTCGTTCGTAAAGCATTTATCCAACTGTGATCCATAGTAGAATTCCTATATATAGACGAAAATCATTGATCATACATAATCCGAAAAAATTGAAACTTGCATATAAAATAAACCAACATCCAAATGCAAATATATGTGCTCAAAGAATCACTTTTACGAAGGAACTTGCCCATTAAATGCATAACAAAGAATCACTTTTGGTCATAAATGCATCACAGTGAATCTAAGAACCAAAATAAATGCAAGACGAGGAAATTAAATGCATGGGATGAAGGTCTTGTGGACTCACCAAGCATATAAATTCAAATGCAATTGCCGAGCTTCGTCTATAGACGTTTAGCTAAGGAACCAGATAGTGATTGTCGAGAGAGGAACGCGAAGAAGCGACGAAGCAACACACAAACACTGGAGTCGGAACCTGAGTATTGACTTTCGGCGCGGCAAGAGATATTCAGAGAGGGAAATTTTAATTTTCCGCGCGACAAAGATACCTTATTTAGCTTTTTGGATTTTATTAATACCGGTTATCTATTAATTGTCCGGTCCTAAAGATACAAATAACATTTTAAGACCGGAGTTTTAAAAGTATCCGGTCCTAACCTTTTATTAGTCATTTAGTTTTAAGACCGGAGGTTTATCAAACGTCCGGTCTTAAAATACAAAATACTCTTTAGTACCGTTACTTATAAAATGTCCGGTCTTAATGGCCTTGGTGATTGCATTAGAAGGAATCAATAATATAAAGGATATTTTTTTGGACAAAAAAAATAAAGGAAAATTGGAGAAAAAATTCATACGGAGTTCTTAATGTCTTACATTACTTTCAGAATATGCATACACAAGAAAAACAAACAAAAGAAAAAGAAGCTGAATATTATCATCCACAAGAATTTGACTGAACAACCTCGGCGATTTCGGCGTGAAGAGCATTAATTTCCCGCCGGAGATCAGCAACTTCTTGTCTTATTTTCTCCACCCGCAATATTAATGGATCATTACAGCAAAGCGGAGAGGGGTCAGAGGTAGGCGCGCTGGGGCCAATAGGTTGGGTAGGGGGAGCACGAACATCTTCATGTTGTGAAGGCTGGTGGGGAGCACGAACATCAGGGGGTGCGGCATGCGCAATCTCTTCATCATCCGAAGAAATAACAATGGGTCCAACGACCCGAGAGTCTTCGGAAACAATAGGACGCACTCTCAGGAGGAGGCGCACCGTATAACGTTCTAACCATGGCACGAGCTTGAGGTGTGTATGCACCCCTACGAGCGCTTGCTTGTATCTAACCATGGTTTGAGGCTTTGAGAGGTTGGGGCAGAGAGATAGGTAGTGAGGAGTTAACAAGGACAAAGAGGTAGTGTGTGGAGTTAATAAGGACAGAGAGCAGAGAGATAAACATCGATGATGATTAAGTCAATTGGTATAAATGATGTTTCTACTTTAAGAGCGTATTTGTTTAAATATCCGGTCCTAATAGTCAATTATTTTTAACAATTACTTTTAAGACCGACCTTTTATCTTGTATCCGGTCCTAAAACACTTTTAAGACCGTCTTTTTGTACTATATCCGGTCCTAAAACTCCTTTATTTTATATTTTCAAACTTATTTTTTTCAAGTAATAATTTTTGGCTAAAAAATATTACTTTTAAGAACGGATCTTTTACAGTATCCGGTATTAAAAGTTCATTCTTTTCAAAATCCTCAGATTGCAGAGTCCCCTTCCCTATGTTGAAATGAATGATTGAGTCTCTTCGGCTTCCACATAAACTTCCCAACTAGGCGTCTCCTCGTATTCTGAGTAACTATGCGTCTCCTCGTTAATGTTTCCGGCGTTTCACATTGTTCAGGATGGGTTCTCTATTTAAACCCGTTGTTACTTTACTTTCTTCACATTCATCTCCATCTCCTCCTACAACCTCCACCGTAATGGCTCCTCCACCACGACGAGGTCCTCATGCTGGGCGAAAGCTTGAGGCACCTCCATATCCTCCTTCGTTGCCTCCGAACCCAAACTTCCAACAAATGCTGCAGCACCTGATAGCCCGCGTCGCTCATATAGACCGACACTTGGGCCAACTGTTTCAGGTCTATCATGCCGTCAACAGCAAGCTGGACGCGGTACTCGATGCCAATGACGTTGAGTACCATACCTCTGATGACGACAATGTTTTGTACTACTGCTGCCTCACACGGCAGCAAAAAAATAATAATAAATAAAATAAAAATTTTTAGATCCCAATCGCTTTCCTTGTACTTCCTTTATCGTGATGTTCTTTTCTTTTTTCCGACAAAAAGAAAACAAACAAAACATTGTCGTCTTCGTGGTGATCAACATTAAAAATTTGCAGAATAAAGTTAACAGTTACGACCATACAAAACAAAACAAAAACATTGTTTACCTTATTCGAACAAAAACAAACAGAGTGACGATTCTTCTCAAGTTTGGACCATCGTTGTCGTCCTCTTTACTTACCCAGGTGTGAAAATTTTCAATGTCATTTTCGTTATCTTCTTACTTTTTCCGACAAAAAGAAAGGGACAAAGAAAAGGGACACCGATGATGATCTCCACATCCTGGTTAAGTAAAAACGAGGACAACGAAGCACAAAACTTGAGAAGAACGCCAGAAACTTGGTTGTCTTGAACCCTAACGATTTGTCTGAAAACCGAGTCACGAACTCTATTTAAAGGAAGAATATTAGGACCGGACATATAACAAATATACGCTCCTAAATGTTAAGCCTTATTTTAAAAATTGAAGTTAGGAGCGACAAATAAAAATATACGGCCCTAAAAGTCTACCCACACTTTTTAGAATTAGACGAAGACTTTTAGGTCCTAGTTATTTGTTAAATATACTGGCCTTAAAATGGACGAAGACCTTTAGGACCGTTCTTTTAACAAATATACGATCCTAAAAATTAAGCCTTATTTTAAAAATTTGAAGTTAGGAGCGGACAAATAAACAATATACGGTCCTAAAAGTCTACCCATACTTTTTAGAATTAGACGAAGACTTTTAGGACCGGATATTTGTTAAATATACGGTCTCAAAATGGACGAAGACCTTTAGGACCGTTCTTTTAACAAATGTACGGTCCTAAAAGTCGCGAATACTTTTCAGAAACTCTTATGGCTCATTTACAACATCCACCTGTATCTAAATTTCAAGCACTAATTAAATAGCTTTATCCACCAATCCATTCATTCAGAAACCCAAAATGGACACACACAAATTGTTCAAAAAAATAAACAAATTTATTATTGAATTGCATTGCGTTATATTTACAAAAGAATGAATTAGCTAGTTGAAAAATAAACAAATATATGTACGTAAGGCTATTGTTGCTACAACATATATTATTTACAAATGAATTAATTTAGGACATTAATTATTGTCCTGACTTTGATTTTCTAAGACCAGTTTATACAGATATTCACAAAACACATCGCGTATGTGCTCCACTTCATCATCATCAAATGGCTCTTCATAGGCAAACCTCTGTAACATCAAAGACAGAAACAGAAATAACATATTACGTGCATATTTCATATGTAACATTAAGCCATCAGTGATCGAAGGGAATTTAGTCTTTCCCTCCGTCACAATATCATATATGTGTTTCATGACGTAAGGGCCACATAAGTTCGATTCTGGCGGTTGCCGACGAGTCTAAAAAAGAACAAGAAATATATAAGAGCATATATAGCTTACTGACCAAGTTCACAAGACAAGCTTATGCCATGTCCAAATATGTACTAACCTTTGGTTGGTACCATTTAAGGTTGAGATCAACCCCACGCCTTTTTTTTACCATTCTTTGGAAGGTCTTCATGCCACTATCATAAAAATCACAAATTTATCAGTAATGTTCACTGAAAATTCACAACAGGGATTTCAGACAAGACAATCAAAATGACATTATTACTTGTTGATGATCTGCTTCAACGTAGGCGATGGATGTTGGGATCCGTACACGCAGCGGAGTAAAAAAACTTTTACGAATCCCTTAGGCAGATCGCTCAACGGCATTTAAATCAAGGTTTAGGGTTTCCTATTCTTGCGTCTCTCTCTTTTTCTTTCTAGGGTTTTTCACAGCTTTTCTAATACGCTCGATGTAATGTCCCGTAGGTTTTTCTAAACCTAGCGGGCGTATTATATTCCAAACAAATTTGAATCTGGATTAAAAAATATATTAATTAAATCTATCTCGATAGATCTAATCAAATCTATTTATTTAATCCGAATTAAAGCCCTCCGATTTAATTTATATTTATAAATTAAATCAAGATATGATATCATTATATTTAAAATGAGATCCGATATCTCGCTCAAATTAAATCGATATGCAATATCTTTATTCGAAAAATAAATCTGAGATACAATATCTCAATTTATTATAGTTATTTAATTTATCAAATAAATTAAATACTATATATAATAATATTATTATCAATAAATAATATCATTATTATTTTCGAATTTAATATATATTAAATCAAGATATGATATCATTATATTTAATTTAAAATGAGATCCGATATCTCGCTCAAATTAAATCTGATATGCAATATCTTTATTCGAAAATTAAATCTGAGTCAGCCCACAAGTCGCAAGCGGCCTCTAGCAAGACATTGCGACTACCCAATTCATATGGGGATCGTTGATAAGTACAATGACTTGCCCCTAGGGCATAATTTCCAACAGACTCCCACTTGCACTAGGTGCAATCATTAATTACCTTAATTCTCATTGCCCTAACATGACGCTCATGTTTTACTTGTGCAAGCGGCTTAGTAAGAGGATCAACGTCATTGTTTATGCGATATAACCTATCGTACAACCATGTCACGTCCCTTTTGTCACGCGATAATTTGGTCAAGGATGAGGCATGGAAAATGTCAACTTCCTGTTCTTGACCATTACTTTTTCGATTCTTGAGTAGTCTAACAATTGAGATGGAAACTCCTTTCCATCGTAGTATGGCCATACATTTCTCAGACTCACTCATCGAGGGGCCTAGTATTATCTCTCTACAAATGTGAGAGACAAATCCCATCTTGACCACTCACATTCCTCCGAATGAGAACCACTGATCCCGATCCTAGCCTTTATCATCACCCGATTAAAGGTGACTTTTGACTAGGTCAAAGACCAGCGACTCATCATGTAGGAATCCATGATGATCTCAGGTCAAAGGGCGTTGTGACACGGTTATACATGAGAAAAGCTTATGACTTATTCCATGCAGCTTTCTCATAGTGGGTCGGTCCAACACCTTGTACTCTTACAAGTGCCTATGACTTTGACTCGTATCCCCATACTCATCAAAGTCACACTGGTCTTATTTCATCTTCGCTCCCGCGGAGATGACCGACAGTGGACATTTAGGATAATCTATTAGATATATCCAGGATACATTATCAATGTAAACATGCAAACGAAATGATAACTAAAAGGAGAATACTTTAAATAACATAAATGTCTAAAGTACAATGACTTGCTTTCTCTGGTACTTTGCATAATAATTTTTTTTTGTATCACCTCTATCATTGATTTCTCGATAAGATGAAATCGCTTGAGTATATGGTTGGTCCTTTGATGTGACCTAGGCTCCTTGGTCCGCGCAATAACGCCGCTATTGTCACGAGCAAGTCTATTGGATTTGAGATGGTAGGAACCACCCCTATTCATTAATGAACTTTTCTAATCCAAACGGCTTCCTTAGCCGCATCCGATGCCGCTATATACTCAGCTTCTGTTGCAAAATCAGCTACAGTGCTCTGCTTAGAGCTCTTCAAGCTCACCGCACCACCATTCAACAGGAATACATATCCTGATTGCAATCTTGAATCATCTTGGTCAGTTTGGAAACTCGCATCTGTGTGACCAGTCACACATAGCTCATCCTCCAAGCCACCATATACCAAGAATAAGTCCTTAGTCCTTCTTAAGTACTTAAGGATATTCTTGACAACAGCCAAATGACCTCACCGGGATCTTGTTGATATCTGCTAGTCATACTCAAGGCACATGAGACATCCGATCGAGTACATAACATGGCATACATGATAGATCCAATGGCGGAGGCATATGGAATCTTACTCATGCGGTCTCTTTGATCCTGTGTACTAGGACACAAATTCTCACCGAGATGGATGCCATGAGACATGGGCATATTACCCCCTTTTGAATTCTGCATACTGAATCTATGCAGTATCTTGTCTATGTATGTGCTCGACTTAGGCCTATCGGCCTCTTAGATCTATCTCTATAGATCATAATCCCAAGGATGTAAGTGGCTTCGCCTAAATCTTTCATTGAGAAAGACTTTCCTAACCAAGACTTGACACTGCAAGGTAGGAATGTCATTCCCAATGAGTAGGATGTCATCAACATAAAACACTAGAAATACAACCGTGCTCCCACTAACCTTTTGTAAACACAAGGTTCATCTATGTTTTGAATGAATCCAAACTCTTTGACTACTTCATCAAAATGATGATTCTAGCTCCGAGATGCTTGCTTCAATCCATAAATGGACCTTTGAAGCTTGCAAACTTTACTAGAGTCCTCTGGACGCACAAAACCCTCAGGTTGTGTCATGTACACATCCTCAAGGAGCTTTCTGTTAAGGAAGGCTGTTTTGACGTCCATCTGCCATATTTCATAGTCATAATATGATGCAATGGCAAGAAGGATTCTGATTGATTTGGCCATTGCAACCGGGAAAATGTTTCATCATAGTCCACACCATGAGTTTGAGTGAATCCTTTTACAACCACCGTGCCTTGAAGATATTTACTTTGCCTTCCATGTTAGTTTTCTCTTTGAAAACCCACTTGCACCCAACGGTTTTTACACCTTCAGTGGATCGACTAAGGCCCATACCTCATTGTCGTACATGGATTGCATTTCGACTTCATGGCACCAAGCCATCTTTCGGAGTTGGGTCCCACCATGGCCTCGCGATAGGTAGTTGGCTCATTGTGCTCAATGAGCAAAACATCACGGCTTCCGAATCGAAATCCATATCTCCGAGGCCGTAGTCGTGTTCTATCGGACCTTCGTGGGTCTTGTGTTACATGAGTAGGCTCAACAACTTGTTGTGAGTCTTCTCCGTTTTCCATCTGTGGTTCTATGTCGTCTTGTGACTCTTGAATTTCTTCGAGGTTCACCTTACTCCCACTGGTTCTTTTAGAGATAAACTCTTTTTCCAAAAGGACACCATTTCGAATAACAAACATTTTGTG
Source organism: Acacia pycnantha (assembly GCA_025563575.1). Taxonomy (NCBI): domain Eukaryota; kingdom Viridiplantae; phylum Streptophyta; class Magnoliopsida; order Fabales; family Fabaceae; genus Acacia; species Acacia pycnantha. The sequence goes on from JAMWYP010000154.1 coordinate 1,830,749, forward strand.
ATCGGTGGATTGTAGACATAGTATCCTTTAGTTTCCTTAGGATACCCCACAAAAAGGCATTTTGAGGATCTAGATGATAATTTATCAGGCTTGATGTTTGACATAAATCTCACATCCCCAAATTTTAAGAAATGACAAACCGGGTTTCTTCCAGTCCATATCTCATATGGTGTCTTTTCAATCGCCTTTGACGGAACACGGTTTAGTGTGAACGCAATGCATTTCTAGGGCATTGCCCCAAAAGGAAGGTGGAAGATCTGTTTGACCCATCATAGATCGAACCATATCTAATAGAGTTCGATTCCTCCGCTCGAAACACCATTCCATTGAGGTGTTCTGGAGGAGTAAGTTGCGAGACGATCCCACAACTCCTAAGATGGTCAATGAACTCTTGGCTCAAATATTCACCACCCCGATCTGATCGAAGTGTCTTAATTGTTTTGCCAAGTTGATTTTGCACTTCATTTTGGAATATTTTGAACATTTCAAAAGATTCCGACTTATGTTTCATTAAATAGATATATCTATATCTACTGAAATCGTCTATAAATGTAATGAAGTACAAATGACCTCCTCTGGCGGATGTATTCATTGGTCCACACACATCAAGTATGTATGAGGCCCAATAAATTGGTGGCTCTCTCACTGTGTCCAGTAAAAGGTGCATTTGTCATCTTTCCCATTAAACAAGACTCGCATGTATCAATTGATTCAAAATCAAATGAGTTAAGAAATCCATCTTTATGGAGTTTCGAAATGCGTTTCTCATTTATATGGCCTAGACGACAATGCCATAGATAGGTCGGATTCAAATCATTTGACTTGAACCTTTTAGTAGTTATGTCATAGATATGTCCATTCAATTTTCTACTGTCCTTGAGATCCTACATTTATTCAAATGTGAGATCCACATGTAGTATCCAATACCCATGTTGAGGAAGTAGAAAATCGAATATCTATGACATAGATACTTGAAGCGATAGCCCCGCTATCCTTCTTGTTCTTGTCCAGATCTTCGAGGTAGAGTTTGCAATTTCTTTTCAAATGACCAAGTTCATTGTAAAAGAAGCTGACTCTATCCTTCGGAGGTTTTGCCTTCTTGGCTTTCGGTTTCATACCCCTTCCTTTATGAATGGACAAAACAGAATTAGGCCTCTCTAAGGCTCAGCTTAGCAATTTTGAGCATCTCATGCAGTTCAGAAATTGATTCCTCCATGTTGTAATCCATGACAAAGTTATCATAACTTCCTAGGAGTGAGTTCAAGATCACATCTTTAACTAACTCCTTGGACATGGGGAATCCAAGCCTCTCAAGGTGATCAATGTAGCCCTTATCTTCAAAACATGAGGACTAAGCGATGCACCTCGCCCGGCTTGCGGGAATGAAAGGCCTTTGTGGTCTCATACCTCTCTTGCCTTGCCACATTCTATGGAACATTTCCGTAGGATGAACAATCATCCTCAGAGGCCTCCACATGTTCTAGATCTCTATTGAGGTCTAGAAGCATAGTGGCAAGCATCAGGCATCCTGTATCCACAGAGTCATCCTTATGCTTCGTATAAGCATTAGTCAGAGCTCTTGGATCAACAGCTGCAGGCTCGTCAGGAATGGGTTGATTGATGAGATATTCTTTTCTTTCGTGTTTAGGATCAACGCTTAAGTTCCCAAACATGTCAAGAAAGTTTGTCTCATCAAGTTCGTCCTTGTTAAGGACTGATCGCATTGATGGTGTTGAAGTATTACTAGACTACATGATTCTACAACTAAAGATATGCAAAGTTTAAGTAGTAACCTCCCACTGAATTAACAACCCTCATTATAATTAGTGGGCTAAGACCCATATTTGGCTTAAAATTAAGTCCGCTTTGGCAGGACGCTTAAATTTAAGTTATTTAGGTAGGCAAAACATTTGCCAATTACATCACATGTAATTCTTAGATCTTTATGAGATTCGATCATCATATGACCGCACGTTTAATCCCATCTAATGCCTTGAGATCCAAAACCGTTTTGATAATCTCAATTAAGTCAAGACAATTAATGAATATTGAGTATCACCATTACTCACTCTTGTCTCACCAAGATAACTCGATGCATCCACTTTGGTGGAACATACAAATGGGCGATCTAGGTTTTGACAAGTATTCATTAATTGACGGCATTAAGACTTAAGATTTTATTTAGAGGGTATAATTAGATTAATCCTATTAATTATACTTATATGAATGCAATCACTATTGTATCTCATAATATCTAAATTAATTATGAGTGATCTAATCAAAACATAATTAAAACTATAAATTGATTATGAGTGATCTAATCAAACCATAATAAAAAATTCTAAATTAATTATGAGTGATCTAATCAAAACATAATTTAAAATTCTAAATTAATTATGAGTGATCTAATCAAACCATAATTAAAAATTCTAAATTAATTATGAGTGATCTAATCAAAACATAATTTAAAATTCTAAATTAATTATGAGTGATCTAATCAAACCATAATTAAAAATTCTAAATTAATCATGCAATGATCAAATCAAGACATAATTAAAATTGTGACACAACATGGCTCAACCTTAACCTAAAATCCTCTCAAGCCAATGAGAGGATTTCTCTAAAACAAAAAGAAGTACATCAAGAGTATTTAGAGAAAGAGGCATGGCTCGCATGCCATATTTAAAATTTACAACAATTGTAAAACTCTAGAGTCATGTTATTCACCATACCCAAACAACTTTTGAAAGGTAAATCACAACATATATTAATTCATACATTTATGAAATAAAATATTATGATTAAATTTATCATGATTTAAATTCTCTAATTTATATTATATTATAAATATAATATAATATCATGATTTAAATTCTCTAATTTAAATTATATTATATACTATATATAATATAATATCATGATTTAAATTCTCTAATTTATATTATATTATAAATATAATATAATATCATGATTTAATTTATTTAATTTATATTATATTATAAATACAATATAATATCATGATGTAAATTCTCTAATTTACATTATATTATATACAATATAATATAATATCATGATTTAATTCTCACGCTACGAACAATCAGCCGGGATTAGAATTTTTTTTTTTCAAAATAGCATATTGTTTTCGAAAATAATTTCCCAGAATGAAACCCTAAAAACGACACTAGTGGAAAAAAGGCTTTTAAGACCGGACAAAAAAGGTACATTAGGACCGGACCCGCGAGCAGTCTTGTTCCAGGCGGTATTAAAAGTCGACCTTTAAGACCGGACTTTTAGACGGTCGGACATTTTAAACCTTCGGTCTTAAAAGTCGTACTAAATAAATCTGAAATATTTTTGGTTCGGTCCTAAAACTCAAACTTTAAGACCGGACAAAAAGTCGACCGCTCTTAAAAGATCCAAATATTAAGACCGGACAAATATCAATCCGGTCCTAAAGATAGCGGACTCTAAGACCGGAGGAATAATTACCCGGTCTTAAAAGACTGACTTTCAAGACCGGATTGTTTCAATGGACCGGTCTTAAAAGACCAACTTTTAAGACCGGCTTAACACCTTTAAGAGCGGTGTTATATATACATCCGGTCTTAATATTTGAACATTTAAGACCGTATTTTTATTTGCAATCTAAATTTTCCCGTATTTTTCCCCTGTTTTGTTCTTCCGATCAATATATATACACAAATCCACCATACAAAAACAGGCACATAAAAGTCGATATACTTTAAGCTACAAGCTATGAACATGAATAAATTGAATTGGGAAAAAGAATACAAATATTATCCACCATGAGTTATATGGCCTCTTAATTAAGTCTAAAACAACTAAAGTAATTTATAAAATAAGCTAACATATAACTAATTACAAAGGCAATGAGTTACAATACATGCAAGACGTAATTCAACATACAAATGTAGTCCAATATATTATTCACCATGCCTTCATTTGATTCCCACCCAACAACGTAACATGCATCCTCTTTTATAACATGCCCCTTTGAAACGGATCCCGCCACAAAAACAAAACAAGAACAAATTCATATTCAATGATGACATTGTTTAATTAAGAACATAGAAGACATATAATAATTGTTAAAACCTTAAAGTTTTCTAAGAATACCGCATATGAATATTAATTACCTTATGAATTGACACTTTTATAAAGTGATATCCTCCCATATCCCTTCTTGATGATCATTTCTTATGCCGGGTTCATTATCCGCTTCATCTTCTTCGTTCATGTCGGTAGACCCCTTGTAAAAGGAGTACTCTCAGGAAGATCACCATAATTTGAATGACTTTCCTCATCAATATCAATGACCCTCTTTCCTTGGAGAGCTACAGACCACATTTTATTTTCTTGATCGGTGATATAGAACACTTGTTTTGCATGATCTCGCCATAATAAAAGGTTCATCTCCAAAACTTCTACTATTGACATCGACTAAAGTGAATCCTAGTCGATCGATCCGAACACCATTATTGACATTAACCCACTTGCATTTGAAGATGGGAAATCTAACTTTGACATAGTCCACCTCCCAAATCTCTTCAATAACCCCATAATATGGCATGACCGCCAATTTAGGCCTCTTGTCTTTCGAATCGGAGAAGTGCATAGATTCGGCCTCTAACATAACACCACGGTTCGGATCGTGCTCCTATCATCTAGGGACTTCGTGTAAAATGTATAACCATTGATCACATACGAATTCCAACTTATGACATCAAACTCGGGACCACGTGCTAACCATTTCATTGTCTCGAAACACATTCAGATCCCTCGACCTTTTGTTTGAACCAGCTTTGCAAAAGTTACGTTATGCTCCCTAATCAACCTTTGTTCGGTCATTCGATGGTTCTCTTTCCTTACGGCCTCTTTATGTGCGAGATATGCTGGCTTGAACTTCATCAACATTATTCAAGATGTATAAGTGGACTTGTGACAATTCATCACGATCCACACTCTTTACCGAAGCCCCACGTCTACCCCCTTGAAAGATGCCGACGTTTTGGAAGCCCAATATGTCTTACTTTGGACAAATAATTTTGACAAAATTCCATGGCCTCTTGAAACATATTTCGAACAATTGATGCTTACAGCGTGCACGCGTTCTTCACATACCCTTTTAGGAATTTCATAGATCTTTCAATAGGGTACATCCACCGTAAATGGATAGGGCCACACAACTTTATCTCCTCACTAGATGAACAATGAGATGAACCATGATGTCAAAAATGAAGGAACAAAAGCTTTTCAAGGTGGCACAAGATAAGATATCCTTCATTCTCCAATTCATCCAACTTTTCAATCTTGAAAACTTTACTACAAACCGCATTGAAGAAGAAACAAAGTCTAGTCAAAACGACCGAAGATCATATTCGGCGATCCCTCGAATAGCTACTCGGGAGTAGTTGTTGCATCAAGACATGACAGTCATGAGACTTTTGGCCTACTAATTTCAAGTCCTTCATCGAGACAAGCCTCTTAAAATTTGAAGAATACCCAGGGAACTTTTGTGCCATGTAAACACTCACAAAAGCTTCGTTTCTCATCCTTAGACAAAGTATGAGAAGCCAGGGGACAATAAGTTCTCTTCCCATATGGCCTTGGATGCAAGTCTTCGCGTATTCCCATTGCTTGCAAATCCAATCTTGCCTTCACACCATCCTTCGAACTACCTTGTATGTTGAGAAGCGTGCCCACAATACTATCACATACGTTCTTCTCCACATGCATGACATCAATACGGTGTCTCACATCAAGATTGCGCCAATAGGAAGATCAAAGAATACGGATCTCTTCTTCCATATATTTGTTTCTTTTCTACTCTTTCCATGCTTACCGAAGATGACACGATATTTTTAACCTTTTCATACACTTGCTCCCGAGTCAATGCCACGGAGCTTCTTCATACTCTTGGCCACCAAAAAGGCCTTCTTTAATCGACGATATGGGTGGCCCAGTCTAAGAAATCTCCTATATCCAAGATGAACCGTCTTTCTTCCATGTTGAAGTTGATGGTAGCATGTGCCTTCTTCACAAACCGGACATGCTTTATGGCCTTTACACTATACTCGACAAGTTCCCATATCTTTGGGAAGTCGTTTATAGTACAAAATATCATGGCTCTCATTCTAAAGACCTCCTTCTTGAAAGAGTCAAAAACATCGACACCTTCTTCCCACAACTCCTTCAAGTCTTCGATCAAGGGCTCTAGGTAAACATCTATGTCATTTCCGGGTTGTTTTGGTCCGAAATCAACATAGACAAACATGATGTACTTTCGTTTCATGCATAACATAGGAGATAAGTTGTAAACAATCGGGACTACGGGCCATGAGCTATGTATGCCGCTAAGGCTTCCATAGGGATTCATTCCATCCGTGCTAAGGGCAAGCCTGAGGTTCCTAGGTTCTTCGCCGAAGTTCGGAAATAATTGATCGATCTTCTTCCATTGAGAAGAATCGGCCGGATGTCGAAGCTGTCCATCCGAAATCCTCTCATCTGCATGCCACCTCAGATTTTTTGCATCATTTTCATTCGCAAACAACCGCTTGAACCTTGGTATGATTGGAAGATACCACAACACTTTTGCAGAGCCCCTTATCGACTTGTCGTGGGGTTTCACACATCGGACAACTCTGCTTCTCTTCAAACTCTTTTCTATATAATACACAATCATTCGGGCATGCATGGATCTTTTTGTACTCCATCCCCAGTGGACAAAGTATCTTCTTAGCATCATAGTAGCGATGCGGCAACACGTTATCATCCGGAAGCATGTCCTTCAAAGCCTCAAGCAATTCGAAAAACTCTTGTCGCTCCATCCATGACGTGCCTTCAAGCTTACCAATTTCAATACGGCGTTCAACAATTGGTATTTTTACACCCACGGTATAGCGGTGTCTCGCATCACTGCACATATTACCATATGCATGTGATCGCTCAAAAGCCTCTTCTCCTACATCACGGATAATGTCCTCTATGCGATCATCCATATCCGTGTCATTATCATCAAAGGCCACTTCCCATGTTGTTTCCCACTTGATGGCACTTGTTCACCATGCCATACCCATACCGTATAAGTCTTACAAAATCCGTGACAAATTAAATGTGTGCGTATAACTTGGGACATAGTCGACACTCATTCAAACATTTTACACAAGGGCAATAATACTTCCCCATCATCATGGGCATTTTTTTAGCAAATTCTATAAATTCCCTAACCCCATTTCGATATTCAATACTCGTTCGTAAAGCATCTATCCAGCGTGATCCATAGTAGAATTCCTATATATTATTTAGACAATTAAGAATTACATTTGGTCATAAATGCATCACGGTGAATCGAATAACCAAAATAAATGCAAGACGAGGAAATTAAATGCGGGGATGAAGGTCTTGTGGACTAACTCTGTAGCATATGCGTTTCTTGAGTCGTCTTACTTCTCCGCTCACGAACGTTGATGTTGCGAGACAAGGCAGACAAGAGTAACCTAAAAACACTTGTTGGTCGGGTTGGGTAGGTCTAAAGTGCAAATATAATCTTCAAAAAACAATATTCGTTAACAACGAGAGAATACCCATAACAACATTACACCGATTTCGTTAAACCCATGAAAACCAATAACGATAAGTGGAAAGTAATAAAGTTTTAACCGAAACATCTCTTACGGCTTCGTCTATAGACGTTTAGCTAAGGAACCGAGAGTGATTGTCGAGAAAGGTACGCGAAGCGACGACGAAGCTGAGATGGAAATTTCGAGTCGGAACCTGAGTATTCACTTTCGGCGCGACAAGAGTTCAGAGAGGGAAATTTAATTTTTCCGCGCGACAAAGATACCTTATTTAGCTTTTTGGATTTTATTAATACCGGTTATTAATTAAATGTCCGGTCCTAAAGATACAACTAACATTTTAAGACCGGAGTATTAAAATTATCCGGTCCTAAAATTTTATTAGATTTTTAATTTTTAAGACCGGATGTTTATAAAACATCCGGTCCTAAAATTCAAATTATCTTTAGATCCGTTACTTATAAAATAAAATGTCCGGTCTTAATGGCCTTCGTGATTGGTATATTAAATCAATAAAATAAATGATATTTTTTGGACAAAAAATAAAGCAAAATTGGAGAATAAGTTTCTTTAATGAATTACTTTGGAGAAGAGCCAAAAATTCATACGGTGTTCTTAATGTTTCTTACATTACTTGAGAATATATACACAACAACAAAAACACAAATGAAAAACAAGCTGAATATTATCATCCACAAGAATCGATGAACAACCTCGGCGATTTCGGCGTGAAGAGCATTAATTTCCGCACGGAGATCGGCAAGTTGTTGTCTTATTCTCTCCACCCGCAATATGAATGGATCATTACGGGAGAGCGGAGAGGGGTCGAGGTAGGCGCGCTGGGCCAACAGGTTGGAGAGGGGATTACGAACATCCGCATGGCCGGCTTCAAGATGACGGTTGAACTCGGCAAGAAAAGGATCGGCGAAGGATCGAGGGGGTGCGGCATGAGCAATCTCTTCATCATCCGAAGAAATAACAATGGGTCCAACGACCCGAGAGTCTTCGGAAACAATACGGACTGCTTATCATCGCCGGAGGAGGCGCACCATATAATGATCTAGCCATGGCACGAGTGAGGCGTGTATGCACCCCTACGAGCGGCTTGCTTGTATCTAACCATGGTTTGAGGATTTTGAGAAGTTGGGGCGAGAGCTAGGAAGTGAGGAGTTAACAAGGACAAAGAGGAGGTAGTGTGTGGAGTATATAAAGACGGATGGCGGGAGAGATAAACGTCGATGATGAATTCGTCAAATTACTTTTATACAAACTTTTAAGACCAGGACTTTTATCTTATATCCGGTCTAATTTTAATTCAATTACTTTTAAGACCGTCCTTTTATCAAATATCCGGTCCTAAAACTCATTAAAGACCGATATATTACTTGGTATCCGGTCCTAAAACTAATTTTTAATTCAATTACTTTTAAGACCGCTCCTTTTATCAAATATCCGGTCCTAAAACTCATTGTTGAAATGAAAGTTCATTCTTTTCAAGAGTCCCTTCCCCATTGTTGAAATGAATTCGAGTCTCTTCGGCTTCCACATAAACTTCCCAACTAGGCGTCTCCTCGTATTCGAGCAAATATGCGTCTCCTCGTTAATGTTTCCGGCGTTTCACATTCTTGAGATGGGTTCTCTATTTAAACCCGTTGTTACTTTCTTAACATTCATCCCCATCTCCTCCTAGAACCTCCACCGTAATGGCTTCTCCACCACGACGAGTCCTCCTTGCAGGCGAAATCCGAGGCACCTCCATATCCTCCTCCGTTGCCTCCGAACCCGAACTTATCGCGGATCTTTGGAGCACACGATAGCCCGCGTTGATCATATAGATCGAAGCTTGGGCAAACTGTTTCAAGTCTATCACGCCGTCAACAACAAGCTAAAAGTGGTACTCGACGCCAATGACGTTGAGTACCATACCTCTGATGACGACGTCTCCGACCCTTCCCTCCCCTCCGGAGGATTAGAATTTTAAGTTTTTTTGTCTTATCTTTGCCTTATGAGCGCGGCAGAAAAAAAAATTATTAAATAAAATTTTATTTCCCAATCGCCTTCCTTGTTTGTCTTTAACTTTATGTTCTTTTTCTCCGACAACAAGAACAAACAAAACATTGTCCTATTCGTGGTGATCAATCTTAAAAATTTGAGAATAAAGTTAACGATTGCGACCATACAAAACAAAACAAAAAACATTATTTACCTTTTTTCGAATAAAAACAAACGAGTGACGACTATTCTCAAGTTTGGACCATCGTTGTCTTCCCTCTACTTTTCCAGATGTGATGAAAATTTTCGAGTGTCGTTTTCGTTATCTTCTTTCTTTTTCCGACAAAAAGAAAAGGGACACGATGACGTTCTTCACATCCGAGAAAAGTAGAAACGAGAACAACGAAGCACAAAACTTGAGAAGAACGCCCAAACATGGTTGCCTTGAACCCTAACGATATGTACGAAAATCGAGTCACCAACTCTATTTAAATGAAGAATATTAGACTGGACGTATAAAATTCCTCAGTCCTAAAAATTAAGCTTTATTTTAAAATTTAAAGTTAGGAGCGGACAACTAACAAATATACGGTCCTAAAGGTTTCGGCAATCTTTTAAATAAAATGAAGACTTTTAAGACCTGACTACTAACAAATAAACGGTCCTAATAATTTAGCCGTATATTTTCTATACTTTTAGGACCGTACTTTTAACAAATATAAGGTCCTAAAAGTCTCTACCCAAATTTTTTAGAATTAGACGAAGACTTTTAGGACCGGATATTTGTTAAATATACGGTCTTAAAATGGACGAACCTTTAGGACCGTACTTTTAACAAATATACGGTCCAAAAGTCTCTACCCAAATTTTTAGAATTAGACGAAGACTTTTAGGACCGGATATTTGTTAAATATACTAGTCTTAAAATGGACGAACCTTTAGGACCGTACTTTTAACAAATATACGGTCCTAAAAGTCGCGAATACTTTTCGAGACTCTCTCGGCTCATTTTCAACATCCGCCCGTACCTCAAATTTCAAGCACTAAATAGCTTTATCCACCATCCCATTCATTCGAAACCCAAAATGGACACACACAAATTGTTCGAAAAAATAAACAAATTTATTATTGAATTACATTGCTATATTTACAAATGAATTAATTAGCTAGTCGAAAAAATAAACAAATGTACAGGAAGGCTATTGTTGCTAAAGATCATATATTATTTACAAATGAATTAATTTAGGACATTAATTATTGCCTTGACTTGGATTTTCTAAGACTAGTTTATACGAGATATTCACAAAAAACCTCGCGTATGTGCTCGATTTCATCATCATCAAATGGCTCTTCACAGCAAACTACAGAACATCAAAAACATAAAAATGTAATTCAATATATTACGTGCATATTTCATATGTAACATTAAGCCATCGATGATTCGAATTCACCATAACATTTACCCTTAAAGTGACTTTAGTGTTTCCCTTCGTCACAATATCATATAAGTGTTTTCATGACGTACGGGCCACATAAGTTCGATCGTTCAAGGGTTGAAGCGGGTCTAAAAATAACAATAAATATATATAAGAGCATATATAGCTTATTGACCAACTTCGAGAGAGGCAATTATGTCCATGTCCAATTATGTACTAACCTTAATTTTGTGCCATTTAGGATCGTGAGCCGAGCACCACGCTTTTTTTTACATCAACACGGAAGGTCTTCATGGCACTATCATCAAAATCGAAATTTATCGGTAATGTTCATTTGAAAATTCACAATGAGATTTCGTGACAAGACATCAAAATGACATTCTTACTTGTTGATCATCACCGCAACGAGTCGATGGATCGCTGAGTGGAGCATAAGAAGATAACATAATGCAACTCCATGTTCATATGATGACCAATCCGCCAAAGTTGCCTGAAAATTACAAGCAGTAAAGTACTCAGCTGATATATATATGCTAGCATAATTATATTAAGTGAATTGCGATACAAGTATATATGTATGCGAGCCATGTGAAACAAGTACACCTTTCTTTGCACTTACACAACCTATTTGGAGATATGTACTGTCTCAATTCCGAGGTAGTGTTGTGCTTGCATACACCGGGCACAAGAACTAAAAACCGAAATT